>VZTF01002819.1:456711-682009 GCA_013397755.1 Cnemophilus loriae | reverse complement strand
TGTATCTCTATAAAAATCATATAGAGATGTAAATATATATATATATATATATATATATATATATGTGTGTGTGTGTGTGTGTATATATATATATATATATATATTTAGAGGTGATGAGCACTTGTTCTTTCCTCTTTTGAACAGTTATTCCTCTGATGCAGACTTCAAGGAATAGGAAAGAGAGCACAGCCTCCCCTGGGATTTCATCTCTATTCAGGAAAACAAGGAATACTTTAAAATTCACTTTATTTTTTTAGATTTCACTAATATCTGGGATCTAGATTGTCAGTTCATGTAGACTGTCACAAAGCTGTTGAAGTGAATAGTTCATAAGAACTGGCAATGCACATTAAAAAGTGTGTTTGGAGCAGAATTCATGTTAAAAACCCACCCGATTATTGTTTCAGTTGCTCAGAGAATTTCTTTTGTTGTGTGAGACTTTAAGAGATTTTTCTGTCTGTGTGTGTGTGTGTGTGTGTGTAGAAGGTCCCAAGTGACATCTGAAAACCAATACATGAAATAATAACTTGTGGCAGAAGATTAGCCAATTGTTGTAGTCCCAGACTTGATTATGGCTAGACTAAGGAAGTAAATTCTGTTCAGTACTCTAATTTGTAAAATGGCAGCGAAGAAAATGGACAAAATCCTAAGTGATGTTTCAAAATACTTTTTAAAGAATGTTTGCCAATAAAGAGAATCAAAGTATGAACTTCTGAAAAACAACCGCAAATCCCAAACAGACTTTATGCCAAGTCCCAGTAATTTGTGGAAGAGAAGTAACTTTTTTGAGTTAGTGAATAGAAAAAAAACTCCATGGCTTTGATAAAGACCATAAGATTCTGCATTCTTTATGCAGCTATTCTTTTGTTTGTTTTAATAAGTTCTGTTCTAATAGTAGACTGGTGAATGTAGTATAATTTTTAATTTAAAAAGTTGAATATTTAGAGTCTTTGACTCCATACATAGACATTTATTTTATATGTATTTGCTATGTGTCTCATTTTTTTCTATCAGAGATTTTGAGTTATTAGTGAATGCCATGAAGGGCAAGACTTTTGTCAATATTGCAGAACAGTATGATAGGGCCCTTTGAATATGGTATGAAAGGAAAGCTGGAGGTCACCATCAGTGGGCTAAAGCTGGTATTTCTGGCTTTCTGCCAGACCCTTCCTGCTGTCTGATTAACCTCAGGATTGGACAAGGAGGGATCTCAAGGTGGCTTAGTGTCCTGTTTCTCTTTCTCTCTGCCCCACTGAGTGAACTAATCTGCACTACAGCTAAAACGGTTCGGTCCTGCTTTCAGAGGTTAGACAATGTATAAAAATAAGGAAACAAAGATGGAAAAAACCAAAAAAAACCCAAAAAACCAGTAAAGCTGTAGAAGAAAGCTTAAAATCCATGTATTTTGCTGGCAAAATCAACAGATTAAGTTTCCTCATGGCTTCATGGAAATGTTAGCTGTAGGGGGCCTCTGGATGTTTTTACTCAAATTTCCTGCTCAAAGCAGGACTACTACTAACACCACTTCAGATCAGCCAGGCTTTCATTCGTGGACAATGGTCAGGTAGTTTCATATGCTGGACCATTGTGCAGATGGGGAACCTTTCTTTACAGAAAACACAGCTCCTTCTTCTTTTTGTCTCTGCCTTTCCGTTCCAAAAAGCCTACATCCATGACTGTAATCTGGTCATGTGTTCTGCCTCAAATCTGGGATTCTGATCATGCCACAGCTCTGCTATCATACACAGACTTCCAGTTCTACCTGTTCGTTGCTCAAGCTCTGTGCAGTGGTGTACCTACTGCTGTTTGAGAAGTGTGAATGCCCTCTGTTTCATGGCCTTCTCCAACACGTACTTCCTGTTTATCTGCACTGCTTCCTCATTTACTTCTGCATTTAGATACCATTCCCTCATGATCCTAGCTTAAAGCTTTCTCCTCTGGGTAGCAAGCCTGTTTGCAAAGATGTGCTTTTGTCTGGACCTTTTTCTGAGATCATCCAGCATCTTGTGTCTGGAGGCATGGGACTGGGGAAGGAGGAAGTTACACTGCAGAGTTCATTGAGATTGAAATGCTTCTTCGCATTTTTACAGCCAAGGACCATTATGATAAGGTAGTGAAATTCATCTGGACACAGTGACCTCCTGCTGTGTCCTTAGTGCATGAGATTCATCAAGCTGGCTAAGCAAGGACTTAATGCGCCTTGCAGGAGCTTGTGTGAGGTGTTCAGAAGTTAATGAACTGAATTAATTCTAAGAAAACTGAAAATAAAGTCTCGACTATATATAGATAGAGAGATATGTATAGGTACGTATATAGCTGTTGGAGAGAATGTTCCTGAGGAGGAAAAGAGTTTATGAGGCATTTTGATGTCTTTATATGAAGCTGTACAAATTTCAGCCACTTAAATTTAGCAGGAATATCCTGGAGCGTTTGAAGTGGGTGAATAAATTAAAATAAATAAGGTCAATGAAGAAGACCCTGTTTGCCAGTGTGAAATGTAAATTCTGAAGACACTGTAGAGATTTTGCTCATACAGAAAAAAGAGAGTAAATTATTAGGTCCTGCATTTTATAAACCTTTGGGGTGAAGAAAGTTCAGTTATCTCAGCACTTTGTTTGGTCAAGATCTTTCAGCATGTGGTCATCTGTCTTTGTTGTGTGAAAATTTAACTGATTTTTTTTAAACATTCTTGAAAGTGCATATGAGAGGGTTCATGAAGACCAGATGAGATTTGTTTGGATGTTTTTCTCAGAAGCAGTCTGCGAACAATATGCCATCTTTTAAAAACATTATTAAAGATGTTATTTCCTGTTCCAGAATTGCCCTTGGCTACAGGAATAGGTAAAATTTTTATGGTGACATTTGCATTCTGTACTATTAAATAGGTGGGTTTTTTCTACTGTTTTACTTCAGGGCAGGCATTTGGCAAATATAGCAACTCTGGCTAGTTGGACTGGATTCCTTTCTGAAAATTTTATTGCCCATGCAAGCATAATGTGGACACACACAGTAAAATTTGAAGCACATATAGTGAATACCACAAAAAAAGTTCATAGGCCAATTTTTTTTTTTTTAAAGTTTATTAGTAATCATGAAAACACTCAGAGTTTGTCTTTTGACAGCTTTTGTTGTCAATAAAGTATGTTTATTGTGAGAACTCTGTAAAGGTTTTCTCACCTTTCACCTGTCTCATATAAGTCACCTGACTACAACGGAGCATGATATTGAACTATGAAGATCATGGTAAAATGTAATGTACATTGGTGTAGTATTTGGATTAGATTTGATGCTTCAGTCTTTCCTTTGCTTCCCTCTAATTAAAGATATCTGAGAGGTAACTGTTACCACTGAATTAATAATAATGTCTGCTGTAACATAAGGGGAGCTAGATTATTCAATCATGACAGCTTTGGTGAAGAAAGAGTGCTGAGACTTTGCAACAGCAGGGTATATGGTTCAGGATCTCACTGCTCAATTGTTATGGTCTGACTTCAGAATTACTCATGAGTAAGACAAAAGGGTATGGTTCTGAGCAGTACCCATTCCTTCTCTGCCTTTGCAAGAAGGCAGAAGGGAGCTCAGTGGAGCTCCTTCACTGCAACTAATGGTTCCGGAGGTCTGTGTTGGGATACTGAGAGGATGTACTGTGTGAAGATGTGGTGATCATTGCATGTCTGCCACAAGTTCTAGCCCTTATGAAGTGCCAGAGAAAAAAAAAATCAATCTGACAACTGTTCCTCTGTGAACTGGCCCTGGGAATTGCTGAACATCATTGGCACACATGATTGTGCATCTGACCTAGGGATAAGTAGCTCTGAATTTTTTTAACCCCTGAGAGCATTCATGGAAAAGAAATTCAGTAGTCTTTTAGGCTATCCTGGTATCCCAAGACAGGATCAGTTATATTCTGTCATATCTCTGGTTTGTTCTTAAAAATATTCTATTCCAGTGTGGCACAGTTCTTACTGTTACAAAATAAAAATCTTTCTTGCTACAGTTTGAACATATTGCTTATCACCCTGTCTTTCATGGATGTTTCTTATTTTCAGCAGCCAGTTTGGTATAGAGCAGCTTACAGAGCTACTTCTTGGTGTCTTTTTTTGTATATTAAACAATCCTCATTTTGTCTATATTTCCTCAAAGGTTATGTTTTCTAGAAATCTGTCTCTGCAATTGTTCTGCATCTTTCTTAGAGTGTGATGCCCCAAACTGAACGTAAGACAGCTCTGTTCAGAGAGGATTACTTCACCAATGCCATAATTTTTAATGGTATTGTATATTTATGCAACAATAAGATAGGTAGTCTTTACTCGAGATCCTCTCCTACAGAAATGAAACTGAAAAAGTGGTTCCTCCTGCATTTATACAGTTTCTTATTTACACAATTAATTACTCTATTAATTATCAAGATACCCAAGTACTTTGCATGTATTCCTACTAACTGACTCCTATGCCACCCTTAAACTGTAGATTGGATGAAGCATCAGGTTATAAACACTTGAATGAAGGTGCCTAAATGTATATCATATGTTAGCTGTGTCACTAAATTCCCAGTCTAGTCAGTGGAGCCTGGCCAATTGGATATGCCTTACTGAGGGTCGGATGAAGAATCTCATTTAGGCCCCCAAACACCAATAACTGTATTGACTTGTCCTCCATTAACTGTAAAAATAATTAGTTTACAATCTGGACCGGTATCTCGTTCCATCTCTCCAATTTACCCATGTCATTCTGAATTCTGATCCTGCTTTCAAAGATATTTGCAGTCTCTTAGAGCTCAGTATTGTCTGAGAATTTCATAAACATAACTTCTATTCCACTGTTGAAGCCATAAATATAAATATTGAATGGCATTGGACCTGAAACACAACCCCGTGGAGCCCTACACAATATGCTGCTCCGTTGTGATTTCTGCAATTGTTTTCTGAGGGTTTCTGCAACTAGACAGCACCCATGTTAGTACTTTAATAATTAATTTAAGCCTGCTGCTGAAAAATGCTTTGCTGTTTTGTGGTTTTGCATCCTCAGGATTATGAACTCTATTAGTTTATAGTAACATTAGAAGAACCATCCTATTCCCCTCCTCCCTTTACTAAACTGCTGTCTTTACCTTCTGTGTCAAAAGCCAACTTCAGGTTACTCTGAATTTTTGCAGAACAAAATGTCCTGATGTATTTCTTTCTCAACTACTCCCAGATGCAAGAGTAGTTAAAATACACACTATTCCAGTCCTGTACTCTGGATGGTTCTGGCACTGTTTTGAAAAATCTTTCCTCCCTGATCTTCCTGGTTTGGTGGTTTGCAACAGATCCCCACCATGGGAGTATTGCTGGTTTTTTCATCTCTAACTTTGCAAGCATTACATGGAAGTTTCCCCAAGATCTGAATCTCCCTATGGCCTGAAACTACATCAGTTCTGTGTGTTCTTGATGTACAATGCAGCACCAACCCTTTTGAAAGAGCAGTACCTCTTTATACCCCCACAAGGGTTATCCAAGTCTCTGTTACTCCAATTAAATAATAGTTTCTTTAGATATCTGGCTTCTCCAGTTTCTTTCCCATTGTATAGTGTGGGCACTTAGAACTTCAGTGGACTCATTCACTGTTCTTTCTTTATGTACTTAATTAGTTTATTTCAAGTAGCTTTCAGACCCTTCAGACCCCAACAGAATTCCTTTTCAAAGATCCCCACAGGATTTTGGTTTTTTTCCACACCAATCCTGACTTAAAAGTATTTTTCATTTAATGTAATAAATCAGGGTGTAAAGATGCTTTCCTCATTTTCATATGAGCTCCGTTCTTGTCCATTTGCTTACACAGTGCTGCCCACTTATTCTGGAAGCCGAATTCCTCAGCACCTTCAAGGTCTAAAATAGAAAAACGTCTCATCAGGAATGGGATCAGTTAAAAGTCTTTTTGTTTCTAGCTCTAGCAAGTTCTTTCCCTGTTGCTGCAGTGGAAGCACTGATTGTGGTAGTTGAAACAGTAAGTTAGCACCATCCACCGTGTTTCTTCTCCTTAGTGCTCCTAAGCTGGAGCTTGTTTGTGTTGGAGATACAACTTTGCCAGCCGCTTTGTGTCTTGCACAGGACTGGAATGCTGTCTTTCAGATTTCACTGTGAAACTTACTTCTTTGATCTTGTAGTTTCATTTCAGCACATATAATTTCAGTCAGCACTTGTGACAGCGAAAATAAGAGCCTTGTAACTCTTAACCCAGGCTTCTTGTGCTCAAACTGGTTTCCTCGTCAAGGGTTTAGAAAGCAGTCATGCTTTTGATGTGGCAGATTGAGAATTGTGTCTCATTTTAGAATTTTATGATACCAGGGTTTCTTAAATAAAATATGTGGAGTTACAGCTTAGATACTTGATCTCTGAGTATTTATTTTCCATTTGAATAAATCGATTTTGCATTGTTCTGATGAGGTCAGGGTGCCAGACTTCAGGTTTACTTGATCTTAGGAGAAGTGAGTGTTGTGCTAAAGAAGTTCTATTGCACTGGGAGGCTTTGAACCTTGTGGTTTTGGCAACAGTGTCTTTTAACTTGCCAGCGGGCATATGTGAAATCCCACAATACCTGTCTTGAACAGCAGTGAAGCAGTTAACAATGCTAACATTTAGAACAGCTGTAGTTACCTCCATGATGGCAAGACGGGAGCACAGCCGCACTCTGCGGCATTCAGGCCCTTTGTCCAGGGCCAAGATACTTCAGGTGAAGTGCATTTCTCGAAGGCTGGATAAAGCAGAAGTGAAATTGTAAACTATGGGAAAAGATACATTTCATGTTCTTTTCTGGACCTGATGGCCAAGTAACTTTAAAACTCTTTTATCTTCTTTCTTTTATGTATAAAGTCGTGTCCTTTAGCTCATTTGTTACACACCAGCTTTTAGCTCCAAAGGCTTAATCTCAGTCTTGGGTGTTGGCCACCATTTAGGAGTCTCAAGTTGTGAAACGGTGTCATTTTTCTCTTTGAAGTGCTTAATTCACCAGTGCTAGGAAGAGCTGTCAAAGTGGGGTCTGTTCCCTTTTCATGGCTCAAAGGGCCTTCTTATGACATGTCTAATCAAATGGAATTAGGGGGAGGATGCACACTGTGGTTTTGATTCCTATTAGTGAGAGCCTGAAGGATGACTTTCCTGCGTGATCTCTGATGTTCACTATGTTATTTAAAGACCTAATGTTCTGTCATGTATCATTTATGCAATAGAGGTGCGTTTCCATTATATTAGATGCAGAACGATATTAGCAGCAGTAAACTGTTGTAATTTTACATGATGTTTTTTGAGGTATCACAAAAGATCAGGCTCTTTGAAGTGCCTCCTTCCTAAAAATTTCATTTATTCTGCTCAAAAAATCATGGAATCAGAACTATTTTAGGCTTGAATGGATCTCTGAAGTACATCTGGTCCAACTGTTTCTTAGAGTAGGGCCATCTAGATCAAATTGCTCAGAGCATTAGTTGGATTTTGAGCATCTCCAAAGATGGATATCCTAACTTTTGTGGGTACAGAAAGCATTTCTGTCACTGTATGACCCTTCTTTTGTCAATTTTTCCATCTCCTATATTCAGTGAGAATGTCCATTATCACAAAGTGTGTTTGTTGCCTTTTGTGTTTCCACCTTGCATCTTTGGGAAGCATTTGGCTTTATTTTCTCTATACCCTCCTTTTAGGTAGCTATAGATAGCAGTAAAACCTCTGCTTAGCATCCTTTTCTAAAGGCTGAAAAACCCCAAAGTTTCACAGCTTCATCTTGTATGTGATTTTCTTCAGAATTTAATTTGTTTCTGAGACAAAAGTATATTATAATGCAACTTTTAATATTTATTTTATTTTTAAAAATGCAAAAGATTTCTTCAAATGTAGTATATACATGTTCTGAGGCTATGTCCTTTATGAAGCAATTTTTTTGGGAATTGTACGTTGCTGTTGTGTGCATTTCGGTTTTTTTGTAGAGCATATATGTGAATGTATGTTTTTGGAGTTTCTCTAGATAATGTGTAGAACTTTTTGATTAATGCTACTGGAATTTTAAATCTTTCTTTTTGTAAATAAACATTAAAATAATATAAAATGGAAATCTACGGTAGTGCTTTTTGTCTACCTGTCCATGTATCTACAACAGCATGATAGAGAGGAAAAGCAGTCCTGTCCTTGAGCTTTGATTTCACCAGAAGTACATTACACATCACCTGTTGATGATTTCTTCTGTTCAGCTTGGAGGAAATTATCTTCGGCTGGATTCCCCTGAGAGCTAATCAGAGTCAGTGCTACTGTTGGGATTAACAATGAGAAATTGCTGAGCTCTCCTTGGCAACTCTTACCCAGCTCTGGAGCACTTTTTGTCAACAGAAAGGCTGAATTCTGCCAGACCTGATGGTGGGCAGGAGACCATTCCACTACAGCATTACGCAGCTCTGCTAGGAAGGTGAGGAAGCTGCTGGCTAAGGAGCATATCCAAGGAATCTGAAGAGCCAGCTGGTCAAACTAAGCTGCTTTGGCATTCAGGTTTGCAAATTTAAGTTAAAGATAATTGAGAGTTTAAATTCCACCTTAAACATAGATGATATTGTTTTCTAGGTAAGGAAGTTGCAACTACTCAGAACCTTTAGGCTGCCTTCTGTAAAGCCTTGCAAACTAATGCCTTGTCAGTGAAGACAATAATTGATACTGTCCTTGAACTCCCTGCAAGTCCTTGCTTTTTGGCACAGACTTTATTACTCAAATATGAAAAAGCCGGGAGTTAACACACAAACTTGCAATTCCCTGATCTTGGCAGATGGATCATAGCCATTTCAGAGATCAATGACTGGTAACTGAATTATTCACTCTCTTAGCAAGGAAATATCTTGGTATCTGATCTGCAGTTTTCTTCAGGAAGCCCTAGTCATTTACAGATACTTTTTTCCCCACTTGGAACGAATTTTATGTGTACCGGATACTCTTTGTCTTCTAGATCTCATTTAAAATTAAAAACAAAAAAAGGTCTGTCTAATCCCTGATCCTCTCCTGAGGTTCTTAAATTTTGCTGGAGAGTATAACCTGTCACAGTATCCAAATGTGCATCCTTTCAATGTGAAGATTTTGGTTTCTCTTACATAAAAATTTAAATATATGTCTGGCAAGATATCTGCTTCCTACATGTTTCAAACTAGTTTCAAACAAATATTTTCACTTTTACAGTGAATGTTATCCTCTTAGTAATATGTAATGAGCTGTTAACTGTAACTAGCATTTTCAGAGTCCTGATACTCAAATATGTAGGGATATATTAAAAACTATGTGTTTTAGCGTCTTTCTGGGCTCATTCTTTCCCGCTTTGCTTGCTGTAAGCCAGTAAATTTGACACTGGGTGTCATGTTTCCATCATAGAGTGCTGCAAAGCTCACATTTTTGATGAAGAACGCCATAAATGCCTGTCTCCCAGAACCTTTGCTGTTTTCCTTTCTCTCGACAATGAACCATCTTTCTCAACATCTCCTTTACAAACTGCCACTTTTATAATGTTTCCTAGTTTTACTAGTTTTGCACTGCCTCGTGCTTTGGTAGCGGCGGCAGTGAAGATCTCAGCAGCTGACTTGGTGAGACCTCCTCTTTGCCTTGTGCCGCGAAGGGCGGGCGCACTGGGAATGGAGCGCAGGGCGTGCGGCAAAGAGCAGGGCGAAGAGGCGAGCTATTGGAAGAGAGGGACTTCTGAAGTGGCCTCTTTGCTTGCTGAAGAGCCCTGTCGTGGTGCCCGGCCTGAGAGCAGATGAGGAGTAGGGAGGAGACGGGCTGAAACCGTGGTTGCTTATCTCCACGCTCTTCTCAGTTGCTCTGTTTTTCATGCCTCCAGCTCAGCTGTAAAGCAATAATTAACCTGAGCCTTTTAATTTCTCCCAGTTGGCTTTAAATTAACTCTGTTGTCATGTTGCGTGGAGTAATCCTTCAGGCATCAAACATTTAAATATTTTATGGCTGCATGAGTATTTACTGTTTGGTCAGCTTTTATTTTACTATTATAATGATATTCATTATTTTTGGAATTTTCATATTTGTGGAGAGAAGTGTCTTAGATACTGCGCACATAGAGAAGAAAAAGGGAAAATCCCTGCTCTGTCAGTGCTGCAGGGAAGTCCAAAGCTTTTTAACAGTACTCATGGCCAAACCTCCTAATGGGAAATAAAATGTGGCAAATTAGTTTGGGAAAATTTCAAGTGAAAATCCTGTTGTTAACCTCTTTTTGTTTCTTGAATAGACTTGTTTGTTTAGATGTACTGAAGTGGTGTTGTTTGCAGTTGTTTTAGGCACAGACAGCTCTTTTCAAGGCAGGAAAATTTTGGATTTCTTGTAAATGGCATTCTTTAAACAGTTTGCAGTAGGAAAGAGCCAAGGAAAAGACAGAATCTTTATTTCAGCACAGGCTCTCATAAATCTCATGTTAGTATCAAAACAGTGGGACTAGTGATATTTTTTCTATCACGGGTTTATTTGTGCTCTAGTTATTGGAGAGTCTAAAAATACTGTTTTATTAGTGTTGTTCAGTAATATGGCCCGTATTTATAAAGCCTATTAAACACTTCATAAAGCCTTCAAGGAAACTTCTTACAAATTTTACACTGTGTTTTTATAAGTTATAACCCTCTGGAAATTGGCTTATTATCAGTTTTCCATCAAAACGAAGTGTTCAGAAGAGTAGAAGATGACCTAGTGTAATCTAGATCGAAAGCATCAGTGAAACTTGATGTTTATCCTTGCTTTGATATTGTGTATGTTAACAGTGTATTCTTGTCAAAACACATCTAAATAGATGCAAGGCAAGCGGGAAAGACATACCCAGAAATTAAGGGTGCTGCTTGCATCACTGTAGTAACAATGATTTTAAAGTGAAGCTGTAGCCCTCTTTCTTATTTGTGAAATGAGTGGCAGAAACTCCAGCACAGGACAAGATAATATGGATGGGGTGAACTTTAAATATTCAGAACATGAACTCGCTTCTTTGCATTTGTTAAATGATGGTATGGAAATCTAGTAACGTACAAAAACTAATCTAGCAGTGTGCCAAAGTAATTAAAGCAAGGTAAATAATCTCCAGTGTTCTTATTCCCCACAGAAAATGTTTAATATCTTATCTTTCCAAAGTAGTTTTCTGCTAATTCATGATGTCTTTGTAGACTCTCCTTATTCAGCGAGTGCTGTTGTTTTCCATGGTGTGGAAATACCTCCCCTCCTGTCCTGAGGGGAAAAAATGTATTGGGTACTGTCTGTATTCCAAAAAATTATGTTTCTTCCACTCAGTGGAAATCATGAAACTAACAGCTGTAATCCTCTCTGGTCATTTACTGTTTACTTAGCAAAAGGGCTTTGTTTACCTCAAGTGTATGTGGCACATGACACTTCATAACATCGTCTTGGTGCTGTGGGACATTTTGTTGCTGGAATCCAGGGACCTGCTGCTAATCCTGTTTTGGTACAAATTAGAAGTAGCTCTGTTAAAGTAGGTGAAGTGTAAGGCTGTTGTGAGGCAGATTAGATTATCTGTCTTTGAGTCATCCCTAAATATTAGACTCTGATGACCTGTTGCTGTTAAAGTTCCCTGTTACTGTAGACAGGAGAAATAGAATAGGTAATAAATTGTGTTAAAATTGTCCATAATTCTTACATAGGAGAGCATGTTTCCTCATCTGTTAGTATATGCTGAAACTTAGTTTTAAATGAGCAAATAAGAAAAGTTCAAGTCAGTGCTATGGTGCAGTGGTCTGACCTGAAACTGCTCCTTTACTTTTTGTTTTGGTGCTGATTAGAAGGATGTGCTGCTGTGTGTAGACAAGGAAATGACAGAAGACAGCAAGAGCATATGCTAGGCAATTAATGTACTTTTTTGGACAAAAAAAAAGAAAAATAAGTGTCTCTAAACAAAAGGTCATTTGGAGACTGCTGTGACCACCTTTGAGTCTGGACTTTCTGTCTTAAGTCACAGCTACTGTGAGAGGATCACAACCGCATTGATTGTTGGAAAATTGCCAGTTCTGTCTCATCCCTTTATTTCCAAATAAACGTTAGTTTATGCATGATGGATAGCTCCTTTAGTGGGAACTTCCAAGAGTTATGGGGAGGCTGAATCCAGCAGTCCAGTTAAGATGAGACTGCCAGAGCTGCATGTCCTTGGATCCAAGCAGCAGCAAGGCCAGGCTGTATTCCTCCAGTAGGGTGCTAGTAAGCACACAACAAATGCAATGTATATTATATACGCTATATACATGGCTGGATGCACAGACCCACAGACACGCTTTGTACTCATGCAAGCTTGAACAGCAGCAATGGCCACATCCTGCTCCCCTCGCTGGCTGCTCAGGAATAACACCTCTCGGTAGGGATTATATAATGTCTATGTGTGTACAGTATGGGCAGTCACTAAATATCCTGTCTCTGCTGGGGCTGGCACCTGGACATATGAGCTGCCAAAGCCTCTCTTTTGGTCCAGCTTCCAGAACATGACCATGTCTGACACACAGACATGGACACAAATGTGCACTACAGACCCACTGGCGGCTGGTCTTCCACATGCTGTTCATCCAGTAGCTGGTTCTGGATCCTCTTTCTCCACACAGGTGTCCCAATTTACACCCAGGCCCTCCAGTCACTCCAGCAGCTGACTGAGACTTCCCTGGTCCCTGTGATAGCCACCTCCTCTGGTGGCCTTGCCCATGGTGACAGGCTATGAGGTGACCCAAATAGCCTCTCCCATGGAACTCTGGTAATGGGTGACTCCTCTAGTCCCCAAGGTGAAAGCTGCCTTGTGGGGCTGGGTCAGGGCTCGTGTCTCCCAGGGGTTACTGGGGCTCCCTGAGCTTCCACGATGCCTCACGGTGAGGCTCACTGTGTACTGCAGATGGGAGGACTCCAGTGATGGGATGGGGAAATGGGGCAGGAGAAGATTTGGGTCCTCTTTGCAAATTGATGATCCCCTGTGCTCCTTTGAATGCGTGCAGAGCCGTTTTTTATTGCAACAGTCTAACACCAGGTAGCTAGACAGAGCAGGTTCAGTGGAGCAGCTTCTCCTTAATGTTTCTTGACATTAACAGCTCCATTTCTCAATTAGATCGGAAAATAAAGTTGATTATGCGTGTCTGCAGGGTGACACTGTACTTTTGACCAGTAACTGTAAAGTAAACGGGAAAGGTCACAATAAATAGTGTTTTAGTTTAGTTATACCACCTAGAAGGCCACAGTGACTTACGGCAAGGCTGTTGTTATTGTTCCTACAGCTAGCAAGCAATGTTTAAAAGACTTATTTTATATATTTATAAAGGGACAGATTTGGATGACATGGCTCTGTTTTTTTCGAGAGCACTTTCTGTAAATATAGAAAAGTTCTTGTGCGTGCTTCTTTAGTAGCATTTCCATGTACTTGCTTTGTTTCCAGTAAATATTGCAAGCTTAAGCCTGCCCGTAAAACAACTTCCATCTTCGCTCTCAATCTCTGACAGAAACGACATTCTGAGATGAGATGTACAGATGAAGATATTTGAAGAAAATAGTGGATTTACTTAGATAATATTGATGCTTTTATAGGGTCATTAATAAAGATCTGTCAGAGCTAACGAAAACTGTTTAGAGGTACAAAGCAAAAATGTTCAGTGTTAGCTTTAATTTTCTCTAGTTAGGTCATACTCATTTCCTCCAAGGAAAACAGGACTGCTTATTTTTGCTAATTAGAAGTACATCACTGGTCTGAATCACATCTGTAATTAGTAGCAAGATTTTAAGTAGATGTCAGAGATATTTTTTGGTATAAGAATTGCATTGTTAATCTACTATACATGCACACGTATGCGTAAATACAGATTTAATGAACAAAAGGAACAGCTGGTTGTTTTTCAAAGCAATCAGGTGCTTCGTAGGCTGACATTGCTGTTCCTTCTGCTCAAGGCTGGATTTGTTGCATCTGAACAGCTCAATTTTGTTCTTTTTGGGAAGTAAGTGGGGTTGGGAAAGTAGACAGTAAGCCTGTGCTTTGCTTCTGTCATCCACTCAGTCTAGTAACGCACTCCACAGAAATGTTGGTGTAAATAGCATTCCTTAGGTTTGTTTGTTTGACTTCTGAGACAGATAGAGGGAAGAAAATGCTCAAAGGAGGTAAATATTTTGAGGGAAGGCTTGCAGCGAAGCAGGCCTGGGAAATGGAAAAGCTGGTTTGGAGCATGGTTCATGTCCCTGCTGCATCCAAATTGAACCACTGAATAGGTGCAAATGTAGATGGCAGGATAAAAATGGAAACTATTCAAACCAAAAGCAATTAACTTGTATACAGATGGCTTTCTGGCATTCACAGCTGCATAGATTTTGGTTGTGTACTTTTTTAGATGTGCCGCAGAAGGTTAAAGCCTCTATACGTCCATCTCCAGCTGTTCATGCACATAAAATAGATAAGGAAATGAAGCCAAGTGAGCATTGTGTGTAGTGCCAGACTTGCTTGCCGAGATAGGCATCTCAAACAGTAGTGCAACATCCTGTCCTGTCAAATGGCCCTTGTATTGGCCTTTTATGAGAAGAAATTACATATTTTATATCAAAGGAGTCACTTCAATTTCATAAAAATGAAATATGGAGAAGTGCTACATATATGTCATATCTCTAGGATAGAACCTAGGGCTAAGAACCCTGAACAGAAGTGGAGGATTGCTGAAAGTATGAAATGTAAGTTCTTCAAGCAGCTTCGGTATATCCTGGAAACTGTGTCTCTAGAAACTCTGTGATTTAAACTGTTTGACATAGAACCCAGTGTGCTCTTCATGTGGTCTTTATACTGCAATGCAAGCAATTAAGTTTTAAAAAAACTTGTTGAGCTGTGCTTTAAAAAAACAAAACCATTTTGGGTTACCATGAAATATACTTTGATTATCATTTTCATGTAGAACATAATAAATGTTTGGGTCAGTGGAAACCTGCATTTTTGCCTTGCATTTTTTCACCTTGGAAAAAAAAAAAATTGAAATATCTAGTTGAAATGGTCAAAATGTTTAGACCGGGCTTTCCAAAACTGTGGTGTAAGGGCCTCTGCAGATATTTGAAGCTAGTACACAACCACCATTGCAATGCAATTACTGCTCCATGTGCATGTATTGGCCGTGAGTTGTCACCACTGCTCAAGTGGAACAGTTGCAGCCGTGGCATAAAATTATCTGAATTTTGTTTCTCAGTTTTTTTTTCCAGTGACATTGGGAATGGTGACTGGAATGAACTGTCTGTAGCTTCAGGTTTTGGGGTTTGGCTTGGTCGGGTTTTTTTTTTTGGGGGGGGTGAGGGTGGTGGCAAAAAACTCACTTATCTGTGTTACTTTTGGTCTGACTTCCTACTGAAAAACACCATAGCCACCAACTAGTGAAACCCAGTTGACCTGTAGACCTTGAGTGCCTCCCAGAGGGCCCCAGTTTTTCCTTATCACACTGTGTACAGTATGGATCTGTGCATGGATTGCTCTTAATCGCCTCATGCTCCTGCTGTGTCAGCCCAGTGGTGAGTCTGCAGCTGTAGGAGCCATGTACTTCATCTTCCTGCTTATTTCTTACAGAGCTCCCTTTTGGTGAGTGGGTACCTGGGAAGGGCTGTCAAGAGTGCAGCTTGTTCTCTGTTGCGAGAAGTGGGACCTAGACTTTCAGAGAGGAATTCTCTGTGGGAAATGAGGGGGTCCATCCTGCCAAATCTAGAGGGATATTGCACCTGTTTACTCATCACTAATAAGACTTCTCTATTTAATGTTCTCTAGGGTGTGTGTTTCTCCCTTGATCTACTTGAAGCACTTTCTCATGGTTAATGATCTGAATTTGCCAAGCACACTGACTCATTTTGGTGCTGTTTTCCATTATGTAAGCTATTAACGGGTCACTGCTCGGATGCTGGAAAATCTGTTTCAGGCTAATAGCGAGGTGCACAAGTGCCTCTCCATGGTATATTTGCTACCTGTGCACACGTCTTATGGCTTGATAGTTGGTAGCAAATCCCACAGCAATATGGGATGCAGCATCTATTCTATTAGCAGTCAATTCCTAATCAGCCTTTCATTAACACATACAACACGTCACCTTTTCTGGGGTTTTTTTACTATGTGACTGAAGGAGGGTGAGAGGAAACACTCTGATGTGCAGAGGAAGGTGTTGATAAGTACGGAAATCAAATGCTTCCCAGGAGAAGCAGTGTTCTTGCAGTAGAGGTGGTAATAATGCAGGGTAAGGAAGTGTCTTGGAGCTGCATATTAAATCTGTCTCTCTGGCATTTTCCCTGAAAGTCAGTAACAAGGCTGTTGAGGAATTTGAATTTATGAAGGCAATTCAGAAGAGAAGTAGTGGGACACAGAAAAGCATTGAAGAAAACTTGGTGGGGTTTATTTTAGGTCTCAAGTTTTGACAACTCAAAATGACACTGTGACAGCAGACAGCAGGAGCAGATCCTTCTGTTGCCTCCTCTTTCTTACGTTCAGATAATGTCCTTTTGCTTACAGATGGTTGCCTTCAAATGCACACAGAGATTTTTAGTGTTTCCTTCACTATATAGACAAATTGAGAATCAATGAATGAAAATTAGAGATGGGTCCAAGCTTGGATTTTATTTCTGAAATTCACCCATTTTCCATGAGGAGAAGATCACATTTTCTGGCTGTGGCAACATTCCTAGAAGAAAAGAGTTCGAGGTTGTTTTCTTTTTATACACTGTTTCTATGGCTGAAAGCCCTGAATAGGGTGAGCTTTTCATTTGCTGATTTTTTTTCTCTTTAGGTGATATCTGAAAATCTTTCAGGGAACCAAACAGGACAGCAAAGAAACAAACAAAAAAACCCCCTCAAAACAGCCTACCATTCATGCCTCATTCATTTTGGAGGAAGGTCTCTAAGTTAGGCTTCTCATAAGTAGGAGAATCCTAGGAGAAGCTTTCATCCCTGCAATCATTCACAGGCTGATGGCTAAAGCCGAAGATCTTTGATGGCAATACCTTTCCTTACCAGAGAGAAAATTTAGGAAATTTAGGAAAATACCTTTTCCTTACCAGAAAAAGACAGTCTTTGGATGTGCTTGCAGAAGGAGGAAATATCACAGTTAATGCCTGTGCTGAGGTCTGAAAAACGTTTTAAGCATAAAGCAATGCAGAGACAGTTTCCTTCGAAGGAAAAGGGACACTGAAGGATTTATTGTATTGTGGTATTTATTATGTAAGAGGAATTTGCATGGTAAAGAGAGAAAGCAGATTTTATTCAGAATATAGAGGACGAGATAAATGATGTTAATGAAAAGCTGATTGATGGAAGCAAAAGTTTATCTACTACACCACTCATATTTTCTGGACCCCAGCAATCGTTTCATGGACATCTGAGTTAAATGATGGGTATATTAATCCTTTGGCATGCTAAATTTTTATGGAGAGTCTGCCATGCCAACATGGTGGTGGGATGAATCCAGATATGATCCTACAGATGTTAGTTAGGGGCCTGTTCTCCCCAGCTAAGAGGACAGCTTCAGAGAGTGATTTAGCCCAGATATGTTTGGTGCTGCATTTTGGCATTACCGATCTCTCCCCACATGGGGTGGAAATGTAATACAGCCACAGCTCGGACTTAGTCCATCCTCTTCTAGGCCCTTCACCAGCCGTTTCAGTCAGGACTCCAGTTGCCATATACTCCTTGCTCTGTCCCACTGAAGTTGTGGGAGGGCCTAGACAAGGGGTGGATGGTTGTTTAGGTGCCTCTGTTTTTCTTCAAATACAGGAACCCCCGTGATTAATGGGTGGTACTCTGACAGTTGGGATTCTTCTGTTTATTTTAGTTCTTGTTCTAAGAACAAGACTGCTTGAATCGCTGTGTTAAGACATACGATCTCAAGTAGAAGCATGTGTTTTGCAGACTATTTTTGTTATCTGATTGGGCTTCTTCACATCCTCCTTTTGTGACTAAGTCGAACCCACGGTCTGCCGAGTGTCTGCCAGGATAAGAACCCGCCTGCCAGACTCAATGCCACTAATCATTTCCCTATTTTTTTTATTTCAGCTAACGTCCTTAAACATCAGCTAGCAGGTCCTGACAAGAGCTTGTTTGGTGGGTGGAAATCAGCATCCTGATTCCCCTTTGACAACTACTAGTGTTGTGCTGGTGGCCGTAATTGGTAGGACATCACATCCCAAGAAGTCCCCTAAGGCACTGCCACAGCTTGAGATTGCTTTGAGCCCGCTTTGTAGCAGATACAAATTTCCTATAAGAAATTAACTCTGCAGGGTTGAAGGGCTTGTAAACCGAATGTTGAGAGTGACACCTTAAACTGAGGCATTGTGAAAAGCCAAGATTATGTGCCCTCACTTGAAGCCTAGCAATCAAGCTGAAAGCGTAGAGATTGCCTTGTGATACACTATTATCAATTAACCACCTGTCAGGGATTTTCTGTGAGTCAGGGAGGTAATGGTTGGCTAGCTGCTGCTTCCTAGGTAGTCCCTCATAATATGGTCCTATTTCCTCTGTCTTAGGTAAAATCTAATCCTTGACATTGCAAACGATTTGTGTTTGTTCTCATTATGTCATGCATGTCTGTGAGATGAGTCAGATGCACAACTCATCATGACCAAGACAGCTGAAATTATACAGAAGATACTGATTTAGTTGCTATTATTGTTTTCTCTAATATATGGGAAGTCAACTACATGTTAATTATTTTTCTTCAGAACAGCTCCATTAAAATTTAAACTGGTGTTATTAGTGGCAAGAAAATCTCTTTCAGTCGTGCGAAAACACTGCGTAGCCAGCAGACCCTGTGATCCTATGCTTGGGTTGTAAATCTTTCAAAAGCTGGTGTGCCAGAGTGTGCCTTTCTTCCCTAAGTGAAAGATGGGACTCTTTACTCTTTTGTATTTCTTATTAACCTTGATTAATTACACATATCTTAAAATTCACAGTTTGTAGACAACTGTTCTCCCTTTACCTGAACCCATAGAGGAATCTAATGCAGAAGAACCGTAAAATTATATTTTAAGATTGCATTGACATTTAAGATTGGGGGATGGTGGTTAAAGAATCTATGGTGGTTAAAGAACCTAGGCCTTCACTGTTGATGGAGTTGTGAGACATGTGCCTCTAAACTCCCATTTTCTGATTTGCAAAATTTGTACAGTGCTTTCAATATTTAGTTCTCTTTGTCTCAGGAAGGCTTGAGCTGAAAAAATCCAACCCACCCTGTGATCTAAAGAAAAACTGGAAAGATTTTTTTCTTAAAACTGTTGAATGGCTTCATGTGCAGACAGAGAGTGTTATCTAACTGATTGGAACAATTTTAAAATATGATATGCCTGCACTGCATGAATAAATTTTACAATTTGGGCCTTAATTGGGTAATGCAATTGCACTCACAGACACTTCAATATTGTGGCAACAATCAATGCATATAAACTTACTGGATTTCTGTATGTAGTTATCTAAGAATCTCATTTGCAATCAAATAGTGTTCTTTTCTTCTAATGCAGAATGCCAAGCCAATTTTGGTAGTCTTTTGTAAATGTTTCTAGTTCGAAAATGCCCTATAATTGTTACATTTGCTCAATATTACAAAGTGGAGGGGGAGCCCGGGAGTATTTTGGCTTTACAGGGATCTGAATGTGTCACCCACTACACACACAGAGCCAAAGAGCTGTAGTCCCTAGTAATTCCTGGGACACACTACAGAGATATTTCTGAATACTTTGTGAAGATGATTATCCCCTTGTGCTCCCTTTTGTCTCCTTTATCCCCCAAACTCAAAACCATCCAAACAAAACTTTGAAAGAGTCATCAGGACAGTAGGTTAAAATGTGCATCTCAAAAAAATGCAAGAGAGGTACTATTGATGGCAATTTAATCCTAAAACTCAGAACTCAGACTCCTAAATTAGAAGATTTTAAGAAAAACGAAAGCTGTTCTCCCTCATTCTTCATGCATTTTAATTTTCCACGAATTCTCTCACTGTGGGTGTGAAGGGGTGGGAAGTAATTTGAAGTTGAAAAGTGCACCTTTGATTTGGAACCTTCCTTGCGTTCTTCAGCTGAGGTGGTTTCCTTTTGCTTACCTTAAAACAAGGGTTTAGGCTAAGCAAAAGGAAACCGTGGGAACAACTGTTCCATGCATTTTATTTCTGTCCAGCTTCTTCCTTCCTACTTCACCACCTGGTCCTCTAGATTTCCTGGTGAAGTAGGACTCTTAACATACAAAATCCCAAACCTCAAAATGTTTTTTCTAGCCTTCAAGTTAGTCTTTTCAGTTGAATAAAAGGGGTTTGGTGTGGCAGGTATTTGGTTGGTTGTTTGGTAGGGTGGTTTTTTTGTGGCTTTTCTTCTTGTTNGGGGGGGAGGGGGAATTGTGTGGGCTTTTTTTTCCATTCGGTTTATCAGTTTTCCATTATCTTTTACATAATAATCTGAGCTCGTGACAGGACTTCATATCAGCTTTGATTTCCTAAAAGTGAGCACACTGAATCAATGACCTCAAAAACTTCAGGTACCTAATGCGGAGTGTTGCAGTAAGTACATAATAGTAAATTAGAGTCATTCCACTTCTTCCTTCATCTGTTCCTCTGTGTGACATTTGGAAAATGCTTTAATCAGCTTTTCCATTCCTCTGTCTCATCGTATTCAGGTCTTGCTATTTGTTTTTTGTTTTTGCTTTGCTTAGACATCATGCAGAAAACAAGCCCAAGGGCAGCAGCAGAGACTTTGTTGCTGGGTGTACATACAGAGCTCTGCCCAGGTTGCCCAGAAAGCTGCAGGATAAAATGAGTTCATCACATTCTCAGAGTATTCTGGTAGGTGGTGTCTTCTGCCTCGTGGTCATTTGGAGATGATAAAATGCTGCTTCATATAGGCCCATTGCCTGTCTGCTCCTTTTCCTATCCCTGCCCACCGCCCTGGTCATGTGCCCGCACCTGTGCAGTCCACAGACCCATCCTTGGGCCCCAGTGCCTACCCGTTGATTATCTTCCATCCTTTACACATCCCAGGCTGCTCTTTGAGCCCCATCCCGCAGCCCTGTGTGTCTGACCCCTTTGAGCTGTAATGCAGCAGCCAGTTTTTCTCTCGGCATAGGTTCAGACCCATTAAAAGCAGTGGGTTCCTTCCACTGAGGCAAGGTGCAGGTAGACTGCAGGGACACAGCGGCCACCTTATTGCCATAGCTCTGTCTCCACGAGTAGGAATTAGCAGCTGCATCAGCTAAAGGGTGGTTCGTGCTTTGTGTTGAGTATTATCTTAAGATAAGAGAAGAAAAAAAAAGTCTCAAATGTAGAAGCATTTAGAAGGATTATGTGTGTGGTAAAATTCTAATTTTGCTTTTTCCTAACTCCTTGGACAAAGGAAAGAAAGTAGGAAAACATTAATTTGGGTTCTCATTTGGAAATTTCATTGGAAAAGGGAAAGAAATCAGGAAGAAATAACGTGAATAATTCAGAATGAGTGGTGTAAGCTGTGAGCTGTTGATCACTGCTTTGTTATGCAGACATAGATTTCCATTAATAGTCCTTCTTTCGAAAAACAGAAATCCTGTCTCTGCTGTTGTATGCTTAATTGAGCACTCGAGGCAAAAAACCCCTCATGACAAAAAATAAAACAAAACATAACAAAAGACCCTATGGTATGCAGATTTATTCTTCAGACGATGTTTGTATAAATTTTATTTTAGAAAAGTTATTTCCTGCTATACATCCTAACTAGATTCTCTGAAGTCTCAGACCTCTACATGAAGTGGGTAAAGGGGTTTGGTCAGCATCACAGAGTGCGGCTGCTGTGGGAAAACTGGAGTTGCAATAGGTTGTGGAAAGCTAATGTTACACTTGAAAGCACTTTCTTCAGAAAATATATTTTTATGTATATGTACATACTGTTAAGACCGTCTAATATTCTCTGGAGAGGGAAATCAAATCCACAGTTAAATTGTCTAGTCATTCTTTAAGAAGGCTTCTTTTACTTGTGGCTTAACGGTAACAGAAAACAGACTGTATATTACCACAGACTCTCCGCAAGATATTTCAGCTATAAAATGTCAAAGCCTCTTCAAAATTAATGAGTAAAATATTGCCTGGCTTTAAAAATGAGTATCACAACTTTAAGAAAACATTGTTGCCCCACTGCTTGTAGATCAACATGTGGCAGGATTATTTCAGTGGAAATATGTGCCCATGGGCTACGTATTTTTTGTGTTTTGTTTAACACCGGTTGGCATCTGAGATCAAGAAAGCTTAAACCAATTATGAGTAGCTGGTGCAGCAAAAATCATGATTGATACATTTACAACACAGGGTCGATTCTTCTGGTAATGTTATTTTAGTAAGAGGGGGAAAAGGGGATATCAGGCATGTGACTTTGTAGCCCTGAATTAACCCAGTGCTCTGACCACATACAGATGTTTCCTCCCTCTGTGCAGTGTGTCTTGCACTGATTGCAGCCTGCAGACCTCGAAGAACAAACAGCTGTGCAATTGTTGCTAAGCCTATTTCCCTCTTCCCTTTGACTTATTGGATTATTTAATACAGCGGAATGATAGGAATTTAAAAATGTGAAAGCGCTGTTGAGTCATCTAGTCCCTCTTGCAGCAGGATTGTCCTCTCCAGATCTTTGTCCAGTCATGGACAGGCTTTGTCCAGACTTTAGATGTGATTGGACTTCAGCCAATTTCCTTTGGAAGATTATTCTACAATAGGATACACTTCATTATTAGGACTTTTTTCCTGTCAGCCTAAATTTTGCTTTGCTTGGTATAATCACATTATTCTTAGCTATATTTTCCTGAAAAACTCTATTGAAAAAATCCTTAGTGTGTGTATCCTTCCACACCTTGTAGATAATTATCATATTTCCCTTTCAATAGTGGCTTTAGTCAAGCTATACATATTTAGTTATTTTAATATTTTTCTATAAATCAGTCTTCCTGGTGACTTTTATTGCTATCATTGAACCAAATCTCAAATTCTTCTATTTAGTATTCAAATAGAAAAGGCAGGACTGAATAGAGACTTACAGATTAGATCATGATGTCATTGAAAACCCATCCTTTGAACCACTGTTTGTGCCTTCAGATCTGTCTGAATGCCAGCTCTCCTGAGGCAGACTTCAGTCATAAGATTTGTCTCAACTTCCTTATCTACAGCATAAGTGCCTACATCAAAGCTACTCTCCCTAGATTCCTTTTATGATCATTGGACCCTATAGCTGCATGCAATTAATCTAAGCTGTTTTAGGTATCCACATTTAGGATGAGAAGAATTGAGCCCTAGGGGTATGTATTTCTCTCTGTCTAAGGTCTCTGTCTTGGACCTGACTTCCTTGGGTATTTGAATACAGGGTGTGTGGATGTTTGGACATTGTGGTTCAAGAAGTGAGAAGAGTCAGTGTTGGCCATGGCAATGCCGCCTTAGCTTCAAAACAGCAGCGGAGTGGTTTGATGCACTGTGTGTCCTGAGACCATTCCTACCATAGTTGAATGGTGTTGAATTCAACACACAAGTATGATGGTTACGTTAGATTATGGGGCGGATGAAATTGCCTTTTGCATAGGCACAGAGTCACAGAATATCTCCAGTTGAAAGGCACCCCTAAGGATCATCGAGCCCAACTTCCAGCTCCTTGCAGGACAACCTAAAACTAAGCCATATGACTAAGAGCATTGTCCAGACGCTCCTTGAGCTCTGACAGGCTCAGTGTTGTAACCACTTCACTGGGAAGCCTGTTCCAGAGACCAGTCACTGTCCCAGTGAACCTTTTCCCTGTGTCCAATCCGAACTGAAGCAGGTACAGCTTTTACCCAGAGAGAAGGAGTCTAGATGCCAGATACATTGGTTTTTGAGTCTCTTTGGACTGAAGGAAATCTATGATCAATGCCTTTCGTTTTTGAAGGCCTGTAAAAAGTGGCTCTTACATGACAGATGCCAACTCCTCTTCTCTTCTCTTCTCTATTAGGTATTTCTTCTCTGCTGACAGCTTAGTGCTCACAATCCTCACTGCAGCCCTGGGCAGATGCCTGCTCATATGCAGTTCTTACCTCCAGCCATAGGTTATGGATTACTCTCCATACAGGTCCAACCATTCCTGGTTTGCACTAGAGTAACTAGGAGAAAAAATCAGCATCTGCCTTTTGTTTATTAGTAAAAAAAAAGTTAAATATATTTTCCCAGGGGTTGGTTACCTTCTGTCAGACTTTCTGACAAAATATGCTAAGCCTTCATTCCTAAGAACTTGTATATAATGTCCAGGAAATAAAACCTTTGTACTAAATTCCTTTGGAGGGCAAACACCAGAGAAGGAGGAGAGCTGTTGAAATTGAAGGGTAATAACTGCTCAAGATAATATGTTTATTAATTAGGCCTGAATGAATTTAGACTGAACATTAACAGCAATTTTTCAAACATCCCAAGAGGGTGAAGTTCTGGAATAAATTCCAAGTGCACTAGCTGAGTAGAAAAACAAAATAACTTGAAGAGAGAATTTGGTAAATTTAGGGAAGTTTTTATGAGAGTGTGTATAAGCAGTTACAGGGATTGAAAAAAAACAGCCAGGCATGCAATATGAAGTCATAGTGTTACCAAAAGGGCTAAACAGGAGACTGGCCATTGCTCATGTGTCTACACTATCACCTATTTCATGTTTAATGCAGTGGTTAGTGGCTTCTACTGGTTATTAACAGATGCCAGAAGGCCGCAGTCCAAGGTCAGTGCAAGAATTTCCTTGTTGTTGCCAGACCCTTGGAGTTGGGGATGTCCCTTCCTGAAACACATGCGGGACTCTTGTCTTGGTCTTTTGTTGGTGATGCTAGGAAGGGCTTGTGTGGTGTGCATGTGTCTCTATGGAAAAGACACTGTGTCGTCAGTCTTCCTTGGCAAAGCAGGAACAGAAGCCTGGACAAGACCCAGTTCATCCTTCTGAGTAGTGTATTCCTTCCATGCTGCAGCCCAAGCACTGTACCCAGACTTTTCCCAGCTGAAGTCTGTGCTGAAAGCTTGCAAGTCAATGGGTTCTGCTCCTAATTCATGGTAACTGGAACAAAATGCAGCTATCCTCATCATTCACCGAGACACGCAATCCTCAGAGACCGCAAGCCTACCACAGCATGCTATAAGTCATCGTGACACTGGCAGACAGAGTACAGGGCTGTCTGTTGGCACAGCTAACTTTGAAGCATCAGCATACTGGAGATGAGAAGGACTTGGAGCAGTGTGTGTTAGGCAGGTATTTTTAGCTGCATTTTCTTAAAATTGCCCTGCTTTCCTAATACTGTTTTATCATCACCATGGTGACCTAATTCTGCCACTAGCCTGTCTGCTAATAATTCTTATCTTGATAAGCTGTTTCTCACTGGATCTGACTTTTCAGAGAATGACATCTTGGTGCCTGGCCTCCTTTTCTAACAGCAGGCACAACTGACTGCTTAGGAAGACTTCCTAGACTCCTCTCAAGTTGTTTGATATTGCTCCTCTTCACAGCTCCAGTTTCCGTGTTTGTTTCTGTGACAGAAGGGAACATTATCCTTTTCTTTCTTTCAAGTAATGTAAGCAAACCTGTGAATTGCATCGGGCCCCCATTATAATAGGATTCAAGGAGGACTTGATGGTCCTCTTGTTCCTCCTATGGATTTTTTTGACTTACCTGTGGTTTCTGAGACAGGATGGTACTGGTGGATATGTCTGAGTGATTCCTCCTTTTATGCAGGAATGGGGTATCATAATCTTCAGATGTTATGGTGCTAGTGTTTAAGGGCTTTCCAGGACAAATGAATGTCATGGTCGTGCTGAACTTACCCATATTGTCCTCATAAGTCTTGTAAAAAATAGTACCTATATTGAACTTGCTGGAACCCTTTTCTACGTTCCTTACGATGATTTGAACAGGGGTTTCCAAGAGTTGTCACTTTAACTAGAAAAGGTAAAGGGTTAGAAATTTATTGCATTCAGCTGTTTATCTGGTCTTTCACTGGGATGAAGAGTGCAGTGCTTCTCCCTTGCTTTTAAAACAAAAAACCCCAAAGGTATGTATTTCCTTATGAAATTTCTATTCCAACCTCTAGACTGCAGTGATAGCAGCACATTTCTTTGTATCTCAGACACTCTGTAGAGATGCAGGAAGGTGGCTTAGGCTCTGCATTGTCAAACCAAAAGCAGTGGCTGTGTTGTGTGCCTCCCCTGCCTTTGTCAGGTCAGGTGAGAACCCTTCCTTTCAGAAGTGTCTGCCAAGGTAATGTTGCTCAATACTTCCACAGAAATATCTCAGGTTGGGAGTCTTTGCACCTAGGATGCTACTTTTGAGACAGTTCAGACCAGTGAGTCTTTTCTTGCATTTTCCCACAGGTCAGAGAAAGAGAGCATTTTCAGCTGCTGAAAATTCACTTTCTTTGAGTAGAAAGAGGTCTGCAACCTTACAAACTTTCTCATTTTTCTTTTTTAACAGGGAACATGGGTTTGTACTAGCTTGCCAAGGAGCTTATCAAAGCAAGGATTTCACTTTCTCATCTACTTCACTGTCAGTTCAGGATTGTCCCAGAACCATTTGCTGTTACTGATTATGCTGCTGTCCAGCATACGTAGTTTGTCCGTAACAGCGGTGGGTTAATATCCTCACTGTAATGGATGGCAGGGATCTGTCAGTGAGTGGGTTGACTGGCTCTGCTTCCCACCTATTTTGTTAAAGCAGTACATCCTGATTTTAAATGCTGCTGTTCCTGAAGAAAAGAAACCCCGACAAACCACCACAAAGTAACAGGTTAAAAAAAATGTTTGCTTGCATTATCATGCAGCACTCTCCATTGCACACAGTGTGACCGTAGTTTTGTCAATGGTGGTCTACAGGTTAATATACTTTATTGAAGCTGTTTTATTATAGTGAATCTGGAATCTGTATAAGAGGCTCTTTTTTTACCCAAAAATCTATTAGATGTTATATCTTAAAGGAGCTATAAGAAGATTGACTCCCAACAATAATAATTTTCTCTCCATTTCAGGGAAAAGTTAGAACGTTTCATTTTGCTTATGATAATTAGTATAATTTTATATGGGTTCAGGAGATAAGAGGGGAGGTGTGACATGAAGCTTCCTTAATTTGCCTTTATTACCTATATCAGCTGTGAATCTGTTGGCCTTAATGCACAGTCAGAAGGGGAGAGATTTTTCTGTACTTGTAGATTTACATTAAAAAGAACAAATTTAAAATAGGGATGGTAATGATGGCACCTGAAAGAGATATTTTGAGAAATAAGGTATAATAAAGTAAGGCTTGTCATGTTCATTTATTCCTTGATTTTAGTCTTTGACTGAATGCAAAGCTGGAGGACCAAATCTGAATACAAAAACAAAAGACATAAAAATGAGAACAGCCTGCTTTGTTAAATATTGCTAACTGGCATCTAGAAGTGATACTGGCATCTAGAAGTGATACATAGTGTTAAAGATATCACCCCTTAATTGTCAGTTATATAAACATAAATCTAGAAAAATGTTATAAACACTCACTCTAATGTATATTCATTTGCACAGATATAAAAGCTTTTTCCACAGTGCCTGGCACATACTGAATATTTAGTGTAACAGAATGGAAAGGATTTTACAAGTTAGTGCCTTTAAAATGAGGAGATCACAATACATTTCTGACATGGTATTCCAACTTGGACTCTTATTTTACAATTTAGTTAATTCTCAGTGCAGAAACTGTGGTCACATGATAGAGAGATTTGAGAATCCTGCACCAAGTACTGGTCATCTTGGCCGTTTTGCCTAAGGCACTGAGCAAAAGTTGTGTCTAGCTTTGACAGTAACAGCCATTACTTCTGTTTTAACAAGAAATATCTAATGCATGAAGGACCTAGTGCACAAGTCTTGTGAGGAGCGACTGAGGAAACTGAAGTTGTTTAGCCTCAAGAAAAGGAGGCTTAGAGGGACCTTATCCCTGTCTACTTGAAAGGAAGTTGCAGACTGGTGGGAGTCAGTCTCCTCTCCCAAGTTACAAGCAATAGAACAAGAGGAAATGGCCTCAAGTTGTGCCAGGGAAAGTTTAGACTGGATACGAGGAACAATTTCTTCAGCGAAAGGATGGTCAGGCATTGGAACAGGCTGCCCAGGGAAGTGGTTGGGTCACCAGCCATGGGAGTATTTAAAAGTCGTGTAGATGTGGTGCTTAGGCACATGATTTAGTGGTGGCCTTGACAGTGCTGGGTTAATGGCTGGACTCGATGATGTCAGAGGTCTTTTACAACCCAAGTGGTTCTATCATACTGTAACATAAAATAAGAATTGAATCTGTTTATCTATTAGACTACTACACTGGGAATTCTCCTAACATAACATAGCCAAGAACCACCCAAGAAAGTGTTACCTAGTATTTGTTTTCCTTTTATGGTCCCAGCATGAGAGACAGAGATAATCCTGGTACTTCACAGTCTTCTTTCTCTTTCACACCTGTCTGGCCTAAGTGGTAAAGCCAAGATCCAGGAACTTTTCACCTTCTAGTTTGTGATGCACATGCTGTGCCATATTATTTTTCATGTGTTTTTTTTCAAAAGTAAAATATTAGAGAAGTTCTGTTTATTTTCCCACAAAGTTCTTAAAGGGTGATTGTGGGTTTTAGGTTCTTTGACAAAACACAAGTGTATTTTTATATTTTTTTTTCAAGTCAGTTGGTGAAAAGAACTTTAAGTTCTCAGGAGGGATAAAGCTCTAGCAAATGTTGATTTTTTTCACTGAAAATCATTTTAGCTCATAAGCTATTCTTTCCTTATCTTGATGGAAAAAAAAAAAGATCAAATTTCTAGATCAATAATGTTGAAAACAGCAACACCAGCGATCGTCCCGGATGCATGTTGTTTTCTGATGTGCTTTCATATCTGAGCATTTCCTCATGCTGTAAATATCAGCCTGACTTAAACTCAGGCTTCAACCTCGCATCAAGCAACAGCAGAAAAAAATGGGGGCTGTTTAAATGCAGCAAGGCTTGGAAAAAACAATTTTTTAAAAGTGCCAGCATGTCAAAACATTGAAGGAAAATATTGAAGAGTACCAGTGTGCTTCCAGTTCGTCTCTAGCTGCGTGTTTTTTCTATTGAATAATCACATGTTCCAGTGCCTAAAGCAGTGGTTCATTGTATGTAATGTGTGCTTCAAGGCATTAAAGAAAAAAAAAGATTGAAATTATCTGGAGGAAACCAAATCACTTTATTTCAGCAACAAATTAGATTGATCTATCTTACCATTCTCCATAGATTTCATAGGCATGTTACTTGTTGAAGTAGTATCAGGCATTTTATATATTATAGCAATTTGCATATGTTCATTAAGCTGCGCTTTGTAAAGCTCTCTGACGGCGACATTTGATGAATCCTTTCGTGGACTGCATAGCTGCTTTATGTGGAGCAATCTGTTAAATCATGCCTTTGTCCTTCAGTTTGTCAGAATCAGTAAGTGAAGCAGATGTTAATAACTGTGGGAGAATTTGGGGTTTTTTGGTGTTTGCAGAATATGGGATAACTGTGAATGGCATAATGTGTTGCTAAAAGCGACAGCTGGTGTTATTAAAGATAGAAAGTCTGCTACAAGTGAAAACTTTCTCTGGCATCTTTTAGCAACTCCAGGAGGTTTTTTGGAACAGTCAGGTGGGTGGTCAATTCTAAAATAAACACTGCTAATATTATGCACAGCAAATCGTGTGCTTGTACTTAACACACAATTGTTCTCATCTTTGGTTGCAAACATTCTGTCACAGAGCTATCTCATCCATGCAATAATTCATAACATTTGTCTGTAAATATGTCATAAGAAATTCTCAGGTCAACAATCCTCTGAAATGTGTCTTTGAGAAATATAATTTCATGTATTATTGAATTAGTAGGGTTTTACACCTGGTCAGTTTGAAGGTTACCCTTATGACACAAGTTTTGTGGGACCTGACAGTTCAGTCCCTGGAATCTCTACCTATTGTCAAGGTCACTTGGCTGAAGATGTTTCAGCCAGGGAGCAGCATACATTTAGGTGGTTAGAGTGCTACATCTGATGGGTGGTAATTCCTGTCGAGGAGTGGTAAGATAAGTGCATGTAGTCAACTGCAGAGGCCTTGAAAGTAAAAGTAAAATCGCCAGTCGTAAATTGGGTAAGAAATGGAAGGGGTAAATAAGAGGGAAAACATAGCTTAGGGGGTGCCTCAAGAGAGGCCAGCAGAGGTGGAGGTGCTGATCTTCTTTCTCTGGGGACCACTGACAGGACACAAGGACATGGAATGAAGTTGCAGGGAAGTTCAGACTGGGCGTTATGAAAAGGTGCTTCGCTGAGCGGGTGGTCAGTCACTGGAGCAGGCTCCCCAGCGAAATGGTCGTGGCACCAAGCCTGTCAGAATCCAAAGAGCGTCTGGACAATGCTCTTAGTCATTTGGCCTAGATTTAGGTCTGCAAGGACAGAGAACTGGACTCACTGATTCTTGGGTGCCTTCTATGGGTGCCTTCCGACTGGAGATTTGCTGTGATTCTGTGTGGAAGAAGTTGTTACAAGGCTAAGTGATGAAGAAGTAAAAAAAAGGAAGGACATTACTGTAGGAAAAAAAAGAGGACATTGCTGTAGAAAATAAAGGGTAAACTTTGACCACCTTCTGATCTTGCAGATTTTTATTGGTATTATCTAATAAATAGCTCCCACTAATCTTAGAGGTGGTATTTGGCTGATATTCACTTTAACGACATTCTCTTTGTGATTATGCATTATTGTGGAAATCTCTTTTGCGGAATCGAGTAGGAGGTGCAAAGGGTGGAGATGTAGTGATGTTACTTGTGCCTGTGTGATTGAATCTGAGCTTCTGAGCCTGGCTTGTCTGCAGCTGACATCAACAGCAGGAATGGCTACACAGTGCATAGAATAAATAATCCTAGAAGTTGTCATGTTTGTAGTGATTGCCTGAAAATATGTAGAGAAGACCAATGAGGGATTTCTGTTGTTCTTGCACGTGAAAGTAGGCAGCAGCTACAAATCAGTGAACTGTTGCTTTTGTAAGAAGAATTGGCAGAATCTTTCATGCTGTTGCTGGATAAAAATTTCTACTGCTTCTGTTCCTCAGAGTGAGTCTTATCTTTCTGTCTGATTATCTTGCAAAAAATGAGCAGTGAAATAATTATCCGTGCTGATATTTGCATTTCATCTCTCTGCTTGAAAATTACAATCTCACAGAAGGGAACAGAGGGAGTCCAGGACTCCTTGGGCGGTCTGAGCCTTTGGAGAAGAAAATGTCTGCTCTTCAGCTGGGACACATAGGTGCTCCCAGCCAGGTGACCATTGATGTGTAGTGGGCATAGACAATTCTATAGCTGATTCTCTTTGCATTCACTGGGAATCATGTGGTGGGTACCAGTAGCACAGCTGCTCTGGAAAGCTCAGGAAAAACTCAGTGGAAAGAAAAGAGACAAGACTTTTTCTAATATAGGCTCTTAATTATCTTTAAGAGCTGTGGCTGTGTGGCAGTCCTGCGTGAAATAGTGTTTCTTTCTTGTTGCAGAGTGCAGAGTGCCACAGAAATACTCAATAGAAGCATGTACTCATTGATGGTGATTATCCAGAACAGAGATCAGACCAAGCGTGTTTGGACACATGAACTTTCTTCCCTTTTTTTTGTTTTTCTTTTTTTTTTTCTCCTTTGTGTCTTTTCTTAGTCTGCTGAGCCTGTTTCTTTCTACTGCTGCATCTTCTTTCTTTTTGCTTTGTTAAGCACATCAGATTTAACAAATGCATTATGCTCAGGGTCACTGTGTGAGAATCTCCAGGAAAATTTACAGAGACTCTGGGACTAATTGTGATTAGGTGTTATATGTATCCTCACAAGAATGTGCATCCAGAATTTCACACCTGTAACAGAACTGCCGTGTTCAGCATTTCTGGACATTAAAGAAATTATGCACTTAAGAATACCCTTGATTTTTCATGTGGTTTCCCTATTCATGTCACTGTTTTGCTGCAAGCTAAAGGTAGAATACTGCTTAAATGTACATAAGGATGCTTGTGGTTTCCTAAATCATTTATATTTCCTGATATGCCACTGGCAGTTTTTCACACTCAATATGTTGGTTTTGTTTTTTCATTGCAAATAATTGTAGCAAAATTGCTATTTGAAAATGTTGCGGTTTTTTCGGAGTTTTCTACTAATTTTGAACTCGTGTAGAAGTTGCTTAAGAATCTATACAATATTATATACCTTAAATGTAATGCGCTATAAATTACCATACCATCGTTGTTATCACCCACAACATTTCTCAGGTGATGCACAACTTCAGAAGGACTGGCTCATAGACTAATTTCTAAGTAGTAATTTTGCACTGTATATGTTTTTTTTTCATTTAATGTGCTTAAGCTGTATACTTTTAATGACTTTAAATATATATATAATCTTTTTTATCAGATCTTGGATTCTGAACTTGAAGCAGTTCTTCAAGATTATATGCTTCTTGAAACTTGGAAAGTATCTGCAATAAATAGGTACGTGTAATGGATACATTCATGTTTTGCATTGGATGGTTTGGAGTGTGTGAGTTTTGTTGGCAGTTTAATGCTGAGCTTCTTACAGCTCTTGATAAATCTCAGTTGCTGTGAATGGGACAGTGTGATAGATCTTTGCAGGCTGAATTTTCAATAACACATGGTTATTATAGGACAGAAATTGGGAAGGATATGACGTTCACAGTTGCTCGGAGATAAATGTTTAGCCAAACCCCCAAACTTAGCTTCAGAGTGAACAAAAAGGTGTCTCCACAAGCAAGTAAGAAGTTTTGAAGGAAAAAGCAGTGAGAGGAAGTGGCTCTACTCTTGATCTCTCTGTACTTGAGGTTGTGCTTCATCTGGCTTTACATCTGTGTGTCCTTTGGGGTTTTTTTGCAACTGTTGAAGGGAGTAAAGGTATGAATATAACTAAATATGGGAAGAAAATGACCATAAAGCTTGAAAACTTGAGTACATTGAAGTTCCTGGAAATTTTCTTCTTAGGTGTTTCAGTGAAGCTCACATCTCACTTCAATCATTTGCAGAAAATATTCAGGCAATTTCAGAAATACATTCTTGCATATAACAAAGCAATTTTCAAGTGATTTCTCTTTTAAAAGTCAGGTCACACTTTATGGTTCTTGAAGATCTGCTGAACTCGTAGCAATGGAGAAAGATAAATGAGAGAAGGTTTAGAAGTTCTTATTCTTTCCAAAGAGTTCATAGACCTAGACAATTTTTTTGAGACTCAGTTCAGTTTGGCGGAGTGAAAGGTTTCTTGAATACATGGATGTAACAGTTGGACTTACCTTGATCTGTATGGGAAACTTTGAAGAGATTTACGAATGGGAAGAGGTTAAATGCTTATGCATGAAATTCACAAAAATGGATTTTTGCAGTAAGTTGCTTATTCTGTAAGAGTTAGAATGAACAATATCTTTGTAATGTGTTTCACCTATAGGTCCCAAGATATTTAGCAAAAGCTGGAGAAGAACCATTGTCTCCCATTTATGTATGGGGTCAGGTACCTGCCTGGATCACCTAATGTGCTCCTACATGTTCAGACCTGTGTCTAGGCCTGTCAGAGGATCCCATGTCTAATCATCCTTTCAGAGTGTGTGCAAAAGATCGATGTTTCCGATGTTTACGTTTTCCTAATATTTCTCATATCTATTGATATGCCCTCACTGGTCCCTTTTGTGATACATTTCTTCGCTCTGATTTGTTCTGCTTTGTTTTCTACTTTGCTTTCTTATTTTGCTTTCCCGTGTTTTCTCCCCTTCTTAATTCATTTGCAGTCTCTGGAGATTGGCTGCAGTGAGGCATTACACAAGGAGGAGTTTCAGGAAAAAAAATCATAGCAGAATGAGCTTCCCTTTTACTGCCTCTCTAGAGAGCCTGCTGTAAAAGGCAACTTGCTGTCATTCCTGTAAATTTTCTTTTGCAGCCAGCTCTGCTGGGTGTCCCCTTTGTGCCCTGTGAACATCTGTGTTGCAGCTTATGTCTGAACCCAACTGGAGAACAAATGTGTGAACCTGCTTCTTATTTTGAGCAGGAAGCTGCTGCTATTAGTAGGGCACATGGCCTTGGTTCACCTGCGACTTCTTAATCCCCAGCTGGGAGTGAACCAGCTGTCTGGCTTCTCCCCTCCTGCCAGCCGTGCCCTTGTCCGTGGAGCAGCAAGTTTACCTGCTTTCCTCCAGACACTGCCCAGTGCCTGTCGGTTTTCAGCATTCATTTTCTCACTGAATTTTCCCCGAGATGTCATGCAGAAAGGAAGAGAGGGGTGACCACTGCAGGACTTTGGTGACATAGTTTACTTTCTGCTGTTCCTGGAAACTTCTCCTTTCATGCACACAGTCATGCAGGCACCACCCTTCTGCATAAGGAAGAAATCTTTAAGCCCTGAAGTATTCAGGCTCCAGGGATGGTGGAGCAGAAGAGAAAGCTTCATTTGCTTGGCTGTGCATAGGGGTTCCAGGAAAAGTCGACAATGTTTCTGTACCAGTTTTGGACACAGCACAAGACAGCTCACTGAGCATAAATTAGGAACTTAACCTCAAACAGACTTGCTTCAAGCAACTTTTTACTTTAAAAGGAAAAAAAAAAAAAAGGTGAAGAAAAGGAAGCAGCAGTGCTGCCCAGTTTGCAAAAGTGCTATCCCACTTGGGCGTGCTCAGGAGTGCTTGAAGTGTGTAGGTGACAAACTGCAGTCTTTGTGGCATATGCGTGTCTCCAAGAGAAAAAGGAAATCTGTTGTGTCAAGTTGGCTTCAGCTTATGCTAGAAGGGCTGCTGTGACAAGCCTGGAAGGTGCAGAAAATTTTGTGAAAGATCAGGTGTGATAGCAGAGAGCAACTGTAACACTCGGGGGAGGAAGCTGGAGTATTTGAGGTCAGTCTAAGTCGGCAGCCGTCAGCAGGCAAGGAAGCACAGCTGATTTACCAAGAGCATGCACCAATTCAACAGCTTTTCTCAGATATTTGGGTTGGAACAACTCAGAATTAGCCAACCTTCCTGGCTGACATTAGCTGAAAAAGCTACTGGACAACCTTGTTTTCTTTTTCAGTAAATGAGCTCCCTTGTGGTAGAAGGGTGTGTGAATTTCAGAGCTTTTCAAGCCAGGTTGGAAAAAGTTGGCCCCTTTCTTTCCAAAACTAACCATCAAGGCAGTCCCAATGCGCCCCAGACATCTCTGGGTGTGTGAATCCTGTGCAGGCATTGGTCTCTTCTATTCATTTTTGTGAATGCACTTATTACGGAGGGAGGGGTTGGTCTGGCTGATTGTATGGCTGTAAGTGCTGAACAGCAAAAATTTCTAAACAAAAAAATCTGGTCCTCTTTAAACGTTGGCGGACAGATATCTGTCTTCCATCTGTGGCAGCCTGTGCCAAACAGCAGAAGAACTGCAAAGTTTGTGTTCTGAAACCTCAAAGGAATAACTGGCACGCTCCAACTTTTCTTTTTTTTTTAAAACTACACACAGATCTGAAGCATTAAACACAGAAAGTAACATTAAATGTGACAAGCAGGCAGAAACTGGGAAGTTCAGCTGGAAGGGCTGTGCATGGAACAAAGCCCTGGCATAGGGCGTGGAGCCCCTCAGCACTGCTGCATGGGCGTTGCTGTCGAGTGACAGCCGGCAGCGGTCACCCATTGCAGAGGCAGTCCCTCGGCTGTGCCCTCGTGTAGGGGCCAGGGGAGTGGCTGGTAGTCTTAAAGGCGTGTACGGCTCACGAGACCCCCTCCAGAGGTGCAGAGTGACTTACACCATGTTGAGATGCAACACCTGAAAGGACGACACTGAATACATACTCTATACCAACGAAGCAAATTAATCTTTAAAGAAAAAGAAGGCATTCTGATCAGAACTCAGAGATACCAACTGTCAGGAAATAGTCTGAATTCTGCATTGAGCTTTCTTGAAAAACACAAATATTTTACCTCTTCGGAAACACTTTCAAACTGACTTTTTGCTTAGTAGTGTTACCAGGAAAAAGTAATGCATGGATATTCTATTCTGTAACCAGCAGGGAAGTACTTCTCTGTTATCCTACCATGACTTTACAGAAAAGTTTCTCTGGACACATTGCTGGCTTATGTTCAGCTGGCTGTCAACCAGCACCCCCAGGTCCTTTTACACCAGGCAGCTTTCCAAACCATTTTTCCCAAAGCCTGTAGCATGGGGTTGTTGTGACACAAGAGCAGGACCCAGGACTTGGCCTTGTTGAACCTCATACAATTGTTCTTGGCCCATCAATCCAGCCTGTCCAGATCCCTCTGCAGAGCCTTCCTGCCCCTGCCAGCAGATCAAGATTCCCACCCAACTTGGTGTCCTCTGCAAGGAGACTGAAGGTGCACTTGATCCCCTTATCCAGACCATTGATAATGATATTAAGCAGAACTGTTTAATCAATTAGAGTGAGATATTTTGACTGTTCTTGTTCTTACTTGAGACTGCATCTAAAAAGGACTGTATTGTTTCCAGTGAGCTTGAATCAGTCTCATGCAGCAGCTGGGAAATAAAGCAGGACTGTGCATCAGCCGTTAAGAACTGGGCAGTAGCAATTTGGTTTGGTTAGGGAAAGTGTCAGCTTTTAGCAGTTCCCTGTTCATTTTTAATTTGCTTCTCCATCTAGACATGCTGCGTTTTTAGTAATATGCACCTCTGCTGTGGCATCCCTTTTATTAATCAAAGTTATTTCACTTTTCTAGCTTGGTGTGGTGTTGCAACTGTTTGTCTCCTTTGGCAGAGCTAGGAAAATGTGTGTTTATGATCGGTGATTACAAGGACACCACTTTGGTACCTGGGAGCAACTGCTCCTAATTCACTGGAATGGTCGTGGCCACGTCCCGCTGCTAAAAATGTCATAAGCTACCCAGTAACACATGGTGTTAATAATTGAAGGTGTCAGTAATGGGTGACACAACTGTCAGACTTAAAAAATAAAGCACTAACAAGGAGCTTTCAAATAGTCTTGTTTAAGATTGGTTACTGTTCGTAACACCATTAATTCTGAATAGGAGTTTAATTCCAAGTGCAAGAAAATGAAGGGAAATGAAGGCACTTTTTCTGCTTAAATGGATTAATGAATTTCTGTATGGAAGAAAGCAGCAGTCGCCTATGTGAGTGTGTTTTGTCCGCGTTACATGACTCACCTAGCTGGCTGTCACCTGCAGGGATCATTTCAGTAGACCTCCCACACCTCCCCTGCAAGAGTCACTGCCTGTCACTACATCCCGTGCACGCATGGGGCGTCGATGGGCAATGTCCAAGTGGGATTTTTAGCTCGAACACTCAAGAAACCAATGCCAACAGTGACGAAAAGGGATACAATCTGCTGTTGGTTCTGTTATGCTTTTGCTTGAGGAAAATGTTTCCAAACTGGAGAGGCAGGTGCACACTCGTGTGGTGCTTTTTGTGTAGATACTGATGATGCCTCTCGTGCATCCTGATGTGTATCCCTATTCACTGTGCCAGGGCTGGATTTGGAATCCTACACACACTGAAAGTGTGTGGTAGCCAAGTGTAGGTACACATGAACAAAGTATCCTTATTTTGTCAAGATAAAATACCCAGCACAGAGTATCATAAATTGATCCCAGGAGGACAGACCTAGAATATAAACTGTAGTACTTTCAATATATCCATGTTATAATTGTCTTGAACACTGTGCAGCAATTTGTATTGTATTACAGCTGACAAAGTATTTTACCTTCTAATAACTAACTAGTGTAAATAGTGTTGATATTTCCCCCATATTTATAATTACATTAATTGCTTTGTGTATTAATAATAGTTACGTGTCAGAGCCCAAGCTCTAGCTGCCAGTAATCCACAAGCAGCTTGTTTGCATATTCAAAATACAAAACTGAAGAGTGATTGCCCTTTTTGCTAGTGCATACCATAGCTTAAATTTTACATAGAAAAGCCCACTGTTACCCGAATATTGTTATGTTCAGTATCAAATCTTGTGCTAATAGAATGTCCTCCAGAAATGAAGAGAAACCCTCTAACAGATCAGAAGACATCCGATGAAAAGTAAATGAATAGCTCACATTAGCTAGGAATTGTGACTTACTTCCAAGTGAAGCTAAGTTTTGAAAAAAGATGTTTCCTGCTGTTGAAAGTAGCATTTTTCAGAGCCAAAGCTGGAACATCCATATGCAGTGCAATGTTTTTGTTTTGTAATGTGAGATAATTGGGCTAACAGAGTGTCATGGAGAAGCATTTGAGGATTGACTAAATTTTTCAAACAGAAGCTATTTTTTGGAAAGTTTCCAGAGAAATAATCATTCTGCATTGCTATCTTGCGGACTTTAGCATTTTTATTCTTAGAGACAAAGCAAATTGAGATTTCAGCATAAATCTAGCTAAAACTTCAGTTGAAGAAAGTAACTTCTTCAGCTTCTTGGAGCTTTTGGGGTTTTTTTTTGTTGTTGTTTTTTGTTTATTTTTTAGTTTTTGTTTTCTTTGTAGTTATGGTGCTTTATTTGTGTTGAAATCCTTGTTGGAGGCCAGCGTTTAATACAGTTGATGGTTTTGAAATTTTGCAGACCACTAGCATTTGTGAGGGCAACAGAGTGAAGAGTCAGTTCCAACTTAATATTGCAGATGTACACTGAATTATCCAGGGGAGAGCAAAGGTTGATTAAATTCACAAAATAAGGTGATTCATAGTTTTCTAAATATGTCACTCAGCCTAAAATTAACTCAATTATTTACCAGTCACACACATGCTAATGAATCCTGACAATCTCAATTGACCTGCTGCGATGAACTTTGCTGTCACCTAATATTATTTCCTCTGTATTTTCACTGAAAAGAGTGATTGTAGCATTTATCACATGCGAAGTAAAAATCTTTGAGGATTTTATTATTTTTTTTAATACTTGCAATTCCAGGGCACTAGTAAATTAATTGCATTTAATTAGAGGCACTTTTTTTTCTTAAAGTGTTTCCTGAAGTTTAATCCCCCAGAGATTTTACATGTGATAGTGATGAAAGTAGCTGCTTCTAAGGTAGCATCAATGATACAATTTGAGAAATAAAGTTGAGCTTATCTTTTCAGGGAAAATGTGACCAAATTATAAAACTTTCAAGCTAACTAGGTAAATAAAACTTATTATTATTTCTAAAATTAGAATCACCTTGGAGTGCCATTTTTAGCTATGTGTTACCAGTAGCTATAAGAAATTTGTAGGTTAGCCAAAATAATAGATGGGTTTATCTACTTTCCTACTAAATACAGAAATATATTATTTAAATAAAAAGGCCGGATTTTAATTAATTTTAATTTTATAATTTAAATAAAAATTCCGGATTTGTACTTGAGTTATGGGTAAATCTCCAAAAGGCTGCCCTGGATTGTGAAGTGGTATCTCTCTTTCCCTTTCCAAGGTTTTTGCCTCAAAGCTTCACAGAATCCTGGATGAAAATCAACATTGATCCATAAAATAGACATCACTGTAGCATCCGCATGGGTAGGGCACAACAGCTGAAAAGGTTTTTGGCCTGCAGTTATTTCTGTCAGGAAAATGGAGATAGATAAAGGTATAGATATATAATATTTAAAGCTGCTGGGCAATGGTAGGCTGTTTGCAGACAGCTGCATGTTCAGCCTCTTTTGCTAGAATGGTTAAGTGGCTAATTAAGTGGACAAGTCAGGTCTCAGCACACCCTCAGGGAGAAGACTACTGTGTCTCAGCCTCCTGTGAAAGTTTTGGGAGAGATGAGTTTGAAGCTGCAGCAATCTCATTGTGAGATGTGGTGCTGGCTATGAGATGGGCCTGCTAGAACCCATTTTACAGGATTTTACTCAGTGGCTGCCACCCACAGAGAAACATAGAAAGTTAAAAAAACCCTGAAAATTTCTGAAAACTGAAACTAAGTCATCACATTCAATTGAATTTCTTTCTGGGTAGTTCCAGATTGTTACTGAATTTGTTTGGAAAGCTATTTGCTTGATGTTTTAATGGGTTTTTAAAAAATAATTTCCATTATTTTCTTACTTGATTCACTCAGTGACATCAGCTATGGTGACCGAACAGTTGTTTCCGTGGTGACAAATTGCAGTGTTACAAGCATGCTTGTATGAATCAGGTAAGAAAAACAGATCAACTATAAATGGACAAAATTTGCTTGCAAAAATAAAGCAGAAATATTTGGCAAAAGTTTGCTGGAGAATGGCTTGGAAATCTAAAAATGATTTTAACATAGGTGAGTCTTCAGTACATCCAAAAATTCCAGCATGGCTGGTTTTATAGTGAAGCACAAAGGGACCTGTCCACATCTGGTAGCAGCAGCCACCTGGAGAATGCTTAAAATAGACAAGTAATTTCATAAGAAGTGTGAATTAATTTAACTGCAATAAAAATATATATAGCTTCTTGCTCATCCTCTAAAATATGACAGCCAGCATCACAGCTCATTGTGATTAAGGTCTATCTCTCTAATAAATTGCATATTAAGAGGATCTTGAGTGCTTCTGTTATGTCACGGATACAGTTCTGATTCCACAGGGGTGCAAGCCAGGAGCTCGAACACTGACAATGATGGAGGTGCATCAGGCTTCTGTAAATAAAGGGAAATGTGACTCGTGTTCTCTATATGTAAAAAGGAATGTATGTCCAAATTTGGGATGCCTCAAATGATACGTTATATGGTATACTGTATTGTCATGGATTTAAATATATTTTGGGGTACATGGTACTAATGCCGAAAACACCCTGGATATGTCCAGTGACAATATGAATTAATTCCATTCCCGTTGTGACAGCTCTCAGTGGGAATATTGTGCCTTGGCTGGGCTCAGACGTTATTTCCAATAAGTATGGAAATAATGGCTCAGTGCTGCAAAGTGCTAGGAGATCTCCAGGGAAATCTCATCAGATTATGTGATAGGTTTGAAATTAATTCATGTCCCAACTGTATTTACACAATATACAGTTGTCTCTCTGATGGCTTATAAGGAAAGGTAAATGCAACCATTCTAAATCAGTGAGGGGACTTGCTGCAATATGCTCTCTTGGTAGAGTATAGGTATTTTTCTGAGTTGTACAGAAAGTACAGGCAACTCAGAAAATGGTTATATAACTTTCTTACACTGCTCACTTATTGTTGTCTTGTTTGTAACCTCATTATGCCACATCATCATCTTTCTTGCATTTCTCCTTGCCTCCAGTTCCGTAGACGTGAATTTTCACATTGTCCTTTCAAAAATCTGAAAGGGAAAAAACCGTTGAGAAATTCTTGCTTCTGGTGTGGGTATGACCCAGGTATAGATTCATACATTGATCTATACATACGTTCCTAGATTGCTCTTTGGTGAAGGCTTCCTTATGGCACTGTTCTGGCCTCTTTCCAGGCTAGTGTGAGATTGTGCCAGGCTCTGCCTGGTCAGGTGTGCAGAACCGTGTCATGTTAGGCCAAAAACTGTCCCCTCACTGTCTTTCCCAAAGGAGCAAGGGATTATCATCCATGGAACAATGTACATAGCTTCACCATACTTGCAAGGAGTGAATATCTCAAGAAGCATATGACAAATTTGCAAGCCCATCGGTTGAGTTTTTTTGAATTGGGCCTGTTCTGGAAGGCATAAGCTAAAAGTTCTAGTACAAAACCTTACAAGATTTGAAGCATGCAGAAAATACGTTCTCTGGTCAAGAAGTCTTTAAAGGACTAGGAGACCAATGGTCTTCTTCAGAGATCTGCTTCTACCCTCAAGTTTGAATACCAGCACTGAGTATTTCTGGAGACTCAGGGCAAAAGGGAAGTTAGCACCATATGAGATGTGCAAGGGCTTCAAGCCTGGACTAGATCTTTACTTTTTTAAAGTGAAGTGGCTTTTGACGTTGCTTTTGAGAACATGGAAATAAAATGGACAAGATACTGTGCATACTGCATCTTCTCTCTCCTCTCACTGATTTAACTTTATTTGTATCTGGCTTCCACATTTAGCTTCCAGTCCTTCCTTCCTTCCTTCCNACAGCCATCCACAGAAACCACACAGTCTGTGGTGCCCTTCCTTCCTTCCTTCCTTCCTTCCTTCCCATTGTAAAAAGGTATTTTCTTCTCCAAAAGACATTTTCTTTGTTCCTTTGTAAATTCTTTGGTTACCTCAAAGATTCAACGACACAGCAAAGAACCTCTACAATCCTTTCTGTTTATTTTTCTTCTTCCTCAGTAAACTATCTACAGATAGCCTTCTAGCTCTTTTTCCTTCTTTTATGTGCTTGCATTTACTCTTAAGAGACCTCATCTCTCCTTTTCTTTCCAATAGCCATCAGCTGTGGCAGGAAAGGGCTTGATTGGGCAACCTACATTCTATCTCTTTGCAGATTTGTTATGTTGATGTAAACATTTGGTACAGTGGTTTTGGGTTTGCTACAAAATCTAATTCTACTTAAAGCTTCTTTTCCCCCCTCCATTTTGATAGGATCAGTGTATCAGTAGTCACATCTGGCACTAGGGTCTAAATGCAATAGATACCTGGCTGCCTTTCATTAATCACATAGAAGAGAAAACAATAGAAAATAAAAATAATAATTTATTTCCTCTAATACTAATTCTTCCAGATTCCAGTTGTCTTTATCACTTATAAAACCCATCTGACTACATATTAGAATCTACTCCATTTTATCCAATAGGTACAAATCCAACAACCTTTATTTCTACTTCTTATTATTCATGGTAGCTATGTTTTGTATGCAATTTGGAACTGTATTTTTCCGTCATAAGTATTTGGGGAGGATAAAGGACTGTATAGTTATTTATTCTTCTTTGATTTGCTGAGCCAAAGTAGTTGGGATGGGACATGCACCATCCAAAGAGCCATTCACTAAATTCCGATCGATCAACCACTGACACGACTGAAAGTGAAACAGATTGGTGATATGCCTGCTGCTGACAGCAGAAATACAAGATTGTGATGTTGCAGCAAGAGAATCTGCGGAATCGTTATGGCTGGTACTGATGTATGAGATGGAAAGAAATCAGGGTGTTTCAGTGTTGGGTTTGTAAGTGGCAGTCTAGAGAAAAACAGTTGTTATTATCTATCAACTAAACTGGTTTTCAATTGAATTGTTTGGGCCTTTTTTAACTTTATATGCCAAGAAATTAATAATTTAAGTACCTTTCTTTGTGCTTTCTGAAGCATTGGAAATATGAACCTGAATAGTGTATGGTGCTTTAAAATTGTGTTTAGCATAGAGGTATTTATCTATTTGTCACACAGAAGGAAAATTAATAATCTTCTTTGTGCACCAAAATTTTTATACTGAATGTTTTCTGAAATTTCATTATGTAGAAGCCCTATGGAAGCCGTGCTGTCCAAAACATTTTTCTTTTCATGTACTGTAATGTGTGTTTGTTCAAACAAAGAAATGCTTATCTGTTGAAAAGATAGCAGTGATAAATTACTTCAGCTTTCATGCTTACCTACTGTTTTCCATTTGGCATTAAATTCCTAGTTGAATCCCAGAGGCAGATATATCTGAATTCAAAAAGTTACCTTGCTGCCTTTTTTTTAGCCAGCCCCTGTGTCCTGATGATAAAAAAGGAAATTTAGTCATCTAAACCATCCTTCTTGTATAGTTTAAATCCCACTAGATATGAAAAGGATTGCAATTTTTACAATTTTCTCTGAACTATATTAATTTTCAGAGGCTGTACAGGACCTCTACCTTTACTGTCACAACAACAGCACTTTAGATATCAACAGTTTAAATATCAGTTGAATCCAAATAGCGTGCAAATTGAGCTTCCTATACTTACCCTATCTCATTACGGATAATGCTGCATATGCTCTGTTAATCCTTTTGAAAAATTATTGACTCCTGAATAACTTTCTTTTACTATTATAAAGCATATCTTCATGGTATTTTTTTTCCCGTCATTGACTTTTAGGTTCAAGGGTCTGTTTTATTTTCATCAGAAAACAAATTTCTCTCTATGCTTAACATGAAATATTCTGAGCTCGTGTTTTCCATTTTAATGGAGGTTCATCACTCTCCCCTGCCTTCTCCTCACTGAATAAGTGATACTTACGCAATGCACAAGTGGAGCATACAAAAACAGAAGAGTAACAAAACAGTTCAAAAAGCTAAAAGGCAGCATGACGTAAGTTAGCTGTATTAGCATATCTGAATGTGAAAGAAAAAGTAATTGTGGACTCTTGCCTCATTTGCCAATCTTCGTCATGCATCAGTTGATAGAATAATTGTTATTTTCAAAATACCAACATTGGCTTTTAAGCAGGAGATGCTGTATGTCCTGGCTGAGTCTTTAGGTGCATATCTTCATCTACATTTTCGCTGATCCATGTTGATTTCCCTCTGAAGAAGCGTAGGCATCTGCATGTGAAAGAAGTGAATTTTCTTACACTGCTTTAGGAGGAGAATTTCCCGCCCTGGGATGAGCAAACATGCACTTGACCAAATACTTAACATCAATGTGTGACAGTTTCTATCTGATGATACATGTACTAAAATAGAATAAGTTGGTGGGAAGGCACCTACAACAGTCGGACTGCATGACTTCTTCAGGACTGAAATGTTGATACTGTGCTAGAAAAACCAAGATATGGAACATCTCCTTTTGTAAGGTAAAATTCTGCTAGGCTCAATAAACTAATCGTTATTAGAATTGTTAGTAACATCACTACTATTATTATTTTTGGATTCCAGCTGGGTCCTCTGCATTTTTAAAAGGATTATTTCTAGTGTAAAATCCTACCAGGAAAGGTGCACTTTTAAATAATGAAAGTCAAGGACATTTAGTATCTTGCAGAGCTGGCTCTACAGCAAAGGCAATATTGCTGTTACTTCGGGGCCATCAAAATTCAAGCCCTTCACGTGTGGAAGAGCTGTCTGAAAAAATGATTTTTAAAATGCTACTTCACATTAAAAGTAGCTGGAAAAAATTGTCCCCAGGATGGTATTATCTGCATGTAGCCAGTAGTTTAACAAGGAGCTCTTCCAGACGTATTCCTGCTCTTTTGAAACAAAATCTGTTTTCCGAAGTACATTAGCCTGCAGAGGAGAAGAAACAGGGAAGCTATTAATATGTTTTCCCATTTAACCACAAATGCTCCTAACTCTCACTGAGAATATAGATAGTTCTCTTTTGGCAAGCAAATGCCTGTTAAGGGCACTTTGCTGGATGCATTTGTGCTATTCTGTAATCTTCGTGGTCTGCACAAATGGGCACAATCCCCAGAAAAATGACAGCAGGTGTACATTAATTAAATAGAAGAACCACTCTGGCTTGTTGGTAGAAGGGGAGAGCATGCAGCTCACCTCCTGCTAATGGCATGGTGGACTTTCTTTGTAGATTATTCCAGCCCTGCAGTCCTTCGCTTTGTTGAGGGCAGGGTTTTGGTGGTGGGAGTTACAGTTAGTGGGATTTGGCCAGGGAATACCCTCTAAGTTAACAGAGCTGGAGTGCTGCAGTTCTTTCTTCCCAAAGGAAATATATATGTTTGTATTTGATACAAATATGCATTTGATTTTGTTGATAGTATTTAGACTGGGTAATTTGAAAAGTGAGTGAAGCAGCTAAGATGTATTTTGTGGAGTCTGAGATCATCCTTCCTGTGGAAAATCTTTCTGAAATTATCGCATGGTGAGTAGAATTCAATCCATGCTATAGATAAAAGAAGCTGCTGTTTAAACATGTTTTGATGCAGCATAGACACTGTCGTGTCTACATGGTATGGTGGATTTCTTTATACTCAGAAAGTAATCCAAGCCTGTTAAAGACAAGTAAATAACCTCAAATTTTTCCACCTTTCCCCTTCCCCTTCCCCTTCCCCTTTCCCTTCCTCTTCCCCTTCCCCCTTTCCCCTTCCCTTCTCTCTCTTTTTCTTTCCTCTGTATTGCCTGTATTTTAACAATGCAAAAGTCTTTGGTGACCCTTCATGTGTGGCACTACTCAGTATGAAAGTTTTGTGACGATGAAGTCATCAAGAGAAAACAAGAAACCAATTTAGCTATACAGTTATTACTATATTTTAAAAAAGGTAATGTTTGGAGATGAGAGTTTCAGTGGACTGATAATGTATCATAGCAGTGAAGCAAGTGCTTCTCTGAGATGGTCATTGGGAAACAAAATACTTTGTCATCAGGCTCTTGCCCTCCTCCTCCCCCATCCCTAACAGCAGCACAATGTTTACTGTTGTTAGCAGCCACCTGCTTCCCTTCAAATCCTCCTCATGCAAAACACAGGCGTTTCAGAACAGTCATTATACGTTTGGAAACAGCAAAGCAACTCTCCAAATCCCACTGATTGTGTTGTATAGCAACCCCACTGTATGCCATTTCTGCTGCTTGGAAGGCTGGTAGCTGCTTGGCAAGCTAAAGAAGAAGCTTCTTCCCAACAACAGTGTTTTTTCTTTTGTCCTGGAGTGTGGTATTATTTTTCTAGTGGTATGATTAGAAAAGAAAATATATACAAAGCTTAAGAAATATTCCAATATATTTATAATACAGTATTATGATGGGAATTAAATAAAGTCATTCAAGTGCTTGAGTTCATTCAAGTATTTTGGGGGTTTTTAAAAAGAAATAATTGCTGCACAGAAAGTCTCGCCTGAATAGCAATTATTTGATTAAAAGAATACTGGCCCAGGTCTTGTGCTTGGCTCTCTATGAGCTTAACCATGCAATCATTTTTTATTGCCATTGTTGAACCTAGATGGGTTTAAATAGGGCTTCTCCCACGTAGGTTCTTTAATGATACTTTTAAGGAAGAGAGCACAAGTAAATTGAAATGAAATCCCGAACCCACATCTCAAGAAAGAGGGTGGGACAGGGAGTGAAAGGAGACCTGGAGCTATGAGAAACGGCAGGAGCAGCATTATGCAGCAAGGAGACCAGAGAGCTGGAGTCTTTCTGAGGATGGAAAAACAACATTCTTTTTCCTGAGGGTCCTTTGCTTTGACTGGATGCAGACAACATTCTCTCTGAACCTACTGCTGCCTACAACAATATTTCCAAATGCAACTGGCACCCGTTCCTGCTGCCTGCAAGCAGTTACAGAAAGCAAGCTGGGTTTCTAGGTTTTCTTAGACCCACCCTAGCTAGGAAATACAATTTCTTAGTTGTGCATTAGGAGAATAAAAACAAAATAAACGGAAAAGTCATGCTAAGATCTCTGTAAGACTTGAAAAAACTTGTATTCTATCAATTGAAATCTGAAGTGCTGAGCAGGAAGGACATATTGCATCGTGGCAGATCTCAGCAAGGATTGAGAGAGGGTGAGCCTGTAACACTCTGGGCAAAGCTTCATGCTCCTGGAAACATTCTTGTTTTGCAAAGTGAGTAGCAGCTGATTGGTAAAGCATGGTTGCTGCTGATGGCAAGAAAAATGGCTAAAACTCTAAAATGAAATGTAGTAGAAAGTAAGTTTTAAGAAGAATCTTGTCTGCAAAAGCCTTGTGCTACAAAACTCCTCTTGCCAAGAATGGAACAGGGACTTGACAGATAAAGAAATAGCAGCAAACAAGCACAGCTTTTCCAGAGGTGATGGAAATGTGCTCAGAGCAATGATGCAAGCCCTCAGTGATGATGAGTGTGTTGCCCACATCTTTCCCTTCCAAAGAAGTCCAGAAATACTCAGTGCATCCTTAATACTCTGGAGAGACTTGGCAAGAACTGTCACTGAGTGTTTATTTGAAATGTAGTTGCAGGGAAGTATGAAGCAGATATTAATTTAATCTCAAGACTACAGGAAGATGTGAAAAAAAACACCCCAAACAACTCAGAGGTGCAATTATTTACCTTAAGGCATCTGATTTTTACAGGTTCAAAGAAAACAGATCTGTTTCTTGTCTACTGCTGTTGGAAATTTTTGCAGGGCTTATATAGAAAGTATTCTGGTTTTCATTAAATAAATATCTTTAAACAACTTACAACAGAATTCTGGAGGATTACCACAGTAGTCTATTCCTGTTGACATTAAGTGATAGTGTCTGAGAAGCTGCCACCATAACTCTCTGTTATTAGTGTTCTGTCATGTATTTGTATCAGGTCACTCCTGTACTTGGTATGTCCTAAAATGGTTGCAAGATTCTTGGTCTGAAAGGAAAATATGTGAAATTACTGGGGTTTTTTCAGTAGTGGTTGCAGGGAAGAAATCATTGTTTCAAGTCCCTTTCTGGTGTTCAGGAAGAAATGGATTGATGAGACACAAAGAAACTGAGTTCTCCAGGAGCATGTCTGAAGATACCATACAAGGGCACGTTGTTCTTTTAGTTTCACATCCACTTTTCAAAACAGCTGGATAAATTCAGAAGTAAGGGATTTTTTTGTTACAATAAACATATAATTAAAAAAAAACCGTAAAGTAAAAATTTAATGGATTATGCCTGCCCATTGTCAATAGATGGTTCCATAAACAGTAAAAGATATTAAAGAAAAAAATTGTATGGTAGCACTATAACTTATATTGGAATTTCACCACTACAGGTCTGAAAAAATCAATACATTTAAGCCATTTAGTTTCAGCTGTTAAGGATTTTAATAAGTCCATTCGCTTTGTAGATCTTCTGAGTTAGTATAAACTATTTCCTTTACATCTTTTTCATGAGCCCAAGGGATTCGACATCCCTGGAGAAGATGTTCAACCAAGGTAGGGTTTCTAGCAGAGAATCCTCTGCTTGTTTGCTTTGGACATCAGGCAGTAAGGTCCTGATGGTTGTTGTTAGTTTACTCCTGTTCAGAGAATTAAACAAGGTTAAAACTCGAGTTATTTTTTCATCTAGACACTGTGACTCGGTGGGAAATGGGTATGGCTATTTTGGGATAGGATTTGACCTAAATTTGTTTCTTGGTTAGATTTGCATAGTGACCTCTTATTTTTGAGATCTCTGAACTATCGCTACTGTGGTCTGAAAAAATTGCTGACTTGATTAATGCTAGTCATTTAAATTTCAACATCTGACATTTCTTTGCTGATCTGTTCTGTTTGTGTATGGCTCTAAGTGGGTTCCTCAGTCAATACTAGTGTCTCAGTAATTCCAGACTGTGTCTGGGAGAACTTTTTATCTAAAAGGAGAAGAACAATCATTTGGAATGGCAGGAAGTGGCTGGAATCGGACTTTAGGCTTGTCAGCAGAGTGAAGAAGGGAATGAGATTGAACAATGTTCAGATGCAGCTGTTGTTTCATCTTTGTCATCATTATGCTGTGTGTGAAGAGTCGCAAAAGAGGTAGAGAGAGAGGTCACTCAAAGGGAAAAAGAAACCAAGGGAAAATGTAGAAAAGCATAGCATGGAGCAAAGCTGGGAGAATAGGTGGAACGAGTCTGCCAAGAGCTGGAAAAAAACACCAGAAGAAATGTGGTAAAGCCCCTTCCAAGCACTCTGAAACTCTGCTCAGCGCTTAAAGGCAGCTTTCTCCCGGCTAGCAATTACATCTAGCTGGTTTGAGGAGCTCCAGGTAGCAATGAAGTTGCAATGGCAACGACTGTAGCTTGGCTGTTTAGGGATCCCAGGAAAATGTTTTGGATGTTGTCGTGCTGATATCTGTGTTTACTTTGTTGTAACAACACATGCCAACCAGGAAAGACAGACCAAGGTAGTGCAGTAATGTCTCAGTGCTGCAAATGCACCTTTGTTCTCTCCTTTCCACCATTTGCTCCCCATTGCCCAAAGGCTTTTTATCCTCTGCTTCTCCTGCCAGATAAAGGTCCCTGACAAAATATGTAGTAAGGCAGACTTGCTGAAGCGGATTCTTGATCTGACATCAATCCAGCTTCAAATTTGCATATGAAAATGTAATAGGGTAATTTATCACCTTTATTCAGGTAAAGAGATAAAATTGCAGGCAGCTAACAACCTTCATTTGTATGTTGAAAGTTAGAGGGAAGTTAGGCAGTTAGATAGCGGCACCTTTCCTTTTCTGATGTGGATTACCCAGAGGGAGTAATCATCATTCATAGTTTTCCACCGGCAACTTTACCTGATACTGGCAGGTAAATCACAGAGCAGAGCACGGTGCTGTCCTCCAGCTTTGATACTTTCAATTGTGGCAGGTCTTCAGCAAACATCCAGTATAACCCATGCAGGACTTTCAGCATAGCTTTTAAAAATAACTAAGGAGTTTGAAAAGACTGTGCTCTATATGAGAGCAAACAATAACATGAGTGTGGAGGAGGCTTCATTAAGATTGTTTGACCTATGAGCAAAATAAAGAGGAGGACAAGACAGGCTTTCCTAGTGATTTACTTTCTATGCCTATGAATCATGTTTTTTTTCCTCTGTTATTGTGATTGCATTTTTTTCTCAGCACTGCTCACCCTATCATTATGGGTAGAAAATGTAAAGGGATTGTGATATTTTCTCAGCAGTGATGAAAGGAACAGGACACTTCAAGGACATGCTATAAAAGTTGTTAGGACTGCAAGATGCTGTAGCTTCTTCATCTGAAAGCACTGTGTGCAATCCGTATTGGATTAATGTGAGTCATGCTGAAGGATGCTGGCTATACCGCAAGCAATATTGATCTCGCATATTTACTGTTTAACTTACCAATTACATTAATTTCCCTTTTTTTCCCCAGCATTTCTGGGTGAGTACACTTTCGAGGCTGTAAACCCCATGGGAAGGAGCCAGGCAGTTCATGTTGGCAAAGAATCTGGCAAAAGACATTGCTTAAATATTTGCCAACAGCAACAGAGGCTTGTTTAAAAAATAACTGTATGTTTCAGCTATTGTCTTGGGGGGCTTATTGGGAAAGAACAAATAGAGGCACAAAATTTTGAAATTTTTATAAAACTATCAAAATATTAAGGAATATTTACAAGATAGTACAAGTTAAATATATTTTAGTATGGTTTGATGTGGGTTGGCTTTTTCCCTATTTTTGGTCGAGAGGAAGGGAAGAGAAAGCAGGAGGGGCTGTATGCTGTGCAGTCAGTGAGAAACCTTGGAATTGGAAAGTACAAAATGAAAAACAGCAGATGTGAAACAGTGGTTTCTGACTTCCTTCTTATAAGCACAAATGTATCAACTTAATAACATAATTTAAAACCCCTCTTTTGGGGCCACAGAAGTAAAGAACATGGAAATAATTTGTAGTAGTCGAAACAAATCCACAGCAAGTCATTTGTTCTTGGTAAAATGTTTCTCCATGTAGCTTTATGGTTTCTATCTGTCCAGACAAAGTGTTCCCCAGACATAAGGGAACACTTCTGACATCGTGTAAGATTTCTATGCAAGACTATAATGTGGACATGGCTTTGTCACAAAAGACGAATGTTCCTCGTAATGTGCGGCAGAGCTCTTTGCTGACTGAAGGGAAAGATGGAAGCCCCAGTGCTACACCAAACTGCAGGCGTAGTTCCCTTCAAACATTATGATTTTAATCCAATTATACCAGCGGGTCAGAGAATCAGTGGGCTTTCATACTGGTGGTATTGTGTGAAATATTAGTTGAGCTATGCAGCTGAATAACTAGAGAGGATTTATTTATGACAGTTACTGGTGTTTTTCAGAACATCAAAGACCTAGCCAGCACATTATGCAGCAGATGTATTACATGAAGTAGAATTGATCATGATTTCCTGGATATTTGGGAGTTTTGTAAAAAGGGAGAGCATAATTATTGAATAACTTCTACTACAGTTCTCACAGGTTTTTTTGTTCTGTTTTGTTCCTCCCTCCCATACTAGTTACCTTGATCTGGTAGAATATGAATTTTCCCTTAATAGAAGCTGTGGGGAAGAATCATCAGCTCCTAATTAGCTCAGCACACTTAACATTATGCTACCAAATACGTGGTCTGTCTAAAGGTAGATTGGTTTATCTTAAGGTTCATGGTTTTGAGCTCATGCAATCTGAGCAGTGCTTTTCTTCACGAGGAGCTTAGGCAGTAAGAGTGGTACAAATCTTCTCAAGCTGTGCAAGAGTGGCAGGGAACATAGGCTGTTATCAACAGAGCAAATGCGGGTCACTCGCAGGTGGGTTGAAGGATGTTCTTTTCCACTTTGTTAAAATATCTGCAGGCAGCCAGAATCATTCTAATTTTTGCAGTGCTGTTTTGTTAAGGGAAAGAACCTAATGAAATTTTTACGTATGAGCTGCATCATGAGCTCTCAGCTCTTTTGAAGACAGCAGCTGCAGTGGATGGAGTTTGTGAGAGGTTGAGGTAGAGATTATAGCACACTTAACCCATCATTGTTGTTGCTTTTCCATGGTGTGCCAAGACAATACTATAAGCACCAACCACCTCCAAAGTGGATAAGCTTCTGTGCTGAAGTGTGAGGGTGGACACGACGGGTGAAGAAAATAAAGGCAAAAAATAAATGCAGCTGTTTGGTGTCTGCACCACATGCCAGCACCACTGACATCAATAGGATCGCTCCCTTTTTTTACCAGAAGCAGTGTTAGTTTTGTGGCATCCAAGTACTACAGGACTTCAGGAGATTTGTGGCAGATTTCTGAGAAAGTCTCCAACTGAGAGTAGTTTTGTTTAGGTCTTCCGCAAAAAAATCCACTAAACCAAAAGGCACCATTTGGGAGANCTTTTTTACCAGAAGCAGTGTTAGTTTTGTGGCATCCAAGTACTACAGGACTTCAGGAGATTTGTGGCAGATTTCTGAGAAAGTCTCCATCTGAGAGTAGTTTTGTTTAGGTCTTCCACAAAAAATCCACTAAACCAAAAGGCACCATTTGGGAGAAAAAGTTTGTGATGTTCAGAGTGGTGAGCTCCCTACTGATAGCACTGAGTGTGGTAATAGATATTCCTCTGCTATATGACTTATTTAGTTCAGATTAAAGCATTACACAAGTGTGAAAACATCCCTTTTTACTGTAGAAATGTTTGAAGAATTTCTTCTGGGAAGGGCACTGAGCTGGTAGGTCATTTTCGAGGTTCTTTTAGCCTAACAGGCTTTTCCCAACTCTGCAAGGCTTATGGCAGTCAAGGGAAAAGTTGAACAGCCTTTGCTGGGATGCTGCAACAGTTGCATGAGAAATGAAAGTGGGTCATTCTGGATGTAAAATTCAATTGAAACATGTTTTGTCAGCATTGAGAAATTTGAAGATCCATCTGCAGAGGGTGTGTCCACTTCTTCTGCCATGACATCTGTTTGGAAGGAAGTGTAAAATTTCCTTTGTGATTCACACCAGAGCTACAGAGCTGGAAAATTCCCTCTCCTCTCATTATGTTTGGTGTCTCACCCTTGAGTGGAAAGGACTATGGTTTGCTAAAGGTCCAAGTGAAAATGAACTCTTAAAAAAACATGTGAGGAATCAAATGGTAATTTCTCTTATTATAGATGCTGGGAAATTTAGCTTTTATTGTGACACAATTAAAATGTCTGAAAATGGTTTATTTATTAAAACACCATAGAAAGGATTGTTGTGAGGAATCCTTTCCGAAGCGGGATAATGAGTGAGGAAGCAGAAGGCAAAATGCAGGAATCTGTTCTAGAATCATGGATATTTTATGTTAAATATTACTGTTTATGATGGAAAAACCTGTTATTTTAAACTACTCTTCAAAATCTCGTGGTTTGGACTAGTTAATTTTGTTTTCTGCTTGGGTTTGAACATTTCATATCCCTTGGAAATTAGATGTTGTAACTAGTGTTCCCAGTAGTAGTGCATTAAGCTGCAAAGTGCTGGATTTCAAGCATATTAAGCAGTAAGTACTCTTGAGTTTTTATTGTTGCCACATACCTTCTGATAGCCGGTCCTATAATCATATAATATGATGCCTCAAACTGATATGTTTATTGCTCTAAAAAGATTAATAGGCAGATGTTGACCCTGGCAGCCAGATAGAAGGGAAGATTTCCAAAGCATTAAATGTGATATTGAATTTGCTGCATTAAATGATCTATCTTTATTTCAGCTAGGTTGCTTATCTGTTAATTGTGATCTGTAAGTCTAGTTACAAATGGTTTTTTTTAAAAATACTGTCAGAAAGTCAAACCCTGTATTTGCAGTCCTAGTGGGCAGAGGATAAGGTCAGTCTCTTGTCTTACTGTGATATCCTGAACACTTCAAAATGCTTCTGCATCTATGCATTTTGAAATGAATACTGCTGTAAAATCCAGGTCACTTCAGTTGCTTTGAAATACAGTCTCAGAGGATTTTTGGTAATGTTGAGTACTGTATCCACTTCTGGGGCTCCCAGCATAAGAAGGAGATGGACCTGTTGGAGTGGTTCCAGAAGGGGGCCGCAAAGATTGTCAGGGGGCTGGAGCACCTCTCTGATGAAGGCAGGCTGAGAGAGTTGGGATTCTTCAGCCTGGAGAAGAGAAGGCTCTGGAGAGGCCTTGTAGCACCTTCCAGCAGCTAACAGGGTCCTACAAGAGAGCTGGAGAGGGAATTTTCACAAGGGCATGTGAACAGGACAAGGAGTAATGACCTTAAACTGAAAGAGGGCAGGTTTAGATTAAATACTAGGATGAAATTCTTTACTGTGAGGGTGGTGAGACAATGGAACAGGTTGCCCGGGGAAGTTGTGGAAGCCCCATCCCTGGAAATATTCCAGGCCAGGTTGGATGGGGCTTTAAGCAACCTGGTCAAGTGGAAGGTGTCTCTGCTCATGTCAGGGAGGTTGGAACTAGATGTTCTGTAAGGTCCCTTCACACCCAAACTGTTCTTTGATACATACCCACTGAGTTAGAAAAATCGGTTCCCTGAAGGCAGAGTTTCTTAGCATGGGCACAGTCTTACAGCCAAGCATCAGACCAGTCTTTTTTATCACGTGGAGCATCCTCTGTCTCATACTTTGCAGCTCAGATAATGGGCAGATGAAGCGCAGGACAACCGCTGAGCAAATAAACATATCTTTAAAGGGATCTATTTTGAGGAATTATAGAAAATAGAGTCTGTTTGGAATAATCTAACCAAAGTACCAAATACTCAAGTTTATTTTCCGTTGTCTACGAAAGCAAGGAGATTAGTGTTTGCCCACAGAGGAATCGCATTGGATCTGCCTTTTAAGTTGTTACAGGATGTACAGCTGGGTAGGCATATTTGTAAGGCTGAAATGAGAGAACTGTCTCTCCTTTGTTTTCTCCAGTCAAGCATAAATCTCTAATTTTAAGGGCATTCTACTCTTGGTTTAGATTTGTTTATTTTAGTTTTACAGTCTCCATTTAAAATCCATTTTAATGAGCTGTTTATGCAATGATAGTGTTTTTAATATATGTTTAGGTTTTGTGCAACTCTAAGTCAGGCAATGATGTGTGAAGAGGGCATGAATTAATAATATGCAAAGGCAACTGGAATACCTCCAATGTACCAGCCAAACAAGATTTTGAAGTGGGTGCCTGTCTGCCCATTTGCTTGCCTCTGCCTCATACCTGAGTTCAAGCTGCTGTTTCTCTCCCCAGGAGTGACTTTTCTTTTCTGGCCTTGTTGCATCCTGAAGCTAGTTAGGACACCCAGCCTGGTGCATGAGTGGTATCAATGGCAGCATGGGATGAAGGTCAGGGAATGGAAGAATGCCAGGAAATCAGCATTTCTTCTCATATGCCATCATTTTGCACTTACCTCACTCAGTATGGGTGAAGTAGAATGGTATCAAGACTCAAGTCAGCACCTGAAATCAGCTCTGTAGATATCTTTACCGAAGTCCATAGCTGGCCAGCTTGAGAACATCTGTATTTGAAAAGTGTTGCGATCAAACCCAAATCCCAGAAGCATCTCCAGTAGGGAGCATGGTGCATGAATGTTAGCTGGGCAAAGACTTTTCAAATGCTGTATTCGCCTGTGGCTTTTCTAATGATGGCAAATCTGCATGGGACAGTTTGGTGACCCGAGCCTTGCCACAGTGCCAGGTATGACAGGGCCTTTTGATGCTCTTTATGTGTGCCTACTTCCTGACCACTCATAAGAAGCTTCATAATTTGTCTCCAGACATATCTTGAATATAATAACAAGAATAATTAAAACTCAAATAGCAATTTGGTGCTCTGACCATCTGGGATCCAGGCTGAGAGATGAGATGTAGTACAGACCCTAAAGCTGTTAGTAAGGTAAGCTTTCTTACTTTTTTTTTTTTTTGTAATTAATTTAAATGGCTCTTAAATGATTTTTAAATGAGTTCATACTCACAACAGCTTTGAAAATTTGCGTCTTGCCGGTGGGATCTGACTGCTGCTTCTACTGCTGTGCCTCAGTCTGATTCCCAGCTGAAAAAACCAAACCTCTGTATCAGCTGGGTGCAACCTCAGCACAGTGATAAAGGAAAGTGAATAAATAGTTGGAAGCTTTTCTAAACATCATTTAGAGAATCCCTTTTTTAATATATGAACCCCAGGGAGAAAAGAAAACAGGGTGGAAGAGGATATTACATTCGCTTTATTAGCATAAGCGTGTGATGGCTCTGTTACTTGCTTGAAAAGAGGATGCTGAGAAGTATTGAGTGCATGAAGTTAAAGCTGATGGAAGTGTAATTCACAGCAGTGTTTTATGGAATATCACTTTCTAGCAAGGTTTTCTATTTTCCCTGTAGAGGTTTTTTGTTGTCCTTTTCAGCCTGGAAAGGCTGGATTGGGTTTTATTCTACTAGAGAAACAGACTACACGGTGAGGGTTAAGGGAGGAAGTGGAAGAATGGCAGAAACAGAGCCTCACCTTGGGGCTTCTGCATCCCAAGTACAGCAGCAGAGTAAAGAGGATTCACAACTGCACTGATTATTTTTCAACGTGAAATAGTGTCTCTGTGGCAGGGTGTGACACTCCAGTGCTGCCTTTTCTAGCTTCATTAAGCTTGTTATTAGGAGATCTAATGCTATCAGGTGCAGTGGTACACTGACACAAATAGGCAACTTTCAGGGCCCAAGTTAAGCCAGTATGACACTGTACCCTGTCAATGTGGCAGCTCATTTGGAGTTAGGAGGGCTGATGCTGAGGCTGTGTAACAAACGCCGAGGTGGTTGGTGTATCTCATGCCTCCTTAGCTGGGGCAAGCTTCCTGCGAGCCTGGTTGTATCAAATCACTACATGGAGTTACACTTCCAAAAGCCTGTACAGGAGGGCCTGTGAGAATGAATTCCAGCTAGTATCAAAGGGGAGAGGGAATCCTTTCAGATGCCACATGCTAGGTTTGGCAGAGGAAAGGGAAAAGGGATGGTTCTTTCCATGAAGAACTTCTTTAAAGTTACAGGTGAAGCTGGGACAAAAAAGAAACACTTTCCCTTATCTAAATGTGGACATAGGTTTTTGGCCAGATGAGTAGTCTAATACTGATTACACCATTTTTACTTCATTAAAAAAATCTGTCTTTAATGCAGGAGAAGTGGCAGAAAAATATCCTGACATTTTTCATTTTGCACTCAACACCACAAAGCAAAAAATCAGGTCTTGGTAACCCAGCTCTTAGCAGCATTGTCCCATGCTTTGGTGCAGCAGTGACTGCAGAAGCAGTAGTTTGAAGAGATAATGCTGCCACATGTTACCAGCTGAGCCGTGATACTTGCTTCAGTGCTGTTGTTTTTGGGGCTGTTGATCAGACAGCTTATACCTTCTGGTCTCAGTATGCTTATGTGACCAGCAAGGTTTTGGGGCTAAAGCAGCCAAAAGGCACTTTTTCAGGGCCAGCCAAAATGTGCATTTTCGGAAAGGGGCTCCTTTTTTTTTTATTTTTTCTTTTTTTCCTTTTTACTGATTGCTCTGTGCCTGACAGACACTTGCAATCCTCACTTGAACATATGCATCGTGGTGGGCAGCCTGGGGTTAACCTGAGCAATTGTGCCAGCTGTCTTTCAGACCTATGTCTTCCAGTCTGATCTCAGCTGTCAGCATTTACAGTCCTTGCTGCTGAGAACTATCAGGCCCAGGAACAAGTAACATCACCAAAAAGGCGTTTCAGCGGCTTGTATTTCAGTCCATCTTTAGCAACTGCCTTTTAAATTTCCTGTGGATCTTATAGTAGCCATATGAAGTACCCTGGGAAGCTTTATCAGAGGAGGGATACCAAGATGCCAGTGGCAATTGCCACTGAGGGTTAAGGTACCATCTTCCCAGCCCTTTTCAGCTCATTCCCAGGTTGTGAGCCAGGAAAGTTCCTGCTTGGTTCAAGCCTACCAGAGCGTGATTCCCAGATGTGTTAGCTGTGTCCGGGGGGTGACTCGTGGGAAGATTACAACCATACAACTAAGTACAGCTCAGGAGAGTGCAGGGAGAGGGGGAGGGTGGGAACTGGCACAACTAGACAGTTTAGTTGTGAGACAATTTCCTTCTCACTCACCTGGACAGCCAGGCAGTGCCTTCAGCTTGCATCTGAGGAGCTTCTTTTGAGCACTTAATTTGCACCTTTTCAGTGTCCCACCAGATCCAGGGTAAATAAATAAATAAATACATATATATAAATGAAAAACCCCTAGCACGTGAAAAATAAATCAAAATCACCACTAGAAAAACAGAATCAGTGGTAGGAAGAAGGAAGACTTGGTTGTTAGACAGCCACATAGAGGAGAGACTGTAGATCTCTTGTTGCATAACAGATTATTTCCACCTCTGTGTGCTGTTCACAGTAGAGGAATTCCACTGATTTGGTCCTCAAGCAAGAGGACAGAGGAGCATCCTGAAACAGTCTTCCACCACCTTGTGAAGGACTGGGACGGTCTCTCCGCTCAGAGTTTCAGAATAACTTATTTTGCTGCATGGAACCAACAAGCTTGAAGCCCTCCAAGAGGCAAGAAACAGGGGTGGTCCAGTTCAAATCGTCTTGCAGCTTTATTAGGAGGAGGGCAGCACACTTGTGCGTTGCTGTCTAGACATTTACAAACAGACTGACAATTTCTGTGTATCCTTCAGAAAATAAAAAGTGACCCTCCAGGAGTCTGTCCGTGAAAGCACACTTCCATCTTTGCCCCAGGCTGGAAAAGAGTTTTAGAAGAGTTAGGGATTGAATGAGGATATCCTTTTGGAAGCAGAGGAAGGGGGAAATTAGCTACCCAAGCATACCAGTTTATTGTAGCAGTGGTGTATAGATGCTGCCCTCCAGCCGGTGGGCTAGGGCAGGATAGAGGCAAATGCTGCTGGGGGAGAGCCTGCCTATCCCTCAGTGCTGCTGTGTGACCAGTCATCCCTGTACTCTTGCCTTTGCATATAATTTCTAACTTTTTTCCCACTCTCTGCCTCACTCTTTTGCTTATTTACTCAGACCATGATTTTCAGCCATCAAAACCCTTCAACCCTCATTCCCATCTCTTTGGTCCTGCTTTCCTTAATCCATTCTTTCTCCTCAGCTTTCCCATAATATGCTAAAAGCCAAAAGAGAACCTCCCCCCCCATTCTCCAAATAAAATTAAAAAGTACTACTGAGCTGTGCATGTAGTGACTGTCTAATCTGGCAATTGTCCTCTCTTCCCCTTCTTTCTCCCACAGGCTTTGCTGTACACTTTCCCTCTTTCAGTTGTGCTGCAGGAGTAAATTCCTTTTGACAGAAGAGTATCTTTTGCTTATCCATTTTAATCACAACCTTAATGGTAATTCAAATGATATAAGGCACAAATTGGACTCTGTACCCAAACTGTACAGGACTGAGACCTTATAGTGTGTTACTGGAAAAGTCTGTCTTATTCCTGCAGGTGAAATGACAGATCGTATTAACGGGAAATGAAATGACTAATAACAACTGGCCTGTGCTGTTCCTCTGACAAGCCACATTGTTGAGAGTGGTTTGGTGACTGATAAGATAAGGAAGTGGAAGAGAGACATTGAGAGGCTGTTTCACTGAAACTTAAGTAAATTTCGCATGCTGTAGATTGGTTGATGTCCTGCCCTAATACTTCACTTTTGTTATTAACCAGAAAAACAAAATCAAATCAAAGTTCCCAAGGCAAAACAAAACAAAGTGAAAGTTCCCAAGGCACAGCAAACCAAAACAGGCTAAATAAAAATATGCTGAAAGACATGCATAATATATTAACTGTAGTTTGTTTCATTTGTAAAGAGCAAAAGAGAACAAATAACCAGTGTTTTTGCCCCTTACGGGCCTTTGTCAGGGACATACTTCTCTGAGCTCTTCAGTGGAGAAAAAGATTTTTGGAAAACATTTTTTCATAAGATTTTCCAAGCTGCCCTGCAAATATATATTAACTATTAACTTGTTCTTGGGGTTTTTTTGAAGCAGGACATTTCCAGCTCTCTAATTGGAGTAAACTTATGCCACCAATAATGCAACCAGTTCAAACCTGCACACCTTTCTCTGTCTTGCAAGTAGGTGCTACTGAGCTGTACAGAACAATTTCCATGCATGTGAGCTACCAGGGTTAGACCTTTAAACATCATTTCTGTGATATCCTCCTCAAAATTGCAGCTAATAATTTAGAAGCCTTTTTTTTTTTCTTCCCATCTTAGTCATAAATCCTCTTAAAACGTAACTCTAAGTAATGTAGATTTAAAGACTGTAATTTAAAATGAAGTGCTTCTTTTTTGGTTTCCTTTTTTTTTTTTTTTTTTTTCCTAGAGGGGGTGTATCCTGCAAATGCTTTAGAAATTAGAGCCTTATTTCCAGTACAGATACAACCGTTCTGGCTCCAGTGCTGTCCTCAGCCTGACTCCTGTCCACATGCTGTCTAGTCCACACCCAGCTGGCTGCTATTCTTTGCCAGAGCTTGCTGACACAGCCATCACTTGGAAACTTGTAGGAAATATCATCAAAATATGTCCTAAACAGAACAGCATGGGATTTCTGAGGGACTTGATATCCTCTTCTGCACTTACAAGACTATATATATGCACTGTGGTGCTGTTGGCAGATGGAAACTAGTGTTTTTAAGAAGTTGATTTAAAAGGTGACAGATTCCAGGCAGACAAAACAAAACAGATTTTCTTGCTATTCTAATTCCTGCTGGATATACACCCGGATATCTAAAGAAACAGTGTGCTTTTCAAACCTTTACCTGAAATGACCTTGCAGAAATCTGGAGAATTGTCTTTGCAAACTTGTAGTCAAAATATGTGTAAGGACTTCTTTTGTGAACCAGTTCTCAAAACAGGCTCAGGCTTTCTCTGTGACCCCCTTTCATCCCATGAAAATCCCTTGCTCATTTTTTAACAGGTTCTGTGTTTGAAAGCTTAAAAAACTGTATTTCAGTCTAACTGAAGAGCATTTACAACAGTAGAAACTTGTATTTCAGAGAACAGCCCCACTTGTGTTTGTAGAGTGCAAAATACATTGTATGCTGCCGTACATGCAGACTGTCCCCAGTCTTGGAAACGCTTTATGAGAGCTTTCATCCCTCACAGATTTCTTGCTTTTATGATTTTTAATATGCACGTGTGTTTGCAAACACAGAAGTTCAGCTGTGCAAAGGGCCGCTGTTCTTTTGAGAGTATAGGATTAGGATTAGGACTAGGCTACTGGAGGCCCTATCTCCATCTTTTCCAGAGGTGACCTCTCTTTGCGCTTAGTTCTCAGCGCAAGAGCTGCTTGTACATGCAGCTTTTCCATTTTTATATTAGTATTTCCTTTACCAACTCGTGACACAGATACTTTAGCAATGGGCATATTGCAAATGCACATACAAGTCACTTGCAGGCGCAGGAGGAACCTGTTTTGTTCAAAACAACCTTAATTTATGTAGCTATAGTGGTTGAAGCAGGCACTTTGCAATTTTAGTGTTAATTCAAGAACAAGTGCTTGAAGAATTTATTCCAATTCAGAATTCTTCTGCTCTTTGGTGTTTAGTGGTCACAGACTAGTTCTGCAGAATCTTTCTATTTGCAGGGCTATAGGGATGTGAAAGGATGCCATTAAGATTCTTGCTTGGATGACACACCCTGATACGTGAGTGCTGTTTTTTGAAGGAGTTGTTTATTTTTATTTCATTCAAATTTTTCTTTGCTGAAAGCTTTCTCCCAGTAATTGCAGGCTCCAAAGTCAGCGGTAACATGGCAAAGATACATCCCAAATATAACAGATTCTAATTATACTTTCATTTCTTAAAGTCTTTGTCAGGCTGATTTCTGCTTAAAGAGCAGCTTGCCAAACTGGAAGTGAGCTGGCTGGTGATGTGGGTAGGAAAACTATGCAGAAAAATAATGACCTTTCCCTCTGTCAAGGGCATCTTCCTGCTTGTTACTGCAATGACGTGGTGTCACAGAGTCCCTCAGGTGTCCTCACTGATTCCTGCTAATAGAAAGCCAGAAAGCCTCCACTCTGCTCAAGCAGACCCTGGTTGTATGTTCGTGTGAGCATGACGAGACACACGTATATCCCCTCTAGGCTTAATTATGTGACACGCGACTGTGAGGGAAAGTGGAGGCTGGCATAAAGCTCCAGCAAATCTCCACCCCAGCAGTTTTTCTAGCCAGAAATAGTCTTGTGGAAACCCCACAAGCACTGCTCATTCCTCTAAGTCTGTAGTCCAAAAAAAAAGTATTTCCATATTGTGGCTTTGCTCTGAGTAGTTTAAGACAGGAGTTTGCAACCTCAGTTGTGCTGCTAACCTCTCCCAACCACAAAAAATCAGTGTGTGGCCCCAGTCTCATCCCATTACTTAAAATAAATACAAATATGGCAAGTGCTTCTACCCTTACTAGAAGCATTTTGTGTCGAGTTATGGACCCTGGTTTTAGAGGAGGCAGTTCAGCCCAAAAGACCACTTTCTGCTTTTCATAAACCTGTTTGATACCATCTCTGCATAAATTTTGCTGGGTCAAGGACGAGACTTTATTGCAAGTAACTCTGTAACAAACCAGTAACAAAAGAAATCAGAACATGCCTCTTTTGACAGAGGGCAAAGTTAAAAAAAAGAAAGGAAAAAAAGAAAAACAGACAGAAGAGTACACTCATATAACTCAATAACTTTTGATATTTTTAATGCCTTCCTTCTAGGAAAATGGAAAAAGTGGACAATGTTTCTGATCTAGAAAGGACTTGGGGAAAGTCTTGTCCACATAGTAAATCCATGTTGGCAGAAAAGTGTCCATGGCAGGCAGTTACTCATCTGAATAATTCCTTAAATGTTAACCAGAATTTCTATTTCATGGGCAGATTTCCCAAATCATTGAACCGCTCAGAAACTTTGCTCCAGTGCTTTGAGCACTGTTCCTGGCATAAGAGCCTTCTTCATTCTTTTTCTTTTCCTCCAGTAACAAAGTAAGAAGAAACCCAAGTTTTGCTTTCGATTGTTCCTTATGATCAGCTCTTGATAGGGACTCAATTCGTGCTGCCGTTGCCGCTGTAAAAAACCCCCGTGGTAATGCAAAGTTCCTTTTTCATTAGTACGGACAGCGTTTGCAGGCCTGATAAAAGCATTCTCCTCCGGGCTGTTGTTTTCTCTAGACTTACTACTGCTACCATGTCTGAGGCAGACTTCATGGTCCTAATGCTAAAACGACTCTTTCCTGAAGGAGTTACTCACAAAAGTGGTACACACATCACTGTTTTTCTTCCCCCGTGTGTGTATGCTTTCTTTCTGGTATGTCTTAGAAATTTTTCCCTCCTGTTATTAGTGGTCTCATTTCAAGGTATATGGAGGTTATGGTATTGTGTATTGGAGATGCAGTTTTGCCAAGCAATGATTTTTCTTTTTTTTTAATTTGTAGGATATCGCTGGTTTGCAGAGCAGATGCAAATATGTAATCTCTTCAGAAAGACTGCATGTCTGGATTGCAGTCTTTATGTATAAATACTGTGTTGCAGAAATGCCTCCGTGGTCCATTGGTTAATACCACTTTTGGCCCATTTTATGATCTGTTCATGCTGGTGCTGTACAGTGTCTAATCATGCTACACTGAAATTCAGAAAATCTGTGTTTGCATGACACAGTTCTCCATTATATTATAATGGAGAAATTACTGCTGGTTTTATTCCTGTTAGGATCGGCAGCAATTTATGCTCAGTTGTAGCTGCTTTGATTTGAGTGATTATGTGCTCTGAAATATTATGGTGTTCCCTACCTTTCTCCCCTCATATCTGTACAGTCTCTCCCAGCTGGCTGGGCTGCCTTACCTGTGAGCCTGCTACTGCTCTGGGCTTGGGTGGCTGACTTTAATCTCTCTTTCAGTGCCACTCCAGTCATAGTAAAACTGTGTATTTTGCTCACATTTGGGCACACATTTGTAGGGTTTTTTGTTCTAGCTCTGTGCTCTGCTGACCCTTAGATGCTTTTAGCTGGACCTAGCTTGGTGGGAAGTTGTAACTGTCCTTCATTCAGCACATGTGAGACCACACCTGAAGTACTGTATCTGATTTTGGGCTCCCCAGTACAAGAAAGGCATAGGTAGACTGAAGCAAGGCCCCTGGAGGACCACCAAGATGCACAGTGAGCTGGAGCAGAGGATGTATGAGAAGTGGAGGGATCTGGGACTGTTCAGATCAAGGGAAGGCCAATGGGGAATCTTATTGCTGTCTAAGACTACCTAATTGGAAGGGATGCATAAGTCAGATGTTTTTTTTAAAGGTGCACGATTATAGGAAAAGAAGCAACAGACACGATTTGGAACATTTGAAATTCTGACTGTATATTTTCGAAGGGGAAAAAAGTCACCGTAGGTGTGATCAAAGACTGACACAAATTGTCCAGAGAGGCTGTGAAATCTCCAACCTCAAAGCTGTAAACAACTTGACTGGAGAAGACCCTGAGCAATCTCTTTTAAGCACCAGAGGACCCCCAGTGGTCCCTTCCAATAGAAATTATTCTGTGGCAAGCTTAACCTCAGAGAGAGAGAGTAGATGATATGGGCAGCTTTGAAGGTCTGGATGGGCAGCTCTGGGAATCAGTCTTCAGAGAAATAGGATTTGGGGGGATAGCTAGTTATACAATCACAGAACAGCCCAGAGTGGAAGAGACCTTGAAAGATCATCTGTCCAACATTTTGTGGGAAGCCTAGATGAGATGGTCTAGCACTCTGTCCAATTGCATCTGGAAAACCTCCAGAGACAGAAAGTCTACCACATCTCTGGGGAGGTTATTCCAGTGGTTGATTGTTCTCACAGTAAAAATTTACTTCTTATATTGAGATGAAACCTCTCCAACTGTTGTACCAACAGGTACAACTTTTATCTGTCGCACTTTGTCTTTTCCCTCTGTTTCCCCGTGCAGAGAAAGCCATTGTCTTTGTAGCTGCCCTTTGAGTGTAGTTGTGTCCCCCTGAGCCTTCACTTCTCCAGGGTGAAGAGAGGCAATGACAGAATGTAATTCCCATCCGAAGTTTTATAAACAGTGCCACTGAAAGCAAGACAGCTTGCAGGAAGGTGAAGGACAGAGACCGTAACTCCAGCCAGTTCCTCTTATATTTTTGGAGGACTTGGAGAGGAGCTGGGCACAGAATACCACTGCTGACCTGCAGCTTGTCCAGGACTGCTGTGGTTTAATCCCAGCCAGCAACTAAGTACCATGCAGCCACTCACTCACCCCATCCCCCAACACCCCTCCCTGTGGGGAGGAGAATTGGGGAAAAAAGTGAAAGATGTGGGTTGAGATAATAACAGTTTAATAAATGAAGCAAAATAAAACTTAGTATTTATGATAATAGTAATAATGCTGCTAATGAGGATAATAGGAGTTATTGTAAAGAAAAAAAAAGAGAGAAATAAACCCCAAGAAAAACAAGTGGTGCACAATACAATTGCTCACCACCAACTGACCAATGCCCTGCCCATTTCTGAGCATGATTTTCTATGGTGTGAAATATCCCTTTGATCAGTTGGGATCATCTGTCCTGGCCATACTCCCTCCCAGCTTCTTGTGTCCCTGCTGACTGGCAGAGCACGAGAACATGGACAGTCCTTGACTCAGTGTAAGCACTACTTAGCAACAACTAAAACATCAGTGTGTTATCAGCATTATTCTCCTACTAAATCCAAAACACAGCACTGTACCAGCTACTCGGAAGAAAATTAACCCTATCCTAGCTGAAACCAGGATAAGGACACAGCTAATAGACAAAAGATGTGGAACACTGGTTGACTTCTGTACCCCTGCATGGGGTCAGTAAGCAGGATCCTGAACAAGATGCTCACAGTTAGGCAGGGCTGCCTGTCTTCCTTTGCTCCCTGCCTCACTGCCTGCCTGCCTGCCTTCACTCCTTGGTAACACCCAGGCTGCTGCAACACAGCAGTGAGGCTGGTGAGTATCGCTGCATTAGCCTTTAGTAAAGGCTGTTAGCCTTGTGTGCTATAACATGTACCTGGTATTTATTACTTTTTCCCTGGATTGCGTGTTATCCTCTTGGATGGATGTGAGCCAGTTTCCAAATCCTGCCCTTCCTCTTTCCCTCCCACATATTCAAAATCCAGCTGTGTTCAGCAGGTATAAAAGTGCTGACCTAGAGAGCCCATGACAGCCAGCTGCACTCCCCTATTCCCTTTCTCTCCTGTTTCCCTTGCTCATTTTTCAAATCAAGCAGTTGTGCTCTTTCTGGTGCTCAAAATGGGAACTGTGCTTCTCAGTGCAGAAACTTTCTGCCCTTGCCGTCAGTCACACAAGAAGTTCATCTGCCAGCTGCATCAGGTTAGGAAAAGAATGACTTGTACATGTGCAGGGAGAGCCAGCTAGTCTATAATTCAATTTTCAAACATATAATATGTTTTGCTCAAGCAAATAATTAATTCAGTTCACCACTGGAAGTTTGTTATGAGCAGCAGTCTCAGTGAGGCATTGTTCAGCAGCATAAATCCTAGTAAGTCTTTGTAAGTATAAATTTTGCTGTGGCACCTTCTGATTACTAAAAACAGGTCTTTTGCTGTCTGGTCAGCTGTCCCCCATGTCACAGCTGCCTGGGGAAGGACAAACAAAAGCATTAGACAGTCCATGAGAATATTCGTCTTCCTTACACAGCAAACGTTCCCCAAACTGCTGTTCATTGATAGCTTCACCCCATGGCCACCTTCCCACAACAGGTCACTGGACCGAGGAGTCACAGAGGACTCAACAGTACAGAGGAATCGCCATCTGAATTACCCTGTGCAGTAAACATGAGGCTGGGTTTCACTCTTTGGGTGCTGGTGGAGCTGGAGATGAGGTACAAACTCACAGATTTTGTGCTCAGATAGCCAGTAGAAGAAAAGACACCTGTCACGCTCAGAGGGTTCGAAAAGTGGAGCAGCCTCTGTGCCCGGCATTGCAGAAATGTGGGTGAAAACATACATGGTGAAATGAGGGTGAAATTTGTTGCAGTGAAAAACTGAACAATAAACAGCACCTGTTGTTTCCGTGCTTTTTGACTGTGATACATGAAATGCCCAGATCCATCAGGACACCGCTGTTCACTATTTTATTGCATTTGGCAAAGCTGAGTATGAAGAAGATGCAACCTAGGAATCTCTGGAAACTGAGGGAGGCACGAGCTTTGTTTTTTATTCCTCTGAAAACTTTTTTCTATAAAAATAAGTAGGACAGACAGAAAGGGGGCATTCCCTTCATTGTCATGATACTGGTGAATTAAGATACACTGGGACCAAGAGTCTAAACAAAGGAATATGCTATGATGGAGTGTAAATTAAAAGTTGATAGCAAAGAGCTATCTACAAGTAAGCAACTCCGCAACATCTCCAGCAGTCCAGGGCATTGAATATCCATGTATGCTCCAAGCCAAGTGTTGGCTTGTTGTGGGCCGGGAATTGCACTGTTGGAAATGACAGGTTGCCAAGCTGTTCTCACAGATAGAGGCAACTTTTGCAGTGAGCCAAGAATTAAACTTTGTGGCCAAGAGTTAAACCTTGTGAACCCATATTATATAACAACCCTTTTGTAGTTCATATTGTATTTATGCATTTGTACTCTTAAAGAATATGTCTTATTTGGAAATAGGTCTCAATTTTGAAATCTTTTAAATTTCTCTCTTTACATACTGTTCTTGCACTATAAGAAGGCATCATCTGCTGCTTTTAAAACGTACTGTAAGCTGTAAGACTTGAATAACAAATGCTACATTAAGATAATCAACCTCTTTAGACCAGTGGGTCATGGCACTGAAACTGCCTGTTCACGAAAGCTCAAAATTCTTCAGCTTTAGAAACCCATGGAAGCACATAAATCACTCAAAATAAACTCACAGAGAAATTATCTCCCCTTCCCCACTGCTGTCCTGCTGTGGGAAAGACCTTTTGCTATCCCTGATTTCCCCTCGGAGTGAAATCGCATCCACCATTCAATACAAAATTAATAAAGGTATATAAAGCATGTTGAGCAAACACCGACATATCCCCAATGGTGAATTTACATCCCCCCATTCTGTTTAAAATTAATAAAGGAAGACAAGGCATACAAAACCAACACAGGAGAGTATAAAACCCCTCACGCGAAGCCCGCCAAGGCTTGGCACTGAGGGCAGGCTGCTGTGCTGGAGTAAGCAGCTCTAAGCGTGAGGAAAGGCTGTGGTGGAAGTGCTGGTTCCCTTTCTTGGGCAGGTTCAGGAGGGTTGCCTGGCAGCATGCCTGGTGGATTTATCACTCAGGAGTGGGCATTGCCTGAGCTATTTGATGTGTTTGCAACATTTCTGTGACATTCCCTCCTTCATGCAGGTGATGTGCAGGATAAAAGATGCTGTTTCAGTTGGAGTCTTGCTCAGCTGCATCCCGCCTTCCACTTGCCTTCTGCCCTTCCCTCTCCCAAAGGCACACTCTGCTGTCATCAGTGTGCAGTTGTGGGTCTGTAAAAATGTCCTGTGATCTGAACAGCCAGCCAAAGCCTTCATCAGCTGTTGTGATGGACCAGGGACTGCTGGAGCAAAGGAATGAAGATACTATGAATGTCTGTGGCATTTTCCCCCTTCAGAAAATTGCCTGATTTTAATATAGAAAATAGGTGAGGGTCCTCAAATACTTCTTGGATAATCTTCCTCAATGATTATTTGGTTCCCAGGTACCTCTTTATGAACTGGGAGGCCTGGCATGCAGGTCAAATATCAGCAAGATGGGCTCTTGCAGTTATCCTACAGAAATAAAATATAATCCCTTATACTCAAAGCAGTCAATAACCTCTTCTTTACTAGCACATGCTACATCTGTGCCCTTCAGAGCTGTGCCAACCCCCTTCATAAGTGCCAGCCATTGATCCAGCTGCAGAAACGTCCCACAACTGATCGTGAACAGTTGGAAACTGTCAGTTTTCAAAATGTTTATGGCCACACACTTCTGAAGAGAGGAGCTGTCTTGTGTTGCATGCTGGCTTCAGGTTAAGCTATTCTTTATCACTGTGATGTTTCGTAGACACTGCTGGTTACCCCCAGGTTTGCAGCACCGGCTTCTCCCACCAGTTCATGTGTATTTTATGAGCCCAGAGATTTTTTGGCAGAAAGTGGAGCTCTGCCAAAAAGAGTTGTTCCTGCTTGTCTTCATCCTTGTCTTTTATTTCTGTACTTGTGGCATCTGAAGGAGGGAAATGCTATAGCTGTGACAAGGAAAAGCTGCCCAAACTGCTTTGTAGAGTGATGGCTGGCGTGCGTATTTACAACTGTTCAGGAACAATGTGTCAACTGTGTGTCTTAGCCTCCTCACCTACCAACTCCTCACACTGCTTCTAAGAGGAATTGCACCAGTCTGTGGTGGTCTGTTGGAGGTCTGCAAATGGTACCGGTTGCCGCAAAAGCAGCATTTATTTGGGGACTGCCTCGCAAAAACTCCAGAGATTTTTTCAAGTCTGATGTTCCCAGGTGGGATCACACTACCTGGTCACTAGGGGGATGCCTAATGACATCCCTTGTGCCCTGTGGGACACACACGCACAGTGTCCTCCACCTGCCAGCACTTCAGTGGGCCCTCAGTGGGTACAAGGCCAAGCCGCCAGTCTATGAATTTCAGAAGCATATTTTGCAGGCAATGCCTTTTAGCTAACTTAAAGGTGAATTTGAAGGAGGAACTGGTGTGTTAGGTGGGATGAAGCTGTTGCAAGAAAACATCTTCCTTCCAAGAAAATTCCTTTCTGTAGGCGAGTCTTTAGTCATCTTTGTGACCTTTGTCATCCTCTGCTCCCTGGGGAGTCTACTCTGTGACCTTTGCTATTCTACCAAGGCGCCTCATAAATTATTATTCTTTTAAATGGCACTTAGACTGTCGTCATGACTGCTAGCCTTGAAGATTTGCAGTCTACCCTGTAATTTTGAGAGGGAAAAAATGGTTAAGTGACAGAAGAAATATTGTACTTCACGATAAAACTACTTTTGTGTTTCATTTTCCACTCAAGTCATTCATATCCCTGTCACTAACCTCATTCAGGTCAAGGGCTTGAGGCAGAGAACGGGCATAATATTTTTGGTCAGACTGATGCATCTGAATATTGCAAACATCTGTAATTTTGAAATTGAAATGAACATTGTGTTAAATCCTCAGGCAAATATTATCAAGGCATAATAGATTACTGAAGTTTGCATTTCTTTCGGCAATTCAGACCAAGGCTCTGTTGACTGGTTATTCCAGACATTAATGAACCTGTTTACACAAAGGGAGTTGCTCCTTATGGCTGCAAATTAAATCCTGGATTCTGCAAACTTCATAGGAAAATCTGTGGGCCAAGTAGTTGAGATAATAATGAAAAAATTAATCAGGCACACATTAAATGTGAAGCATGGAAGAAAACATCTGCAGCACTCAGTGGACGTCTGGGTAACATACTTGCAGTGCTGTTTTGCCAGCTTACATCTGGAGTGGTTCATGAGAAGGGAACAGATGCTAGTGTGAAATAGGTCATCATAGCAGCAGGGCATCAGAACAGAGGCATTTCTTCTTTTTCTTGCGGTAACAGCTATTTCTTTTTATTCACACCAATTATGAAAATGTTAGCCAAGTACGCAATGTGAATGCATGTATTATGATAAGCTAGTGTTCTTAAAGGGTGTCAAGGTAAAAAATTAACCTAATGAGGAGGCTTGAGGGAAGCAGCCCTTTTGCACTACACACTGAATATTCTTTAATGGACATAGTTATTTTTTTTTTTGTTAAGATTATGATATTTTTCCCTTGTGTTTTATTTTTGTATTTAGTAGAGATGTTACTAAATGCCTTCTAGGTGGCAAATGCCCAGAAGCGAAGATGCTAATTCAGGGGAGTTTCATCAGTCATTTCAAAAGAGTGGTCACACAGATAAGAGAAATGAACAGTACACAGTATGTGAAGCAGTGACATTCAATGAGCCCTTGTGACTAGCAGCCATTAGCATGGAGGCCTGCTGTTACGTTTCGGTGCTTTATGTGCTTTTCTTGACCAGGCAGGGAGCCTTCGGAGCACTCTAGCAGTTAGTACCATGCAAGTTATTGTTTCTTTCTTGAATGCTTTATATTTTTAGTACCATTTAGATTTTTCTGTGTCCCCTTGTGCATCTAAATTTTAAAGAGAATCGAAGAATGCATAATTTATATCTGTCCCAGAGGTAATGGAGTAACTCAATGATATCCGTGAAGGAGATGATTTTAAATTTCATGTCTTATGCAAGAGGTGATATTTATCCAAAAAGTGCAAAAATTTGCCTCAGGGATACCCAGATAATTATCCATACAACAATGAGTGTGGATTTCAGGGGGAACTATCACAGAAAGCGTTAGTGTCTTGTGTATCACCATCCCTTATGTATCACGGTATCATGGTTGTTGTGATTGAAAACTTAGCAACTGATAGATCTCAGGCTATGACTTGTATTTTGACTTGGAATAGCACTTGCAGGAGGTGTGAAAAGACAGGTTTGCTTTGATTCTGTTGAAGAATTCAGGCAAGATATGATGCATTTGTTTACTGCTGAAATTCTTTCCTTCATTTAAAGCAAAAACAATTGTTTATTGATGTTGGGCAGAACCTGACAGTAGATGCTTTGTCACACAGCACAATTCCAGTTATTTCTGCTCTCCTTTCCCAAAGCCTAGAACTGCCATGGCTAGAAATAAGTTCTTTGATATGCTATATGTTTGAAAATGCACTTTAAGGTCTGTATTACAGACAGTTCAAAGGGAATATGAATTGGTGCAGTATTCTCTTTTCTTCTAATCCAGTCCCATATATTCATTGCATTTTTACCCTGAAACATATCTTTAAAAATAACTTACCACTTTGCATTTTATTTAACTTGGATTTTGCTATATTTATATAATTGTTATGATCTCGCTGCTCCTGTAGTGTAAAATGTTTAACATCCTCTAAACCAATTCTACTCTGACTTTTAGCATTGTGTATCCAAGGAGACAGCTGATCTTATTTGCTTTTCCTTTGGAAACTTCCTAGTTTTAACTCTTCTTTCCACTTTATGCAGGATTGGCCATGAGAATTTGTAACGTTTCTTTGGAAATACTGTGATGGGGGCACTGAGAAGTTACCTTCCTATGTACAGGTCTGTAAACTATGTTGCATTCTGACTATTTGTCATGGTTTAGGAATGGTATTCTCCAATTTAGTGTTCCCACTGAAGCCACTCCAAACTATCCAAACTCCTCCCTCCTTCTCTCCGTCCTTCTCTCTCTCTCCTTCCCTTCCCCTTTCCCTCCCCCATGGTGAACTGGGGAGGAGAATGGGACTCACAAAAGGTAAAGATCATGGATTGAGATGAGAACAATTTACTGGAAACAGCAATGAGATAAGAAAACGAACAGTAACAGCAGCAATACTAATGCCAGAGTGTGTAAGAGGAAGAAATCTTTTTGCTGACCTCATGGAAACCTCTGACAATACATGACCGCTCCCTCTGCCATGCTACCCCAGTCCAGAAGCAAGCCCTTCCCCCTGTTCTTGGAAGATGACCTGAGGTGGTACAGAATAACCTCTGGGTCCTACCCGTACCAGCTCTTGGCTACTGCGAAAATTAACCCTGCCCTGGCTGGAGCCAGGACAGTATTTCAGCATGTAGACCCCCTGGGCTGACTTGTTATCTTTTTTATCTCGAATGCCTGCAAACCAAATCTAATTTTATGCTGGAGAAAGTGTTGTGAAGAATTATTTTTGTTTCTTGCCAGATGCTTAGGACATAACTCTATTCTGTTACTGTTGTACAGATGTAGAGTAACCCATTCATCTTTCCTTCAAAGTGAATGATTGCAGTTTACAGAGTTGAACTGCAGAAAGGAATTGGGCCTGTATGTCATTTTCTTCTCACTGGTATGCCTTTCAGTATGTTTTGGAGCTGCATTACCCTAAAAGGCCCTGCAATCGATTGCTTCCACCCAGGTTGCTCATATGTGAGCAGCTGACCACAGCTACAGCTGTGGATGTTTTCAGAAGCACGCTTAGCAGAGGGTCAGCAGAATTACTGAGGCTTTTGGATTAGGAGGAGCTCAGTTTCATGGGAAGTTTACGAAAATGAAAAAAAAGTTTATATGTAAGAAACTGTAAAAAGAGCATAATAATAAAAATGGCTTGACTCCTGTAGTGGCAGCATGGCAAGGAGTGGTGAGAAGCCTGTAGCTAATGCTGTGTCCTTGTCAGCTGAAATGATAGTGTGGCCAGCAGTCGCTCTGATTTAGGGGGTAGAAAACACTCCCCTGCATTTCAATATGTTTTTCTATGCAGCTATATAACAGAGAAAAATTTGATTTCTTACTGCTTTCAAAGCTAGTACTGAACAGCATTTTTATAGGAATCTGCTAAGAAAAACCTATGGGAGTCAACTTTTCCATCTGGGTGGTCATACCCTGCTATCGGTCACACTCGGGGTCTGTAGGAATTGGATGCCCTAAATAATAATTTTCAAAAATGTTAATTTTGGAATATGCTGTATTCCATTTGCTTGGTTTACCTTAGAGTACTTTGGGTGTTACTGCTTTCCTTGTTGATACTCTAGTCTCATACTGTTTTATTAGTCTGTAGGAATTCTGCAGGGAAAGTGGCCTGCAAACCTTAAACAAAATCCAATGGATTTAGGAGATGAGAGGTATCCAAAACAACTTTTAGTTCATTCTTGGAAATGATTATGATTTAGTAATACCTTTTAAAGCCAACACATCTCCAAGACACTTTAGAAACTCTTTGAACCTAGATATAAATCTCACACAAGGGCACAGCTTCTGTAATGAGCGAAAGCCCTACATCAGGCTAGTTGAGATACTGCAGATATAAATGTGATAGTGGTGCCTTGGGCCTGTGTTGAGTGAAAGCTCTGTGTTCAAAAATAAGTAGCTTTTCAGTGTAATTGATCAACTGTTGAATGATCCGCGTCATCCTAAGGCTTTGACTGCACTGCTTCTTTCTTGAATGATGATATCTCTTCAGGCAAAACTTGTGGTTTTCTTAGACAGGGGGTGGGGAGAAAGAAGTGCAAAACACTGGAAGACATTTGAGATAAAGAGAGGAAACTAGTTTCAGTAGTGGCATTTGCGTACTTTACTTTACTAGTAGCAACAGCAGCTGTATAAAATCTTCTTTTCCAGACCTGTCTATGACTGTTGTTTGAATCATGGGTCACCTAAGACTTCCAAGATTTACTGCGAAAATTGCCAAAGCAAAGTGAGGTTGGGCCTGTGTCTTAATAATGTGATACAAATGCAATCAACAGCTGCCATGTGGAGAAGTTTTAGGCAAGTCATTTGTCTAAAACACGTTTTAAAAGTTTCCTTGTTCAGCAATCTAGTTCTTGGAAAATTGTGATGTACGTACAAATTAGTATTGTGCCATTTAAAAAGAGGATAAATATGATATTAATTTGGTATATGTACATGTTAGATGTATGTATATTAAGTGGCATAAAGTAGTTGGGTATGAGTGTGCTGCACCTTCATTATAATGCAGAAGCAAAGGAAAACCAATTAAATTAAAAGGCAAGACAGTTCTACTGAAAAGGATATAGAAGGTGTAATTTCCCCTTGGAAAGTATTGCCCTGAGGTATTATCAAAAGGCATTGCCAGAAATAGATATTCACATCAATAAGAATGCCATCACAGATGTATTTTTCATATTATACCTTTATAAAGCAGTCACAGCACTTACACAGCAGTGACGGAAGGCTGAACTCACCGATCCTCAGCCTGGGATCTGGGTGAAGCTTCTTCTGCAACTGTGTAGGTATCTCTCGTACCATTTCTCTGCAGTGTCTGGTATTGACGTTGAAGGGAAACAGGATAGTGATCTAGCTAAATAATTAGTTTAACCTGGGTCAGCTATTTCCATTTATTCCATGTGTTTCACTGCAAATTTCAAGTATTTTTTTGTCATTTGTAAGTACCTCCTCCTCTTGTTTTCTTAATCTCTTCTTTGTTTCCTGCATATGATCCCTCAACCCATTCTCCAGAGAGGCCTCTTTTTTCCTGAGATCTTTATTAATTGTTCTTGCTTTGTTGGAGTTTTATTAATTTATTGCTTGAGTTTCTAAAGTTTTTTCTGTTGGGGTCACTAAATACCTCTTGGGGTGTCCTCAAACCTTTGCCCTTGGCACCCATGTAGTGAAACAAGTCCCATGTATCTTGGTTTTACAGGGAGCAGAGAAAAACAAAAGTGGTGAAAACAGTTCGTGGCCACCACATGGGACGAGAAGCCTCTGACTCGTGGGGCTGGGCTCCTCTGCCCTGTCCTCCTGTTACAACCTCCTGGGCACATGGCCAGCGTGGGCTGGCTCCTGGGGAGGTTTGGTGGGAGAAGCACCACTCTGTTGTCTTGCTGCTTCTCAAGCGAAGAAATCACAACGGGCAAAACACCAATCTGTCAAAAAACATTGGAGGGAAAGGCAGAAGAGAGAGGAAGAGCCTAGGGAGGACAATTTTCCACCCTGGCATGTAATCATGGCAACTGTACCTTTGATCTCCATAGCGGTGCTGCACATGGACCTGGTGCTGCACTGGATAAAAATGCCTGTCTTCATTCTTTCATGTGTTGCTAACTTCTTGATACAAGTGCCAGCATTAAGAAGCTAAATGTAGTCAATATGATTTTCAGATAATATGAATTACGTAAAATAAGCCCAGAATTTAAAAGTTCAATAATTAATCATGGAGATACACCCTCAGCTAAAATGACCCCAATCCATATTGTGCCTCAGCTGTGTGTAAGTGGAGTCACTGCTAGTGCCTTCTCTCTTTTCCATCAGTTAAACTCTCTCAGTGTGATACTGGGTAATGAATGATGCTGTTGGAGAAGCACTAAGTGTGCAACTGATGGCTCTCAGCATATGGATAATGGCACATCTCGCACCTTTTCATTGCCCACATTCTGCCTGCACAGAGATAGCTGAACAATAGATGAGGTGAAATGGTGGCCGTAGCACATTTCAGAAACAATAATTGTCCATTAGGTCCCTCTAAAAGAAAGATAGCAAAGAACTACTAAGTTTTTTATCCCTAAGGCCCACGGAAGAATCAATCACACATCATGAATAATAATAATAGAAGAGGGGGGACAGCTGTTCAACTGAACACCATCAGTATTGACACCTTCCAGGAGGAGTAATCCCCTTGACCGAAGCAGGTGTCACAATAAGATAAAAGTCATAAGCTACAGCTCCAAGGAGAGTCTGTTGCCATATACAGAAAGATATGAATTGATTTCACTTCTGAAAGGCAGTTAAAACATCTTCTCCAGCTGAGAGGAGAAATCCACTGTCACCACTACTGTTCAAGTCTCCAGCAGTGAAACTTGATGAGACAGTACTAAAAAAATAAGGACTGTTCATATGGCCAAGCACCAACCAAAATGAACAGTTAAAAACCAAACCTTTATTTTTTACACCTCACCACAGCACAATGTTGGCAGGTTTATGTCCTTTTCTCTTGCTTTTTAGCTAAAGTATGAAGAAAGGTTACCTGTTCAAAAAGTAAATATTAATGGATTTTTTTGGATTAGTTTACATGAGAGCAAATCACAGAATCTTAGAATACTGTAGGTTGAAAAAGACCTTTAAGATCATCAAGTCCAACCCTTACCCCAGCACTGCTGAGTCCACAAGTAAACCATGTCCCTAAGTGCCACATCTACATGTCTTTTAATACTTCAAGGGATGGTGACTCCACTGCTTTCCCTGGGCAACCTATTCCAATACTTGACAACTCTTCCAATGAAGAAATTTACCCTGATATCCAACCTAAACCTACCACGGTGCAGCTTGAGGCTATTTCCTCTTGTTCTGTCACTTGTTACTTGGGAGAAGAGGTTGACCCCACCTCAGTATGACCTCCTTTAAGGCAGTTGTAGAGAGCAATAAGATCCTCCTGAGCCTCCTCCAAGCTAAACAACCCCAGCTCCCTTAGCCACTCTTCATAAGACTTGTGCTCTAGAACCTTCAGCATCTTCCTTGCTCTTCTCTGGAGATGCGCACCTGAGAGGTTCAGAACTGAGCACAGCACTTGAGGTGTGGCCTCAACAGTGCTGAGTGCAGGGGGATGGTCGCTACTCTAGTCGTGCTGGCCACATAATTTCCGAATGATGGCGAGTTTGATCTTGAAATTAGTATATTTACAGTGCTATCAGCATTAGAAGGTGCCTGTGATAAATATTCAGCTCCTTTTTGTCAGCCTTGTAAAAACTCTTTGACACTAGCTTGATTTAGGACCAAGCTTTGTTCATCTTCAGAACTCAAAGCTGAACGGAGTCAAATCAATATTATAAGTGATAGTAAGGCAAAGTCTTGATTTTGGTGAAGTTCCAGCCTTCCTTCTAGGCTGAGGTGTAGCACATACAGCATTTCTGGGATTGAGAGTCCTAAGCTATATTTCTCCAGAACAACTCAGGTTTCTAGCGTCAATTATCACTTCAGAAAAGGGAAAATACAGAGCAAGTGACTACTACATGCCACAAGTTAAAAAAACTAACCAGAATCAAAAAGCAAAACTTAAAGGAAACCATGTTAACTTTAATATGGGTGGTTGACTGTATAGAAGAAATGACCCAAAAATGGCTGTAGGCAACCATTCAGGAAAGAATGTGTTCCTGCTTAATGTAATTGATTCCATATGCAGGAAAAAACCCAAAAGACAACTGAATATTGTGTTCAAGAAGTGTTATGAGAATCTGAGGAAATCTTGACCAGCTTTGCTCAAACAGCAAAAATGAAAGTAGAAAGATGAAAGAATATCTTGGGTCAAGCTGCTGTTTAACTTTGAGCCTTCAGAACACTATTAAAAATTAACCAAGGAAAAGGTAATACATACTATTGCTCAAAATATCCTAGAACTAAAAAAAAATTATTCTTCATCTAAGTAGCCACAGTTTTTTCCTAGAACTATCCTAAAAAATTAAGAAGTAGCTTGAGGGTCTTGCAGCTGTATCAACTGTACTGACACTTCCCATTTGAGCTGTGGCTGACCCATTTCTGAGGGCCTCCACTGATGGAGATTCTCTGAGCAATTTATTCCAATGCCTAATTTTTCTTACCATTAGAAAAATGCTTTTTTTTCTTTTCTTAACATGTGAGTTACTTTTCTTCTACCTGCAATAAACAGGAAAAGGTTATTCTCTTTGTTCTTGCAACCATATTTGAAATTTTCAGTGTCTTTTGTCATGTTGCCCCAAGTTTTGTCTTCTTTGTATTAGTCAACAAAATACTTCTTCAATTTTTTGTCATGTTTTTAAGAGTACTCTCTGTCAGTCAGTTACATCCTCCTTACAATGCGGCATCCAACACTTCACCTAAGGTTATGGTTGAAGGCTTTCCAAAACAAAGTAATAAAGGAGAATTCCTTCTTGTGTCTTGTAGATAGCATTCTCCATATATTTCCAATCTGATAGTCCTACATATGTGACAGTGACTGTTGAAGCTTGTGATCTACTGGCTGACCTCAGGTCTTGCATAGCAAGACAAGCCAATTTGGTTATTTCCTGCTGAGTGTTTGCTAAGTTAACTGTTTCTGACCTCACCTCTCAAAGTTAATTGCCAGCAGCTCTAAGATTTTCTCAGTCAGTGATATATGTATTCTAGGGTGAAATTTGTAAGGCCTAGACAATTCGAAAAATTTTAACTTACCTCAGTTCTCTCTAATCTGTTTTTCCCTATTATGAGCTGAAGTGTCATTCCTTTGTCTTCAGTGTTAACTGCTGTGGCTTTCTGATCCTGTGAAGAGCTTTTCCTACTGATGTGTGGCAAGCCAACCCTCTTCTCCCTCTTGCTAGTAGTAGTTTCTTACTATTGCACTTAGTGGTTTTCTTAGGAAGTTTTCCTACCTTTACAGCCCCCAACAAAAGTACACAGAAATGTTACACAGACTAGATGAAGAGCTTTGAAAGAGAGAGTACAATTTTCATAATATGGGACTTCCCAGAGGCACTAGAATTACAAGAGCAGTTGAAGGTAGTTACGACAGCACTTGACTGGTAGCACACCAATGTCCCTATTCTTACAGTCTCAGAGAAAACCTGACTGATCTAATTGAAACAAGAACTGGCACCAAAGAGAATAAAAGAAAACATTTCAGAGGGACAAAGGATCTTGAAAGCAAAGGTCAAATATTAAATCTAGGAGAGGGCTGAGTCTGAAATATGGCACCCTGTTTGTAAAATTGACTGATACCACGTCTTCTGCTTAAAGGAGACTTAATTGCTTCATAATGCCATTCTTTAATGTTTTAGGGCCACTAATTCACTTTAGTTAATCACGATGTTCTGTATTCCTGTCAGTCCATGAAAACATCCTGAGTGTTCTTCTCTTCACCCAGGTTTTTTACTCTTTCGTGGTGACAAGGAAACAAGGGGAGAAGGTAGAGGAGATGATTACAGAGTAACAGGTTAAAGACATAGTTTATTCTATGAATAGAGTTATTATACCACTGCCCAATATTCCTTTCTTTTTGCTGTGTTTTTTTGGAGGGATATGTGAGCTATTCAGCAATGTTTCTGAAATCCTGTCCAAAGTTCTGCAGACCAGCTCCTGTCAGATTCTTGTGTCTGTCACAGATGAGTGAGATCAATCAAATGCACTATCTGTTCCCAATGAAGTGTAGATATACAGAGAGATCTGGTTGTTCTCTTGTTCTGGGGCGTGAAGCATTTTGAGCCTCTGATCTTTCTATAATTCTTCCAGGAACATTCCCCTTTAATGCTCGAGGCCTTTGCCTCCAGATTTTGTCATGATCACTCCTGCAATCCTTCCACCATTAATGCATCTTTGATTTTTCCACCTCCATAGTTCTGTCTGTAGGTTGGAGTTGGGATTTCTGTCTAGGAAGTTTGCCTCTGTCAAGAGCCACACAGTCAGCAGGCAGCTTGCAGTGCCACAGGATGGGCTTTCAGAAAATGTCAGTGTTTGCTAGCCAAATGCAACATAGTATTTAGGCCTTAAAGTTATAAAAAAACCCGCACAGATCTACATAGATGCCCTTCATGACAGCATTTTGTTTCTTTGGAGATGTTTCACTGCATGTTCTGAAGATTCACTTCACTGCTGACAGTCTCACCACTGAATGCATGATGTGCTTAAGACTGTGGAGCCTAAATCAAAGCAGAGGATTTTAACTTAGCAGCCTGTGGCTAGTTCAGAGGCTTTTCCTCACTTCCTTAATTCTCCATTTGTACTCTCCTCTGCAGAATTTACGCCAAAGTTGAAATCCTTGGTGTATATTTCAGTCTACCAGGATTCAGGTGCTTAGTGAGAGTCCATAGGCCTACAGCTAAGGATTTACCTCTGCACAGTGGAGGAGTTCCCTCTGTCCATTTTCCAAGCCAACCAGAAGCTGTGTAGCACAGTTAGCAAGATGCTGAGTACAAGCTAATAAATTGCCATGACTGGCAGTGTTCATTAGCTCTGACTCAGTGCAGTCAGCCTGGCCTCAGCGCTGCTGGTGAGTTTATGCAGCTTCTCGTTTTCTCCAACGCAGAGCAGAACAGAGCAAACACTCAGCAGGCTGGTGTCATCACCCACACCATGCAGGCACCTGCTATGGTAGGCTTTGCACAACATTTAAAGCACCACAGATTCCCTTTGGAAACAAAGTACTCTGTGAGCAGAGAAGAAGCCTCCTTCAAAGGATTTATGTCCCCTGTCCCTTAAAAGTCCCGCCTCAGCTTCCTGGCTGTCCCTCAGGTCCCCGCAGGCGAGGGGCAGCCCGTGCAGTGAAGGCGCATTGATACCAGCTGGCAGGGCTGCCCACACCTGCCCATCGGCTGTTCCCAGGCACAGCTCACGTTGGCTGCTCTGCCTGCCTCCCTCTCCCTAGGCAGCAATTTGTGTGCAGCCTCACCGTCCGGCTGCTGGTTTTCATTAAACTTCCCGTAATGAAATTACCTCTTGTGACTTCTCTCCAACTTTTATGCTGGCTCAAAAGTGGGTTCAGATTTGCTACTGCCCCTGTTCTGCCAGGAAAGGTGTAATAGATGGACAGGCAGAGGTTCAGTTAAAAATAACCACAGTGAACGAAAATCAGACTTGCTCTTTGAGCTTAGGCTGCATTTTTATATTATTTTGATACTATATTACACTGATCTGATGTGGGAGCATACTGCCTTCCAGCTCTCATTTCCACACTCATCACCAGAGGTTGCCCTCCCTTTGGCAAAGCTTAAAGGCTCAGCAGATTCTTTGTAAGTGGGATCTGAGAAATGATTCATGTTAAAAGAACCACTTTTTTAAATGATTTTTTTTTTTTTAAATTACCCTAGTATGGTTTTGGGTATAGCCAGGCTGGCTATATTGAACTGAGGCAGCTGGAGGGATGTGGTAGAGGGAGGAATGGGTCAGAAACAAGGCCCTATTCTACTCACCAACATTAAGAACTTTATATCCCTCAATGCAGTGCTGTTATCAGAGGCAAATCCCTGCTCCTTAGTCTCCTGATTTCTACATGTTTTGTCTCCACAGTTTGGTAGCTTATAGGAGCTTGTCCCAGGAGAGAAACTGAACAATGAAAAAGTGAATTTGTAAACTGATAGAAACATTTTTACTAGAAAATTGAAAATTTTGCATATCCTTGATGTAATTTCGTATTTGTGGCATCACAGCTTTCAAGGCTGCATGATCTCCCCAGTACCTTGTTGTTCATATTCCTTGTTCAGTATGGGAGATGACCAAAACTATTCGCTTTAGGTCTTTCAAGAGGTGAGATGAAGAACAGAAAAAATTGATCTCAATAAGATTTAACTGTGTTGTGGTCTGTAGCTGAGTCAATTACTTTGGGTATCAATAGTATGACAAAATATTCAAGGCCACTTGGGCTTGGCTGTAGAAAATGACAAACATAGTGAGGAACATAAGTCCTGTTGCCTTCATGTTTGTTTTGTTTTCCTTGATGGAAAGAGTTGACTGATGTGACTGGAGCATTTTGCCCTTGGGTTTATTACTAGCTTCTTAATCAAGGAAATCTGAGTAATTTGATTATGTTGCCAACTCTTCTCTGCTCCCCACTCCAGCTAAGACAGGTTATGGATTGGACAAGGTTTGAAATGACTCTCCTTTTCAAAGCATTGTTTGGTGAAGAAGCAGAAAGCCATTACTGCTTTAAGAGAATCTGTCACCTTGTCCTCTAGAAAAAAGACAACAACAATCTTTTCCAATAATGCACCCGTTATCTCCCTCCTGGAATTTATCAGGCAAGAAACATATTGATCCAGTTTGCAGGTTGCAGCCTGTAGTTCTCTAAACATGTCCAAACCCCTGGCACATGAGGATGACCAGAACTTAGTCTGAATTTAGTTTGCAGACATGTACCTCCCCCTGCTTTCTCTCCCTTGTGGATTGCTGTTCTTTTTACAATCCAAGCAACCTAAAGTAGAAGAAAATTCCTTTGTTTAAACTAATTAATTTAAACTCTGTTTTTTAGGAAATTATCTTACAATGTTTTTCTTCATGGTTTCTCACCAGCTGTGAATTTGGAGCAAAAAATAGTGCACGGAAGTGTTTATAGCCAAGCAAAATATGCTTAATTGGAGCTGAAAAAAAACCTAGAAACTTTTTTCTATTTATTATTTATAAATTGTTGTCATTTCTTAATGGAGACAGTATTTTGTTTACATAGAACTGGCACTTCACTTTTAATCTCTGGGCCTGTTCTTTAGGATTGTTTTTTAAGATAACAGACACGTTGTACTTCTCAGAAAATCCTGTTGTAATGATTCACTGTGCTTTACCCATCATTATCAAACAAAAATGAATGTGAAATCATTCATTTTCTGATCGATTTAGAGTGTGACAGATAAATCTTCCTTGTTTGTTAGAAACCACTTGCAAAGGCTACTATGGCAACAAAATTAATGACAAAGAAGGAAGCTGTTAATTAATTGTTCAGGCTGACTAGAATAAGAAAATCCTGAATCTTTGCTGAATCCATTTACTACCATCCCAATCACTCCTGGTTATTTATTTAAAGAGCTAGTCTGTCTTTTTACTGTACTGGAAAAAGAAAGACGTTTATGATAATAGAATTGAAGGGGAGCACGGACTTCATTAGCCTTCCCCCTGTGATCCCGTTGGATGTGATTGCTGAAGTTTGGGTCGTGCTCACAATGACCCTCTCAGCTGCTGATAATCTGATGAATAAAGCTGATAATGCCTTTAGGCCACTAAGGGCATAAACAAATAGGAGTAGTCCCTGCCTCGATGGGTTTACATTCCACAAAGCTGATACACGCCAAGCAAAGGCAAAATGTTGCACTTTGTAATGACACTGTGCTTATATATTGCTTTGCTGAGAAGAGGGAATGAAAGGAAGGTAAGAACCTTGCCCGTAGTCTGTTAATTAAAAAATATAAAATAAGAGGTTATCCAATGTTTTTGTATTTAAATGAAACAAAAAAAAGTAATATGTTGGGATGCAGGCAAAAAGGGTATTTCCAATAGCTTTTTGAAATAGTCCTGGGATGCTACCAGAGAAATTACATTAGTGTGTTAGTAGGCATGAGATGAGTTGAGGAAGATGTGATCTCCCCAGGAAGAGATGAAGAACTCTTGGAATGCGTGTAGGTAGTTAAGTATATAAACTACAGTAGTTTCCTTACTACTAAGGTTGGCGTATTATGCTCTGTAAAGCAGGATTGATATGTTTTCTACAACAGGAGGATCAGCCAACAAACTGATTCGAGGCGTAACTTCTGGAGAGACTGATCCGTTTTTCTTTCCAGAATAAATTAGTTTGAGAAAATAAATACATCTCTACAGAGAGTTCAGAGCATGAAAAGTTTGGGCATTGTCCATCTTTATGTACGCAGTTAACTCAAAGAGCCAGTCATATGGTGGAAATGCAGATGGCCAGAACCCTGTAAGGTCTATTGCCATATGGCCAAAACTGTGCTTTTCCAGAGAATTTTGGTAGGTGGGTAAGGTCTCTCCTGCTTTGAAGTGGGTTGAGGAGATACCATGTAGCAACAGGATGCTCCTTCTCCCCTCCTCTTTGGCATTGTTTACTTTCTTGTCAGCTTTCCAGACATATGACAATTGACCTTCTAAAGTATCACATCTATGGAATTAGAAGCTTATGAAATATGAACTGCAGAAACAAAGAGTACCCACTTTGAATTTCACAATGAAATTCCTTCCACAGATGATTCTTCTTCACAAAGGCAACAATTTTGCCTCCGAATAAATTAGGAACAAGCTTCCAAAGCTGTGACAGGAATCAAAAGTAGTGATTGAACAACTGAGAAGCATTTGCTTTTCTGTAATATTCCTTCAATAAAGAGCTAAAATCAGATTACTGAAAAGAATAAACCCAAATGCTGCTTACAACAGTTTATTACATTTTTCTCCCAGTGGAACCCATGGGGTTGTTACTCTAGTGACTCCTTCCCCACTAGGTTACGTAATTTCTCTGTTAGATTGAAAGGTTACACTATAAAACAAAAGTGCCGTGAGTTGGCATTTCCAGAAGAGATGCTAGTGGCCTCTCACAAGCAGTGCAGAAGTGTGCTCCATGGCAACATGTAGGTTTGCAACACTGTGAGCCTTATCTTCTTCTCACAGCCACGTATGTGTACACACATATATACACACATATGTATATGTGTAGGAGGGTTACCTACTGTGCAGGACATGATCATGGTCCGCCCGTCGTTCCTTGGACAAAACTCTAATTTATGTCACGTGGCTAAGACAGCTGTGTGGGTACATGTGTTGATGGCTGTGTCGGGTAAGCAGTGATGTGCAATGTCTGCTGAGAGGAGAACTTCCCTTACTTGCAAGTAGCCATTAGACTATTTCTTCTCTTCTCTCATTCTAATGTTTACAAATCTTAGCCGATTCTTTGCTAGCTAAGGAGGGGAAGAGGAAAAACCTCAATGCAAATAACAGCAAGGGGATTCCTTTTCAGTGCGATAATAAAGATATCAAAGGCCATCCTGTTTTCCAGGTGCTCTCCTGTTTCTGCCACCTATGATATCTACACCAAACATGGTGCCATCAGTCAGCTACGGTGTGCTGGATTCATGCATATTTACCAATTTGCAAATTATGTGTGGAGAGCTCTTAGCATAGCTGTTTCTTTGTCTTTCTCCTTTTCTTCCTTCACTAATGATTTAAAATGTTTACATGCCTAGCATCAGAGGCTGTATTCTATGCTTGCCATTTGCCTTTGTACACCAATTAGGTCTTTGTAATTTAAATGATGTTTTATTTGTTGATTTGGAAGCATCCTTGTTGGTAGAATGAGGTTTTCTTCATCCTGCAACTGTTCTTTGATATAATGATTTATTAAGGTACTAGGAGAAATATTGATCCTGCTAATAGCTTCTGCTTTGCCACAGAATGCCTTACATTTTACTCGCTGAAAGGGCCATATTCCTTTCCTCATCATCTGATTGACCGTAAATGCTTTGGCCTTTCCCTAGCAATTATCACACTTACCAAAGCAGTGGGTAAAAGTCAAGGATTTATAGACTAATTAGAGATTTCAGCATGTCCAAATGTGTACTTTACACAGCACAAGGAGTTAGTGGACTAACTCTTTGAAATTAGGGAGTGGGTCCATACTGCTGAAAAATGAATTAGAAAATTCAGGGGAGTTATGTATTTATTATCGATTAGGACAATCTTTCTGGGAACTGCTATGTGGAGTTATGTGCTGGGCCTGTGATTTATTAATGGCTTTTATGCTTACATTACACTGGTATTTTCCACTGTATTCTCTGTCATCTATTCTAACCTCCTCTTTCTTGAGAAAGCTTTCTAATGTTAATGCCTGCAAGGCGGTGGGGAAGGCATCAATTTTGTAACCCATCTGGTGCTGATTCCTTTTGTAGTTTTTATTAACCACCTAGGAAAACGCATTATTTCTGTGGTAACTACAAATGCTGAAAGGTAAAAGGGGACAGCTCCATGGAAATATATGGGACAAGGCTTTTAAGGGTTCAGCAAAATGAAGCCAAATAGAGGTGGAGGTCACCTGGTCAGCTGTGGATTAGTGTCATTAGGCTGCTTAAGGTTGTGGGTACAGACTTACGAAAAAGTTTCCTATATTTAATCTTGTTGGGGCATCCTGTTTTATCCCTTTTTGCCCTGTTGGGGCATCTGTAGACTTGTGCTGCAACCTTGTAACAGTTAGTCAAATCACATAAGTAGAGGCATGTTAATTTTTATGCTTCACAGTTAGAGCTAATTTCTGGCTATTTCAGAAAGACTTTGCCAGTGGGGGGAAGATTATGAGAAATTGGTTTTTTGTAGTCCTTAAAAAAATTTCCTCCAGTAAAGACTGCTGAAAACAGAACACAAAGCAAGTTTTGCTGCTGTTCATAAATGTCACTTGCTCCTGTGCAGTTACATACTCCTGAAACTCTGGCCTGAAAGCCTAGAGTAGAAGAGTATTAATGTTGCCTTCATTAAGATCTGTATCTTGAAATATGCGTGTATTACTCTGTTCAGGATTTGGTTTTAGTTAACATTTGGCACTTGTGTTTTATTTTGCTAAGTGTGAGCACTGTTGCTAGTGAAGCTGTCACATAGGTGAGAGGACTTTTGTCACCCACATGAGAGCTAGTCACCCTGCATAGTCGGTGGAGACAAACAGGCATTTCTAGGACAAGAATCATCTCAGCTTTAAATAGACAGGCAAGATAAATCAGATTCATCACACCCTAAAAGTGTTTCTCTCTGTTAACAGTGAAGGGAGCTGTGAGTGACTAGGTCAGAGGGAGGTGTCCACAGTTCAGTGAGATGAACCCATACTGATATGGTACGTGGGATGAGTTACCCCTTGTGATTCCCCAAAGGAAAGAATATGTTGCTGACAAAGTCTGGATAGCATGCTCAAACTCAATCCCAATTTTTTAGATTATCTAAATTAGCTGAAGTCTATCCTACAGGTCCAGCCAGGTTGCTGCTGGTCTGGATCTAATTTTAGGAGGTGGGTCTTTTACAGGTGTAGATCTGTAGAGCTCCATTAGTGCCAGCAGAGCTTTTCTGACTGCACCAGCACAGGATCTGATCAGCAGAAAGGCAGTTCTGCACCTGAATTACAGCAGCAGTCAGGGGGTGAGATTTTATCTTCCTTTAGGCAGGATAATGTGATCTATGGCTGGGCCTTGTTCCAGCCACAGTAACTGGCTGTAACAGTGGTGAAGGAGGGGACAAGGGGAAGGGGGATCCCCTTTGCAGTAAGTGTGAGGGGATAGGTTGTATCCAGGTGCTGTGTTTAAATCACTGTGGCCCATATGGAAGGAATGGAAAGGATCCCAGCCCATGACCAGCATTGTCAATAGATGCCCTTAAGTAATTTCTCTACAGCAACATATCTTCATCTCTGAATGTTAATTAATAATTGATCTTGTTATGTATGTAGAGGACTCCCTATAATTCAGTTCTCTATATTTATGTCTCATAAATGACTCTGCCTTGTCAGATTTTATGGTGAAATAGTAGATCCAAAAATTAACATAATGTAACAACCAAATCGCATATATAGCCTTGATCTGCAAACTCTTTTGCCCATGAATAATTTTAGTTATTACAACTGAACTCACTGGGACTTATATATGCTTTTGCAGGATGAGAGCCACGATGTTTATAAAATTAATTTCTTTCATACACTACATGTGTTCAAATGAAACTAATTTATCTGTCGTGTATCTAGGCATTTTTCAGCATATATTATGTAATTAATTTTTTAAAGTGTGGTTCTAGTGAATCAGAGGCCTAGCTAATATTTCCAGTAGATATTTAGATAAAACTGAATCTGAGTTCATGTTATGAAAGAGAATATTTTTTAGTATATGTGTATGTCTTAATATGTATGATACTGTTTAACACGTTATTATATATGCATGCAGTTATAAATATCGATGCATAGCTGGTATACAGGTAGATATGCATGCATAGGTGCATGCAAGACTTGCTCTCTCCATACATATACCTATTTATATAGCTATGCAGATTCTGTATGTTTGAAAATACAGTTTCTCTGCTTACTAAATATATGCACACCCAGATATACTCATGCTGGTCTGACTCAAGCCCATCTATCTTCACTTTCAAATAAACAATCTTATTCTATTTCTGGAGTTTAAAACATAGAATTCCCCTTGTGAGGACCAGTGTGCTGTTTAACTCTGTGAAGAAGGAAACTCATAAGATTCAGTTCTAGTGCTCATCCGGAGCTTCAGTGTGGACAAATGTCATCTGCTTTGTGTTGCTGTGTCGTGAAGCTGAAGAAATGTTGCACTTTGTAATGACACTGTGCTTATATATTGCTTTGCTGAGAAGAGGGAATGAAAGGAAGGTAAGAACCTTGCCCGTAGCCTGTAAATTTAAAAATATAAAATAAAAGGTTATCCAATGCTTTAGTATTTAAATGAAACAATAAGGAATATTTAAATGAAAGAATAAGGAAATATACTGAGCTTGTTCTGAGAATGCTGCTTAATGACATACAAATAATCACTCGGATTGCAGTGTTTGAAATGAGTGTAGTTTATGATCTAATGTCTAAAGATCATTAACCGACATCTGCTAGTTTCTGGAAACAGTGCTGAAAAAAGCCCCAAATACAAACTCCTTCAGTTAAATTGCCCTTTTTATATGCTGTAAGTAATGGGGAGAGAACCGTGAGGAAGTCTGGAGGTGCTGCTCACATTTGGGTAAAATGAGTTTGTTCTCTGCCATTCAGAACTGACATGGAGAGATTACTTTGTTTCCCTTGTAAACGAAAAAATGGTTGTTTTTCTTTGCTTAGTTCTTTTATTTTAAATGGACTGAGGCAGTCAGGAAGGCTTTTAGGCAGGACATTTGGCCCATGGGGCTGTCAGCAGTGACTTCAATGCATTGCTTACTGACCTTAATCTCTGATAGTGTAGATCTCAGTTAGGGTGCTCCGCATTCCCATGTGGAGCTGCTGTCTTGTCACTATGCTCACGTGGTGGTGTTCCTCCAGGACACAAGATGCCCTGGTCACATTGGTGCAAAGTACTGCTAGGTGTCAATAAAGCTGTCCAGGAGTGACCCCTGAGGGAGAAATTCTGTGTGAGATGCGCTGGTGTGTGGGTGTTCATTCCCTCATGTACCTGGTTGTCCTATTTAGGTAGTGTAGGCATAGGAGTTAAGATAAGTCAGATGAGTACTGCTGTGCTTATAGTTCGAGCTTGTAATATATAAACACTCCATCTTCCAAACTTCTGCTCATAAGGTATCTTTATATTCAGAAGCTTTTCCAATGAGCTTGTCACGCTGTATGTGAGAGGGAGGCTTTTAAGATTGGATCCCTTAAAAAAGATGACTGTAGATAAAAGTGCATCAGTGCACATTAGGGATGAAATTTTCAAAGCAAGAGAATCCTGTTGAGCTGTTTTGCCATTGCTGGCTTATATGTTCCTTCTTTTGTATGAAATGCATTACAAACATCTCTGCCAGAGGCCTTTTATTTTGGGGTTGATCTGAATTTAAGGTCAGCCACTTAAAAATGAGATTAAACAAAAGTGATGAAATTATGCTGAGTGAGCTTTTTCAATTACCTTTATTTTTTAAAAGGAAACAACCTGGAAGGTGGCACTTATATTGTTATAGTGGCAAACAGGTATCATTACTGAATGTAATTCAGCAAACAAATGTCTACAGGGCAAATGTCTACAGTCACGATGTGATCTGCGCACAGCATTACCCTCCAGTAAATGAAAGCAGTTTGGGTAGTTGGTTCCTCAGTGAAACAGAAAAATGCTTTGGATTTTCTTTACTGGGGGAAGCAACATGCTTTGGGCTGGTAACACAGCAGCCAATGCACGTCTGATTCTCACCGTAACTTTCCCTAATGAGGTTTATTTACATCCCAGCTCTCTGTATGATCACCAGTCATTAAATACTGTCATTCAGGAGTATGTGTGCTTAGGGTTTTTGCAGAGATGCTGATAACGTATAAACAGGAGTTAGTGGAGCTCAGCAGCATTTGGTTGCATTTTTCAGTTCATTGTTTCGACATGTGGTCCCTTGTAAGGGGTTTGACCCTGGTCTACTCCAGTTCTGTAAAATGAGGCCGAGCAATTACTGTCCACAAAACAGACTTAACCCAGGCATGAATTTATTGGTGTTAGGGAGCTCCTTACAAGTCATGGACAATGACACGTGAGGACATTGAAAACAGTCTAAATAATACCTATATTTATCTAAAAGAGAAATTATTTTCAAAACTTTTATTGAAAGTTTAGGAGGAAGAGTATAGAAAAAAAGCAATGTTTTAGTTTTATTAAGCAATGCTTTCGTTTTATTAAGCTAAACTTGAAATATGTCAGCCTTCTGAGCTATATAGTTCCCTTTGGATATAGCAGAAGATGTCCCTGCATACATCAGGCTGGCCTCAGGTGTCATTTTCTCTTAGGCAAAGGAGAAATATTCCTTCTCTTGTCTGTGATTCAGGATCCTGCAATCCAAGGAGAAAAAGAGTTTCAGAAAGAGAAATGACAGTTCCTTTAGGTTTATATCAACATTATCACACAACTGAAAAGGTCAGGAAATTTGAGATTGTCTGTAATGATACAGACTGTAATGCTGACTCAGGTGAGCTAACGAGCCTATAGAAGGCAGCAGATTTGTGCTGACATAGCATGGACAGTCTTTGAGCTATATATTTAGCCATTCTTGGCTAATTAATACTCTAAAATTTCATTTTTATCTACCTTTGGGCATGTACTGCTGGGGAAATGTCAAGTTGAGCATGGAGGGAGACCAGATTCATCCCTGTGATTTGAAAAGAAGGGTAGGAGCTGAGCTTCTCTTGACTGCTTTAGGTGGACAGGCAGGGCCATGTAGACATGTCCAGACCACATACCTGGACCAACCCTTGTCTTCATAAATCTCTTGTTCTTCCAGAAGAGTTGGCTTCTTAATTGGTCATTGTCCTGCTACCTGAAAAGGATCAGATTAATTTCTCCATTAGAGAATCACAGTGCTGTGTGCTGTGAATTCTAATGTGGAAAACTCACTGTGCAGGAACCAAAGAAATAGAAGTGCTAAATTAAAAAAGCTTCTAACCCGACATAAATGATCTTTGTTGCCAGTCACTGCACCATATCATGGATCAAAGTTGTTTTTTTCTAACAAACATTTGGGTAAGCTGTTTTGAATGTGTAGATGACATTGGAAATCACTCCTGAGTGGTTTGTTGAGTTGTTTTTTTTCCTTCTTTCTGAGGTTCTTATTTTAAATCCACTTATAAATCACCAATGTCGTAAGCAAAATATTTCATTATTATATTAAAGGAAGAAAAGTGCCCTTGGCCTGTGATCACATTGACCAAGATTTTATGGTGGAATTTTAAATCCCCTAACCATAGGGATTTGTAATTTGAAATATAGATGCAACCTTGGAATGTACAGTTTCAGCTTTGTTGGCTGTGATAAATATGAACCATAAAGTAAACCTGTGCTCTGAACCAGACTGGATCAAGCATCATTGCTGAAGCTCCTTTGCCATTTTTCTATGTTTCTGTTCTAAACACCTGCTTCTACAGATCACTGTTCTCCATTTCAAGGTTGTGTTTTTTTCTGAGGCTGAGGTTAAGGAATTGTCACATCTCAAGGGGAATCTTTGTTTTATTTTTTAATCTATCTTGCTGTGGCTTTATTTCTGCAGCAAGTGGTTTCAGTAATCCATACTGATGAGTTGTCCAGTCTCCAGGTAGGGTTGACAGGTAGATTTATGAACCAGGAGAAGATAATCTGCTTCCACAAGGGGTCACTGGTAGCAGTGCACACAGCAACTAGTTTCTGCCATGCTTCTGTAAAGAGCAGGTTTAGACAAGCCTCCCATCAAATGGAATAAAAAAGGAAAGGGAGTTCTTACTCTTTGGAAGTACTCTCTATATACTTTACAAATAAAAGGGGCAAGATAGTTAAATTAGAATGCTTTTAAGAACTTCTTTCCTTTCAGTAGTCAAGTAGCCAGGTGTCGGAAGACAGAAGTCCTTTATGCCTTCCGCATCTGAGTTGGGACTTCACCGTTCCCTGCTTGTAGGGAGTGCTTGGCTGATGTTGCTTCAGAGTCTGAGTCTTAAAAGCCATGAGGATTGCTAGAGCTACAGACAGTGTAACAGGAAATTGTTAATTCATCCATAGAGTCTGTGCGAGTAATTAAAACAATTTCTCCTGAAATCCATATGCCTGTCTGCCTATTGTTAAAAGAGGTTGCCACAGGGTGTAATTTTAGGACACTGCTCTCCTGGCTTCTTTGTGTGCAGTCAGCAAAGGTTCCTGGTGTCAGGGGACAAATCTCCCTTTTAATTTTTCAGTATCCCTGAAAATCACCTTTGGAGAGAGGCAACCCCATTAACGGGAATTAATGGAGCCCTTTCTATAAGCAGGGTTCTGCCCAGAGTGCTGGTGCTTGTAAAAATCAGGACAATTCATGAGCATGTTATTTCTGTGTTCCTAAAGCTTTGTTTCAAATTTGATTGTCTCAGGGTGCATGTAGCTCCCCAGCACACTGAAAAATATCAAGCGTATTTTGTCTTGTTTTGGCATCCTGTCTGTGTGCAGCTCCCAGTTCCCCAAGGATAAACAGAGGAAAGCCTTGTTCTGCTATCCGGTGATAATTTTCTAAAGGTCAATGTTGTCATCCCTTTTACAGGAAACCTTACCTGTCAACAGCTGCCCAAAATGACTAAAAGATATTTCTTTGCATTTCACCTTCAGTGGGGCTTTCCATGTGAAGCATTGGCTAAGCCTTTTTGCATTCAGATATGCTATGTATTAATTTTTTTTTTAAACAGTGTTTTTCCTTTAAAATTGTTATCTCTCTTGTTCCTTTCCTGCCATTCACACCAGTTCTAAAATTCCTGGAATGTATAGCACAGATTCTCAACACAATTCTTTAATTGCTGATATGGTGCAGTATTTTTTTTCTCCTCTTTTCTTTTTCCTGGAAGAAGGACAAATTTAGTATTCATGCAAGGTGAAGAGACTGTAACTCCCAACAGCACTGTTTTATCTCTTAGCATTTAGAGATGACTTTTAGAGCTGGTCATTGCGAGGAGTAAGTTTCTTGTAAGAGAGATTCCTTGCTGCCATCAGTTTTGACACATATCTGTGATGTTCCAGAAGGACTTTGTCTGCTTCTGCATTCCCATTCAGCACTGCCCAGTGAGGGGAATGGTCTCGCGTTGCCTGACATAATCCAGCTGCCCAGTCCTCTTAGCCAGATGGGAGCTTCAGTCACCTCTCGATTCGTTAGAAACAGATGTTTTCCTCAGAGGAAAGGAAAAAGAGGTGGGAAAACATACCAGCTGCTTTCCATTGCGGAAAGATCTATCTAATCCAGGGTGGAATTTCTGGTCACAACCCATGAGTGTTTGTCCTAGGAACTACAGCTAATTTTTACTCAAGTGCACGCCACTCACCTGAGATGTGCAACAGAAACTGGCAGGTTGCAGATTTCAACAGAAGGTTCTTTGCAAAAATCTTGAACTATTGAAATCAGTAATTTCACCCCAATGCAGATTCGGTTCTCTTCTAATTAGCATGCTTTTGTGGGACGTGAATACTGCTTCTTGCCCAGCCCTAATCATATACCAGGGTTTGGGCTGGAAGAAGTAATAAATAAATAAGAAACATTTTAATTTGGATTAAATAAACACTTATCTCCTTGAACTGGTCAGAGAGAAATTAATTGTTTTATTCTTCTGATCTACTAATTACATGTACAAGCAAGCCCATGTAAGCATTTCCTGCATGCTCTATCATTAAAGAATGGATTACATTGGAATTAAATTACTGTATTTCCATCAAAGGTCTCAGTGGGTCAGGGTAGTTGGCAAGATTTATAGGCTAAAAAGGAAGAAGCCAATGGATGTCGGTGCTTAAGAAATATATTGTTCTGCTGGGTGGGAATTATCCTTTCCTGAGAGTCTGGATTGCTCTTTTTCTCATTCTTGCTGTCTTTTTGCACCCTTGCACTGCATGGACATTAATTCTAAATTCCTGTAGTTTTTTTGCCAGTTCCTACTTTTTCAACCACCAGGAAGCATAGCGTCAATAGCATGTTTTCCAAGTCCCAGCCTCACAGGGAAATGCAAGGGATCATGATAACAATGCCTCATTTTCTAGGATGAGATCTTTTTGTAGTCCTGTTCTGTCTACAATGGGCCTTTGTGTTTGTTGGCAGTGAATACACACACAATTTCTTTCTCCCTGCCATAAGTATAATAACTGTCTTCTGCCTCTTCCTCTGGCTACATAGAAAAGCAGATGAGAGTGGAAAAGTGAGGAAAAACTTGACAAAAAAATTGTTTCTTGAAGGTGAGATTCACAGGCAAAAAAGACAGCAGATGTCACTTTTGGGTCAGCAGCGCAGAACAGTGATTTAAGAAAGAGGGAACAACTCTATTATTTTCAAAAGTGACAGATAACTTTAGGCATCCTGGTTTTTTCCACTCTATCATAAGAGATCTTTTCTCAAATTTTGATTTCATAATTAGAAAATATATATAATTATGGTGCAGCCTGAAAAGCTTCAGTAAACACAGAAAATTGCAGGTGTCAGATTATCTTATCCCCTTTTCCAGGTACAAAAAGCTCATCTGCACAAAAGCGAAAAAATTGCAGACATGTGAAATATAAATGGTCACTTAACAAAAATTAAATACCTAAATACCTAAATTTATGCTGATTTCTAATCAACCCTATGTTTGGGCAGCATGCAAAGGAAAAGGAGGAAATCATAAGCACCATTTGAGACTTGCTTATCTAAGCCATATTAGTTGCATTATTACCGTAATTAACACATTCTCTAATCGAACCAAGTACACCAGAGATTGCTCCAGGTTCTGGGCTTTGGGACAAATTACTCCTCTGTATGAAAGCCAGCAAAATGCAGTTTTTTCTGTCAGTCTCGGGGGTGTCAGCATTCCCAGCGATGGTCAAGGAGCTTTTGCAGGACTGGATCAGAGCCAGGGTTTTACGAGAGGAGCTGCACATCCCTCCCTCGGCGCGGTCCTGACCTGTTCTGCCACACAGCGGTGCAGGAGATGCAGAGCTGGTTTCTGTGTCAGCACTGCAGATTCACCAGTCACCTAAGGCAACATAGTAATAATGAAAACACCTGCACCAAGCAAGCAGGTGAATTTTGCTTGGCCAAAACCCAGCAGATCTTTCGGAGAGCCCACCGGCCTCTCCCTGCCCACGTGCAATTTGCCCTTGAGACTCTCCGATTTTCCAACCGGGCAGTTGTGTGCAGAAAATCTCAGTAAGACTTTGGTGACTTATACAGCTCCATCAAGTTTCACTGAATAGCTATTTACAGAAAGAGTGAATGAGTGAATAGCTGCCAGACAATTTGTAATGTGTGTTGCTGAAAAGCACAAGATAAGACAGCATTTCCTATCATAATCTACTAACTCAGACATGTTTAATCTTGCCATGTTTTTTTTCCTGGTGAATGAAGAACATTGTAGGAGAGGATGGAGAGGTGGCAGAGAACACTGTTCTGACCTTGAATCTGCAGCTGTATATTTATTTGAACTTATATTCTTTGAATGCTGTTTTTCCATGTGAGTGGTTGCTCTGACAGGGAAGGGGGAGGCAGAAAGCTGCATGACTGTGAATGGGCCATGAAAGATTCTCTGTTATTATGTTGTCCAAATCCTTGGGAATCCTGCTGGTGGGAAATTTTTCTGAATCACAGATGTCTGCCTGCCCAGGCTGAACCTCACACATCTATCTGGAAAGGGGAAAAGGAAGGGACTTTTGTAGGAACACAGGGACTGACACATAATTTGTGTCCTTGAGTTCTAAGCTGGCTGTAAAAGTAGCTGAAAAAAAGGGTGAAGCAAGTGAGAAAGGAATTAAGAAATTTCCCATAAGTTTTCATTGCAGACCTTGGAAGAAAAAGGTTTTATATATTCCTGTTTCAAAATATCTTGTAGCCATATAATCTTCACAGTCTCATTATCTAATTTATACAGTCACAAAATCACAGAATCTGGTGGAGGCTGAAAGCACCTCTGAGATCATGTAGTCCAGCCCCTCTACTCATAACAGGGCTGTGTCCAGTCAGGTTTTGAATATCTCCAAGGATGAAGACTCTATGACCTCTCTGAGCTACCTATGCCAGTGCTCAACTACCCATATAGTAAAAAGGTGGGTTGTTTTTTTTTCAGGCAGAATTTCCTGTGTTTCAGTCTGTGTCCTTTGCTTTTTATCATGTTTCTAGGTGCCACCATGAAGAGTCTGGCACTGTTTGCTTTACCTGCCTCAGATATTTATAAACATGTATGTAAGATCCCCTTGAGCTGACTCTTCTCTAGACTGAAGAGTCCCAGCTCTCCTCACAAGCTAGATGCTCCATTCCCTTCATCATCTCTCTGCCCTTTTTCTGGACACACTCCAGCAAGTCCAAGTCTCTGGGGAGCCCAGAACTGGACATGGTCAGATACACAAGAGACAAAACAGTTGAACACTTCAGACTTAGCTATCTAAAGCATTTTTTAATCTTTTCATCTTAATTCTGTATGATGGGGGTTTACATTTACCTATCTGGACTGGTGTGGAGTGAAAGTACGTCTTGAGGATCTCCTCCAATGCTGCGGTAAAGCAGAGACAGCCTCAAAATTAGTTTAGGTCCCTCAGGGCAATGTCCCATTGAATTCTGAAACTCTCCAAGAATGGTGATTCCACAGCTCTTCTAGGCCCTTGTGACAGTGCTGCATCACTCTCATTAGAGAGAAAATATTCTGTGTGTCCAGCTGTAATTTCCCTTGGTACAACTTGTGATTGAGGACTTTTGTCTTTTCACTGTGGACTCCAAGAAGGGTGTGGCTTCACCCTTGCTCTAACCCAGCTCCTTTAGCCTCTCCTTATGTGCCAAGTGCTCCACCTCCTGCTGTCATAGTTGCTTTCTACTGGACTCACTGCCAAAATCTTTCTTGCACTCTGAGCCTCGAAGCTGGACACATCATCCCAGATGTGGCCTCATGAGGGCTGAATAGAGGGGAACAACCACTTTCCTTGGTCTGAAAGCTGACCCACTTAATGCTTGACCACGTAATGTATGTCGGCACACACTGTGTCCTCCAGTAATTGTTGTTTGAAATTTCTGTTTTTAATATGCTGCCTTAGTTTAAGTCTCTCTAAAGTTTTTCTCAAAACTCTCAGCTGATAAATAAAAGTTATCTGCAGCTTTCACTGTCTTGCAGTCCTCCCCACACACATGCTTTTCTCTTCCGTCATATATTTATGAAATGTCATAAGACAAGAGGAAATCTCAAAGGAACTTTTAATTATCTTTTTCCAAGATGGAAGCTATCAATTAAACATTATTCCTTTTTTCCTGTGCCCTGCCGATTTTTTGTCTATGACATTATCCTTCATTCATTCATGGCTGATTAGTTCCTGTATTAGCTTCTTGTATAACAACTCATCAGAGACCTGCTGGAGGTTGGCTGCTGCATTACTGTGAGATGTCAGCCATAGACAAGGAAAAGATGCTGGTAGATGCCGCACAAACAGACAAAGAAAAGTTTGCAACCATCTGAAACAGCTCCATTTTCAGATTAAATATTGTGGGTCAGCATATCTCAATCTGTTCCTGGTTACTTTGGGAAGCGACTTATCGTGGCATTTCTCTAAGTTTCTGATGTTGTGCGTGCCCTGTCTTGTAAAATTAGCCTTAACAAAAGGACATCACAGACAGCCACTAGAACCCAGCTCAAGCATATCCATTGGCAAAATTTTTTTGACCAGAAGGTATTTCTGGGGAGAGGTTGAGGGGCTGCAACAAAGTAGTGTTTTACAGAGACTTTCTCACAAATGTGACAAAGAGTCTCAAGAGACACTACAAAGCTGGCAAGTCATGAGTAGAAGCTGGCACTGTGGACTGTTCAGGTGTGAGAGTTGACCTTTGGATGCTGAATAAAATGAGCAATAAGGTGGAAGAGTCCTTGAAAGTGAAGGCCAGTTGATTGTTTTGTATGAAAAGGAAAAGGAGCCAGGAAGATGAGTGAAAAGAAAGCCAGGCTGGGGAATGATCTCTGCAGCAGCATTGTGGATCAATACATCATCAGTGCATGGATGAGTTTGTCAGTGGCCAGGACAAGGATGTTGGAGTAATTGAGACATGAGGTGATGAGAGCCTAGATAAGAATTTAACAGCAGGACTGGGAGTGAGAGGTGCGTCTGAGATATGTTAATTGGAAAGAATCTGCAAAACCTGTGGTACATCCACACGGAAGGCAGGCCTCCGACTGCAGTACTGAAGCTGGTGGGGATCAGCCTGAAGAAGTTTCCCTGCAGACAGCTCACCAAGCAGAAGCAGCGAAAGAAGGTATGGTGACGTGGGCTTTGATGTGGGCTGGCTGTACTCAAATGGGATATTACGAGTTCAGTTGTGGCTGCCACTGGATTTCACTACTCTTTTGCTCATGTGCTCCACACCTGTTGAGGGTGGAAGCTTCCAAGCTCTAAGAAATCGTTCCTTTCTTTTTTTTTTCCTTTCAGTTCCTTGGCCCCTGTGTACATGAATACTTGAAGTTTCCAATTCTTAGGGTTTTGCAGCTTCTCAGATTTCGTTGTTTCCTGCACATCCTCTTTCTTCCTCTTGATACTGAAGTCACTAGCATGACACTGGTAAAAACTGAAGAAAACTGAAAAATTAGGTATGTTTTCAAATTCTGGAAGAAGACAGAATTTGGCCAGTTGAATAACTCTATGCAGGAAATTAAAAGGCAAAGCCCAGACAACCTCATCTCCCCAAGGCAAACAGAAAAATCAACCAAAAACATTGCCAAAGGTGGAAAAACTGATCTCAGTCCTGCAGGATGTTAGACTGGGAGGCAGGGGGGGAGGAAGCACAGTATAACATAGACACTATTTCCCAGTAGCTGTAATTTAGCTCCAAGTCTTCTTTCCAAGTCACTTATCTCATTAAAATCTGTCGCATGCCCTTTCCCGAGGCCCATTTGGGGCATTTTCATATGAGCAGCACAGTGCTTTGGGGGGCAGCACGAGCCTGCCTGCATCGAAGTGGGAGCTCTGCAAATGACTTTAAGTCATTTGGCTTCAAGATGCACAGGGCTGAGCTTTACCCACCACGCCAGCTGAAATCATGATCCTCCTCTAACAGGCAAAAGCTGCCTCTCTTAAGGAACAACAAAAGATCGTAAATACGGCCTCGAGGTTAATACTTGGTTTTGTTTACAGTGACATGGGAATTATTTTACGTTCTGCACATATGTGACGCACCTGCTAAACATGAGGATTCTTAAGGTAGAAACTTGAGACATATGAGTAAGACAGTGGATTACTCATAGGGAAAATCAGAGTTTAGAAATTCTTTGTGACATCTGCCATGCATTGTTTTTCAAAGAAATCTGAAAACTTTGAATTAACCTTGGTACTTTAACTACAGTTTCTAGGGAGCTGCAATAAAGCTTGTGCTCTAATACCTTTTAAAGTGAGCAAGTGGAAAAAAAAATCAGTTGGAGCAGAGGGATGCAGCAGCATGAGGAATATCGCCTGTGACATTTAAGCTCAATTTAATCTGCTGTGACACTGGTAACATTTGTTGGTGACTTAGGGGAGAGGATGTTTGCAGTGGTGGGTGGGATCACAGATGTCATCTGATTTTAAGGCTAGTGCCTTGGATGAACCATCTTTTCTTGATGCTGACAGGGAGTTTTTTACTGAAGCACGGAAATCCTGGTAATGCATAGTTTGTCATTTGTATGCTTTAGTCCAGTGTGGTTGATGCAGTACATATTTTCCATTACTGCTCAGCAACATGTGAAAATTTTGTTCAGGGAAGTTCTCACATGCAGTGATAACCAGATCTCATGGTTGTTCAATTCTTTATCCATGGCCTGTTTCTATGATACATGTCAGTGAAAACTAGATAGAGGACACCAAACAAATTTTCTCATTAATACTTGCCAGAGTATCTGTCCTATAAGAAACACAATTAAACCCATTCCTAATCCCTGAGCTATGCATTCTGCAGGGCTGATGCAATTTCAGTTGATAACATAAATGGATTGTGATGAAATTCACATGTAGCCAAAGCAAGGCTTTCTGCTCTCTAAACAAAGAGACCCCAGCTCTTTTGGCGGGTAGTGTTTTAGGGAGATGCTGGTGTTTCTGTTTCAACATATTCTTTCTACATTGCTTTTTTACATTTCTTTTCTGCCCTACATTTCTGCAACTTTGCAATAGATGTGGGCTTCACTCTCAACCCTGGCATTTTCATTTTTTAAAGCTAAGACTCAGCAGCATTTGGTTTTGTCCTAAAAAGATAAAAAAGAAGGAAAATGAAACCTAAACCAAATCCAGGATGAAGTCTGATAAATTCTTTGTAATGTATTATTTCAAATAGAAGAGCCAGATGTCATCACGTGGGATTATTTTTCTTAAACTCTGACAGCTTTACATGTAAGGGAAGAATTAAATTTCATTCTGCTAGACTTGTCCTATGCCATTTTATTTAGCAAGCTAGCAAAAACAAGTGTATATGGTTGGCTTCCATGTGCACACATGTTGATGACTGGATGATGTAATTTATTTGCTATGCTGCTTTTGGTAAAATGTGTGTTTGTTGTACTGCTTTTGATATTTTGATTGGGTTTGATATTTTGTTAACAAGAAAAAATGGAAAGAGTGGGTAAAGCTCTTAGTTCTGTTTGGGAACTGATGTGCTGTCTCAGTTTTGAGTTGCTCTGGGGGAATTAATTGCTGTCTGCTGGAACTGATCCCAAAAATATCTTTTAAATTACACCAGTACATTACCTGTTCTTTGCTAGCTGCAGTCCCAGCAGGGCTTGGCATGGTGTGTCCATCTGGCTGTACCTTAGACACCACTGCTGTGGGAATCTCCTGAGTGCCTCTGGCGGGGCAGTCTCTCCTGGGGGTATCTCTGTTGCATTACCCTGTAGCCTTTAGTTAGTCTAAAGAAATGGAATAGGAATCTGATGTAGGTCTCTTCTGAGAAGAAAAAAACAGTTTTTCACATCTCTTCTCCTTCTGTCTACATCTCTTTTGGGGTCTACCGTAAGGACAATAAAGGTAACTTTTCAGAGGAATCTAACTCTCTCAAAAAAGTGAACCCAATGCAGGCACTCTGAATAGAGGTGGCAGTATGTCCTTAGCGGAGGGCCATTTTCCAAGCTAAAGGCAATAAGTATAAACACTGAAAGCCAAGCATGACTTAAACCAAACCGAAACAAAAACCACCTGCAAAACCCAAAAGACTGCCAGATTGCAAAAAGTCCTTATCTTTTCAGTCCATGCTCATGAACCAGCCAATTATGTTGAAGAGTATAGAGCCCAGAAACTTCCTATTATTAATAACCATGAGCTTTTGTCTACTGGAATAGATAGCAGCATCACAGATTTACCAAATGGTCAAGTCTCAATGCCTTGGTAAAGGAAAGGCTGGAACCTGTATTCCATACTTTAAAAACAGATCTTAAGTTCATGTGTAAAACTGTAATTAAGTTAACAAGGGCCCTAAACTGTGTTACCAAGAGCCGTATAGTCCCAGGGAGGCACACTAAAACCCTGAGGTGCAAGGGCTGACAGAGTGGGACCTTTCCTGTGTATTTAGAAATCTGTTACATTTTGATGCAATATTTAGAATTAATAAACAGGAGATGGATAATTGCATCAGAAAAAGTCATTTATTGTCATGCCTGGGCAGCACAGGGGGTACATGCTAAAGGTTCAGGTTTGCAGGATTGCAGCTCTGTTGTGCCAGACCCATCCAGAGTGGTCACTGCATGCTTGGAGCCAGGACCGTGCCACTGTGCTACGGTTGTGGTAGGGACTTTTAAAAATCACACTCAGCAAGCTCTGCTCCCCAGCACCGTCTCCTCTCCCAGACAAACCCCTGTGAGCTTGGGCACAGATAATAAATACATCGTTCATTGAGACATTCAAAGCAGGACTTGGCCATTACGCAGCTGATTGCGCAGAGACTGAATGTGAATGCAGACACGGATCCTGCTGACAGGCTTGAATTACACAGGATAAGACTGTCTGGATCCTTGTGGTTTTAGTCACCGGTTCTCCCCAAAATGCTGAGAGCAGGTGTGTAATTGAAGGCACATGATCCAGTATAGTGAGTACAGAGGTCCTGTTCTCCAGAAATTACTTGTGTCTGGGGAGGAAAAACAGCAAAGAGCTGCATTTCCCTCCTTTACTGACACAGCACTGTGGGCAGGACACGAAGTAAATGTGACACAATTGCATGGAGCAAACCACCATCCCTGCCCAAGATTGTTCTAGTCTGTGTGAACAGTTGCAGCTCCCCCTCCACCACATTCCAGGGCAGAGGCGTCGCCCTGCTGGTGCAAGGCACATGATGGCAGGGACTGAGCTAACCCAAACATCTCTCGTGTCTCTGCTGGTCCCTTTCAGTCAGGTTCCAGCTGTGCTTCCCCACACGCACCTCACCAGAGCTGAGGAGCTGCCCACCAATTCCCAGCTCTGCCTGTGGTCTTGCATCCCCTAGGAATCCTGCCACAATTCCAAATGTCTCTGAGAGGCTTTTCCGGATGAAGAAGATGGTACAATTTTATCCCCTTTGCAGGAGTTTGTATTTTTGGTAAGAATCCTTTTATTTTAGTATTGTTTTATTTTTTGTCCCTCTCTTCTCTATCCCTCATTCCTGTCTAAGCTGAAGGAAGCCACATTATATCTGAGTTCTACTCTGCAGAGCATGGATTTGAAATTAGCAGAATGAGTTAGTCCATTCGTAGTTTATTAAAAACTGTTTTTCTGAGACTGATAAGGAAACCAATTAAAAGCCATGAAGTCTATTTTCATAATAATGCTAAATGGGGCACTTCATAAATTGAAGATTCACCATGCAAAGAAAAAGTGATATGTTATAGTTTAATAAAATGAATCCAGAATTCTTTAAAGAGTAGGGTAGTAACTTTTTTTCCACTTGTTTTGAAATTTGTCCTTAATTCTTGCTGCTTATTTAAACAAACTTCCTGCACACAGCCAGGAGGCAGTGCAACAGCTGTTCTGTGGACTGAAAGCAACGGGATATTTGCTCGAGGACATGGCAGAAGAGGGTCAATTGTACGCAGTGAACAAATAATTTATTAGGTTGGCCTCATTTCTTCTTTGTCATTTATCTGTGAACTGATCATAATTTCAGCAGAGCTGTTTGTTTTTCAGAGTTTGACACATGGAAAAATAAATAAACAAATGTGACTGCTGAATTTCTCATGAACTTTAATCCCTTATACAACTGGATATTCAAACATATTGGTTTTGCTCTTTTAATCGGATATATGGTAATGGTTTCAGTCTCCTAGCTGAATAGGAGTTACTGACCTCTGGGATAAATTAATGTGCAGAAATCAAAATGTATTTTCTATAAGACTTCTGCAAAATCATTTTAGAATTCCAGGCAAAGAATTATTTTTTAAAGATTTGGGGAACGGGAAGCAGACTAGAAAGAAATTAGCAAAATTTTAAAAATAGTGAAAATAAGTTTATTTCCCCACTTTAGACAGATGTGTGAAGAAAGTTAGTTATTTTGACAATTTCTATTAGGGATTTAGCCATGTTAGTCAGCAGATATGATCACTTCTTTACAGCGGTTTTAAAGTTAAAAACAAGAGGATTTTATTGGTACTGTCTGTAAACAGTGTTATAACTTTTACTCATATCTAAATGCCGTGTGCATATTAAGTACCTATTCTCACAGCAACAAACATGGTTTAGTAAAATTTATATTTTGATGTGCATGGAAGTAAATCAGCAGAAGATTGGGTGAACTGAAATGTGTAAACTTTTCTAGCTGAAGGAACTGAATTACTGAAATGCAAAACTAGTTACCTGCTTCATTAAGAACTACAAGTACAGACGATTTCTATGAAAAAAAATTATGGGAAGCAATTGGCTAGAGAGTGATTGCAGGAGATAGTGTCAGTGCTAATTGACTTGTTCAGGATGTACACAAAATCGGATTTGCCAATCATATGTGCTTTTTGTAAATGATAATATTGTGGCAATTAAAGGATAAATCACTTTTCCATGATGTTGCTGTATTAACTTAAAGCGATCATCTGGGTTTAATTCAGATCTGAGAAGAAACAATTTATTTTTAAGTGTTACCTTTCAAGTCTTATTTCTTCGTGTGCGCTCTGAGTGCTTTTTGTCTGCTATATATTGACGGTTCTCATGCTCAGACTGCTGATCCTAAGGGTGTTCATATAAACAGATGTTCCTCATATCCTGTCTGGGTTATTTTTTTCCCCTTCTTTATAGAAGTCATAATTCTACTGTATGTAGTGCTGTAGACATTTTCATGGTAGAAAGCCACAGTGTCTTTCATAAATGCCGTTTCCCATGATAGACCAAAAAGCGTGCGGATCCCACGGTGATGGATGTTCATTGGAGGCAGCCTGGGCTGCAATAGGAGAAAACAGATACATGAGACACCAAGGCAGTGTCTCACGTGGGAGGGACGTAGTTAACCTTCAGGGGGGAAGCAGCCTAAAATGTAAAAACAAACTTTCTAAGAGATATTTTACCCAGTAGGTTGGAGAGAAAACTGAATTCTCTTCTGTAAAGGTCTTTTTTTTTTTTTTTTTTACCCCGTGCTTCAACTATTTCACTTTCAATTTGCTGAATTTCCTCTGCACACGGAACAATTATTTCTCTCATGTCTACATGGCAGACCAGGAGGGCTTAGCTAAAAGGGAGGCTTCTCCTTGGCTTCATACCCTGAGTGTCTGCTATGCAGGCTAGCGCTGAGAAGCTCAGGTTGTTATCTGGGGGAAGAAGGGGTCTGAAAACTCCAAATCAAGAGATCACTCATATTGAACAAGAACCACAGAACTCTCTCCTTAGAAGTGGGCTGAGGATTGATAGATTTTTGGAGAACTGTTTTTTTTTGCTCTTGCAGCAGGTGGAGGAGTGATGGATTTTGTTTTAATCCAGCCCTATAGGATGAGACAAAATGGAATTATGTTGAACTGGCTACAGAAAAAAAAAAATCCTCTGAGTTTGCTACAAATAGATAAAATGTTTCTCACAGTTTGTAAAAATTACAGTGAAAAATGAACTGCAAAATGGAGACAGCATGACTTCTGTTTATAAATATTTGCATTTCATGCTGAGAATTCCTTCAGCTGAGTAGATGCTTTTAAAAATATCTGAAGATTAGAAAGTCTGACTCCACAAAAGTTAATTTAATGGATTAAATGTACTGGAATTAAATTCTTCTTGATACAGGACAGAGTGGAATTGCCCATTTGACAGCTGTTCAAGCAGTGTCCATGTCATTCCTGAACCTGGTGCCCTCTGAACCCGTGCTCACAAGTTGACACCATATTTTGCAAACTGGTCATTAACACTTGCCTTTGTCACCCTGGATCGGTGAGCCATGCAGTGAGCTAAACTGACTACAGGATGAACAAGTGTTTTTACAAGCCTATTTATTTCAGTAATTCAGGTTCTCAAACAGCAGGGGAAAAAACACCAAAAATATTAACATCGTATCATTTTTCTGAACTATTGACCAAATCGCTTGTTCTGATCTTCAGTAATATGTTTTCTCCCACTTTTCATTCATTTTCTCGCTTTCCTTTATCTGTCTCCCCTTTTTATGCCAAGGCCCCCTGCCAGGCTTGGAAGGTCTTCTTCCTTCCACCTTCTCCTCCCAGCTTGTATCCATTTTGAACATTCTCCTTCTGATGTTCTCCTCCTAAACATTAACTAATTCTTCAACCTCTGTTAGTAGGATGTTACAGAAGCTAAGCAGTATAGACTATAATATATCCAGTGCTTTACACTGTATGTCAAAACTGGGTGCAGATAGCTGTCAAAATCATTTGCCTTCCATATCTTACCTCCACTGGAATAGATGGCAGTGGTTTCATTGGCTTTGATGAGGAGATACCTGATTATTTGCCTGTTTTCAAATATGCCCGGGGTCACAGCAGGAGGCCTCTTCCAGAAAGGTTCAGATTCCAGCCCAAGCCCTGAGCACACACCTGGGGGTTTCAATAGGATGCGAAAGAGAAGGTTCAGCTACCCAGAAATCTTCTCTATAAATAGTAATGAGGGAGCTGTGAGGTGCTCTGCTGTGTTAAAAGGTGCTACTTTAATGTGGAAAATGCAACGAGAGAGGAACTCATATTTTTGAAAACCTGTGTTTGGAGGTGCCAAGCACCTGAGAACATGATGCTGAATAGTGAATTGCTTTATCAATATTTTGACAGAGATGAAGCCTGCATGGAAGGAGAAAAGTATAGAGTAAAGGTAGCTTTGTGCCTCTCTGGTTTATTTTGAAGGATTTCCGGTCATTCTAACAATCTCACCATCTCCTGGCATCTCTCAGTGTGCCCTGACTATCTTTGTGCTTCAGCAAGATCAAGCCATTGAGGCCATAGCTGATCAGCTGTGTTGGCAGCTCTCGGTGTAAGGGGAACCTGATGAGGATCCTGTGCAGCTGTCTCAAGGCAAAGTGAGTTCAGGACCCACAAGGAGCATTATGTGCAGTTGAATATTGAAATATTTGTCTCTGTTCAGGACTTTATCCTAACACTGTTGAATTGTATCTTCAGCCTGAACTAGAAACATCTACTGTGTTGAATAGAAGACCTTTGATTGTGCTGAGCAGCTTATCTGTGTTTGTTCTCCTCAAAAATGTTTTGTTAGCAGAGTCACTTCCCAGAGCTGAGCAACACCAGACAAGGAAGCCAGTGTGCACTTTGCTGAGGGCACGGTGATCCTTGCTTGTACTTCTTAGACCTAGAGGGTCCAGTGGTCACTGACAAATGTGCACAACCCCCTTCTGGAACGGGCAGGCGTGGTTATCCCTGTTCTTGAATAAGGAAATAAAATTGCGAATTCCAAGTGGCTTTCCAAGCCATAGACTTTCCGTGACGGTGTTTTGTCTGTACTGTAAGATCTGGCTCACCCTTTGAATTGATATGTTCGGACTGGCATTCCAAAGCTGAAGGAACAAATGGGACCTTCCAAAGATAAGAAAATTATGTAGATTCATAAAATATTTAGTTTACAATTAACACATGAAAACACAGAGTGTATTCCTATTGCTTGACACAAGTAAGATGTCATGTGGAGGAAATAAATCTCTGACAAGATTACATTTTTTTTAAAATTTTGGACTTTCACATCAGAAGACACTTTTTCTTTAAGGTTACAATATAAATTTTGTTTTTTGATATATCATGGGATTCGATCACTGTTTTCCTTTTTGACATGCTTTGCCTATTGCTCTCCCCCAATGATGCCACAGTATTTGTCCTCTGAAGCTTGTTCCCAACCTGTGAAAAAAATCTGTCTTTATGTATATAATGGATATGATCTCTCTTTTAATCTGTGCTGGTCCTTACACATGGAGCAGACTGCAGAGGAGGTGGAGATGGAAAACGTGGTGCCAATGAGCTCCCTCCTCACTAGGCTCTGTGCCTGTAGGTGACCCTCTCCGTCCTGATCCTTCTTGCTACCAGATGGTGCCAGCACAGGGACTGGACCTGTCTAGGGAAAGGACACAAGTCCATTCCAGCTCTGGTGAGGAAGAGGAGGTCGAGGACACATTCCCACAGGTTTTAGTAAGGAGAAAAAATTAACATTGTGTGTCAGCTTCTCCACTTCTAGCTACTATGTTGTTCCATCAGCCTCATCCCAAGCCTATGAGGTATTTTCATGGTTTTTTGACACCTCTAAAGTGAAAACTGACTTTTCTCTTTTCTCCATTTTACAGAAAAATTCAGAAAACACCCTGCACAAAAAAGAGTCTAAGATTACATTCTTCTGCATAATTTTCAGTGATCTGCATATTTGTGTCACACGATGGCTGTTAAAGCCTGCATTCAAAACATTTCTCCAGAGAACACTCTCAGGTTGCGATATGGTTAAATGCTAACTAAAAATTAAGAACATTTTGAATATCTGCTTGAGAAATTTAATTATGTCATGATTTGAAATTTGTAGGCTTCAATATCTGTAAGAATGCTACTTAATTTCCTGGAAATGCTATTAGACTTATGCTCCGATCAGCTGGAATATTTTATTCATAATCATACGGCACTCAGTGCCCATAATTAACAATTGTGTGTCAATTTGTCAAGCGCCATAAAAGACAAATGGGAAGGCAAACTGTACTCTCACTTTTGCTTTTTCAGCAAATATTTTTCATTATAAATCCCATTTTCTAGAGGAGTTCCTGAGATTACTTTGGTATTTTAGTCATTTAAAAACAAACAGTAGTCGGTTTGCAATTACATGCATTCCTGACTGGAAACTCTTCTGGATTCAGTATTGCAGTTTATCTTATGGTTTGTCAATAACAGAGAGGAATGTTCCTTCTGTAGGCTGTCAGAAGTATCCGGCAGGAAACTAAATTGTCCTTTTCAGCTTTGGGTAGATGCTGATCTGGTGTGCTGCCTCTGCTCCTGGTCTGTCACACACGGCATTGCAAAGTGCTCAACGTTGAGCAACGTTGGTGCTCAACTCCTCAGAAAATGAGGGCCACCTCCCTTTATCTTTCTTTTCCCCTTTTCTCTTCCATTTCTCGATTCATTCCCAGTGATGGTAACTTTGTAAGTGAGGGTAGGACATGATCATCTTGTTAATTTCTGAGTGCCTTGACAGTAATCACCATCAGGCATCTGAAGGATGATAATTAAAATGAACAAACAAAATCAATCAATGGTTCCAGTACCAGTTGCACACCCTCTGGTAGTGGCTGTCATCACACCACTTTTCTTCAGAAGGTAAAAAGACTCCTGTTCTTTGTAGCCAGAAATTAGGCTTCAACAGAGGCAAGTATTGGTAGGGTTAAGGCATTTATTTTAATGTGCTTCACTAGACAGTCTTATGTAAGTATAATTCATAGAATATATGGAGACTCTACAGACCTCTGAATTTCAATCCTGCTTGCTGAATCTGCCCATCTCAATACGCATCTGTGGTTTCCATGGGGAACAGGTTTGTAAGCAGAGTTTAGCAGTTTTCTGTATTTATTTTGTATACCCATCATATTTTTTTGTCAGAAATCCCAGTACATAAATGCTGGTTTAGAAGCAGGGGTTAGTTTGTCCTTATTTAGAGTAGGTAATACTCCTATAGGACCTATGCACATAATAAATGTAAACAAAAGCCCAAACAAAACCTCCTGAAAATTGAGTAGATTGTGCATTTTCTAGCATTGTGGGGTTTTGGTTTTCTGGGTTTTTTTTGAATTTGTTTTTCTTACCTACTAGTGTTCATTAGTTATCCCGTAAAACTTCTAGTCACAGCTGTTGCTGGTCACCAGGCACAGTGCCAAGAGATGGAGAGACTGACAGTTCTGCTTCCACAGACAAGACTAATATCATGCTAATCCTGGCTGGTGACCCTCTATAACTATTTTTTATGCCTATAGAAAAAAAGAAAATATGGAAGAACCTATTTTAGTGGGGGAAAATAGGTGGAAATTCTTTTGGCTACTTGAGTGCCTTGAAAGTGGGATTTAAGATGTAGCAAGCCATAGAATGTAAATCATAGCAATGGAAGACCGAGAGATTTATGTGGGTAACCTGGGATTTGTTTCTTTATTACATTTAAGTTTCATGTATGGCCTGTAGTCACTTTCTGAACCAGAAAGCAAATGCAACAGAAGGGGATGAAGGATGTGAGCCAATTATTCTTGACTGTGAAAATGTGCACCTCAACCCTGCTTTGAAAGAACTGCTTGATGGGCACGGAGTAGCCATGATTGCAAGGCTCTCTCCGACTATAGGAGCCTTTTGAAAATGCTGTTACATAAATGCCACATATTGGCTCATTCTGTGGATTCTTTTCTCACTAGGAACTGTACTAAAACTTCTAAGAGGTTTATGAAACGCATATTAGACAGAAATATTTTTTCTAAATGGGATTAAGTCCAAGATTCAGTCTTTCAAGTTCCCTTCCATTTCTTAAACTACCACAGTCCATTTCCCATGTGTCTATACCTACATTTATTTTCTTAACACTCCACTTTAAAATTACTGGTGAAAACTTGACTTTTCTTATTGATCTCTTTTTTTTTGGATCATTCTGGTGTACTTCCCCTTCTACTTCAAATGTCTTTGACTTTTCTACTCTCTCTTCTGCTTTTCATATAGAATTTAAATGCTATGCCAACAAAAGACCAAAGTAAAAGCTTATATTTTGATGTGATGATATTCCCCCGTGCATTTGACCCACTATTCACAATAAAGCCTTAGTCCTTGCTGAATGACTCATATCAGGAAGCAACTTTTTGTAATGGATATGTTTTGTGTAAATATTCAATGCCACCTCTGTGTTAAAGAGATCAGTTGTTTATGACAGAGCACTGACTTATATCTTTCAACAGCCAAGCTTTTCAGTGTAGTACTACAGTTGAGATTTAAACAATTTTGTCTTGAAAACTTCATTTGGAGCATCCCCCACTGCCGCTGTAATCACATCTCTTTTTACGCTTCTGGTATTGGATCCATGTGTTTGAGCTGGATCTTAGGAGAACTGTGCAGTTGTAGATACTGAAGATGAACTTCAAAGTCTTCTAGTTTAAAGACAGGCTAGAGTGGTATCTGTGAAGAGCCATAAACATCTGGCAGCAGGGCAGATGACCACATAGCACTTTCATTCCACCTCACAGTGTAAGTGGGCTTCATCATGTAACATACAAATAGCACTTATCAAAACTCTCTGAGGCTATGGGGTATTTCCCCCCTGTGTGACTTTCTCTTTGCTCGAGATTTAGGAAAGGACATTGAAAACTAGGTCTTAGCATCTTCTTTCAGAAGTGAGATGAAAGAACAGATTTGAGATAGAGGGCTTGAACCCTCTCTTGACACATGGAGTCTGGGAACATACATCCTCTTGACAGAGGAGTCATTTTAGAAGTGTTTGAGGCCTTTTCCGTCCACTTTTCCCATCGGAAGGCTGATTCCAAACCCAATTAATGGCTAGGAACTTTATTTGCATTCCTAGCCTAAATATATTCATGAACAACCTTTATCCATTTGTTTTGTGACACCATTACCTTTTATCTTGAATAGTTCTTTATTAATAATTAATAGAGTATTAATTAATATTTAATAGAGAGCAAACACATCCTCCCTTACCTTTCCCCTTAGCTGTTTCACTTCATTTTGCTAGACTAAACAATCTAAGCTCCTCTAATCTCCCTTGAAGAATAAAAAGCTCTCTCCAAAATTATTTTTGCAGACTTTTTCTACACCTGGTCTGTTTTCATTTTATGATGATGATGATGGCCAAACTCCAGCTTGCAAAATGCACATGGCTCATAAGCTCTTACAATGTGTCTCTTTTGCTGATTATTCAGTGTTAGATGAACAGAGGTGAGATCCAAAATGCAAGAGAAGTGTATTGCCAGCAGTACAAGGTAAGAAAATGGAATAAATAGGCGCAGGATCAATGTACAATGCTCTGGTACACATGATGCTTCTAGTACATAGAAGCGGCTTCCAGCTCTGCTATGTATTCCACTGTGCTGGCAGGAGCTCTGGACCAAGGATGCAGGAACAAGGTAGGACATGATATTTCACTGGGGATGTGCAAAAGTGGGGAGGCTGATAAGGTGGAAGCAATATTTTTAGAGAGGTGAAGGGCACAGAAAGCGAAGGCGAGGAGGATGCATCCGTTGGGCTCCACCCATTTTGCAATGGGCTTAGGGACCATTGCTCAGATGAAATATTGATGTAGGTGATCTGCAGTCCAGCTGTCCTGTTAGCTTTAGCTAACACACACCCGAGGATGTGTCTCTGTGGCAGGCTGCAGTAACACCTGAGCCGTGTGAACACACCAGCCACGGCACTGGGAGGCTGCTTCAGCGTGATATTCCACCTGGGCTGATTAGCCCTTCTCACATAGCCGGGCTGCTCCCAGCTCCAAGGCTGACAGCTATGGTCAGCCTGATGTTGGATATCACGGCCAAGCGTTGTAGGCTTAGACGATTGGCATATAAACAGGAGAAAAATCTCCCAGAGTCTGGAGTGTTTGTCAGGTACGTAAATATCTCAGATTATTTTTGCCTAAATTATCCCTATGGGGATCGTTTATGCAGCAGTTTTATAACTAGTTTTTCCATAAAATATAGTCCTGGTACTCAGGTTATCTTTTATGTAGTCAAACATTTTATTGTTTGCATGCTAATCTAAACTCTTCATCACTGAATGCCTTCAGCAGCCGTAGTCTGGTTTTCCTATGGTGCTTTGCTTTGGAAAAGAAAATGAATGTGTCTGCTTTTCTTAATCATAAATTCAGTCTCCTGTTCCTTTGTTATAAGTCTTTTGATGTGAACAAAACTCCAAATCCATTTTTTGTGAAATTTAAAAAGCTAGTATATGTAAGAATGCGTATGTGCTAACAATGAACCTCCTGCAGCTGGATGCTTAGTAGAAGCTGGGGCAACGTCTGTGTTGAAAGAGTTCTTTCAGTTTTAATACTTTACTCCTGATTGTGCCTGAGATACCATTTCCAGCCTCGAAGTAAGTACAGGATTTATTGTTCCAAAGTGGTACGGTGATCAGTTCAGACCTTTAGTTTACTTTCTTCAGGAGTGTCTTTTTAATGTCTCATAGAAAAGTATAACCCTGGTAGAGGAGCCTGGATGACAAAGGGAGCCTGAGTAACCTGGAATTTCCAGTTTGCCGGAGTACGATGAGGTGTTCCAAAGTTTAGGATGTAAGTCTGTCTCACTGCAGAGTTCGTGAAGTCGTGGCAGTGAAGAGTAACACTCCTGTATAAGGCACACCCATCCTATAATATGAGGGCTGAAACAAATCTCTGAGTGCTTAACATGCAGCTCTCATTGTATCTGCATCTATGTATGTGCTGTACGTATAGCACTGCACACTCCTGAGGCTTCGTCAGCCCAGATATCCCAACTTGATTGCCACCTGCTTGCATTTGATTACAGCTCCCAAACTAACCTGTGCTTAATTTACCACCATTTGAAGCTTTCATGCCCTCAGGGTTAGGAATGGCCAGCTGCTTCTTGGCCAGTGAGAAGCGAGATCCTTGCACCAACAGACCTCAGCTCTTGCCTTGAGGTGAAAAGCAATTAGGTCACTGATACAGTGTCACCGCAACCATTGTTTGGACCCAAACCATTTCTTTTCACTGAGTCAGTTGTAGGAGGGATGCTGAAGATAAAATAATAGTAATTTTCATATGCAGGCTACAATGAGCAAGGCAAGTGCCCTTCCCTGCAGAGGCTCTGGCCGAGGAATACCTCAGGGAGTAAGGAAGAGACTTCACTGTGGCACAAGGCACCTTTGGGGCCAGAAACATCTGCCTCAGCAGCATTTCTTAGCCCAGTAGTAATCCACGGCCAAAGTCTACCTGCACCTCTGATTTGTTTTTTTTCCATCTTTTCCCCTTTTTTTTCCTTCCTACAAAGATTAAATTCAAGATAAAAAAAAAAAAAAGAAAAATTGAAGTCTCTGCTGCAGAATGATACCTGGAACAATAACTGGATCAAATGAATAATGTGCATTTTTACTCATAGTCTGAAGTGTCCTAGTTTGTGTGATGGATTAATCACCGTTTCCTTGTGAATTATGTCATCACTTTCCAAATGATATCTTAGTTTCCATAGTGTGGCTGAAGCCATAGACAGCTGCCTTATTAACTGCTTGTTCATAACAGCGCTATGAAACTGGAGTTTTAGTTAGTGGTAATGGTTAAAGAAGGTGGGGAAAAAATTCCCAGGAGGTCCCAGTTTACATGAAATAACAACTTTCATCAAGCTGCAGCCATCAATTTTTAACTGTTTGTTGCTGGTTCGTGTATGGGGCTTTTTGAATAAAGTAATCATGGTCACAGTTAATCAGGACATGCCCTCAAAAACAGGGAAGCCCAATGGTGGCAGATACAGATCTTATTTCAACTGTATCCTGTATTTAAAGAAAAAACAGCTGGGAGCAATAGTTACTAGCATTAGCGACACTCAGCCAACAAATGCAGTGTTTTGGGCTCCATTATAAATAGGAAAAAATCACAGTTCACGAAATGTAGGGACCAAATTTTTTTTATAATAACTCATCCATTTGTCATATTTTTTTAAGCTGTAAATGACCACATTGCAAAACTGGATAATTTTAGGTTAGGATAATTATCGTGTGGGTTTTGAGAGGTGAGTGAAGAACGAGACTTTTCCAGCCTGTTCCCAAATACACCTTTGATAGGAGAAAGGAATAGGGAAACACCCCAAAGAGGGAGGGAGGGAGGGAAGGAAGGAAATGGACTAAATACTATTAAATGTTTGCTTTAGTAAAAGTTTTTGGTTGTGCTCTCTGAGGTATAATAAATATTGTCCAAACTGCAAAATGTGCAATTCTGTAAGACAGAGTCAAAACAGTACGATCAAATCTTCGAGCCTGCTGAGAGTGTTCGGCCTATCATAATTTAGAGTTTGTCATTAACTGACATGTTTTGCTGACATATTTCTTACTCCATCATGTATTTGAAATTTTAATCAACTTAGTCTTAGCACGCTAAAAACTTGATCATTTGCTAGGAAATTTCATTGGGCAGGAATAAATACATTGTGAAATAATAATTCTGAATGCTGAAAGTCAACTTTAGACTTTCTGTAACATTTATACTTTTCCATCATCTTTGTGTAGGACTGTGACATGTAAACTATTTTTTCAGCACAAATTTGGGTTATAAATCTAAGTCTCCAATATCACGTTCCAGAGTAAATAAAAAGAAATCAAATTTGTTGAGTCAGCTTTCCTTTTTTTTTTTATTTTTTGTTCAGAATCAACTTCTGATTTTTGATTTATAAGATTATTCCATTGACTAGTGACTGAAAGACTAATGCAGGAACAGCTACGCTGGGTCAGATCAAAAGTTAGTGTATCTCAGTACTCGGTCTTCAGCTCTGAAATTAAAACCTAAGAAAGAGTACAAGAGGACAGGCAGGTATAGCGATTTCCAAGAAATACTTTGTACCGCTTCACTTCATTGCTCAAAGACTAGCTGAGCCAGAGGTGATAGCCCTTGACAGGTTATCATTCCTGTGAATTGGTCCAGTCAGCTTCTCAGACCACAAAAACTTCTAGCAGTTGCAGCTTCCCATGGCAAGGACTTGCCCACAGTTTAATGATGTGCTGTATGAAGAACCACATCCTTTTACTGGTTCTGTAGCATGCTGCTTTCACGTATTAGGCCCCTGTTCTTCTCTATATCTTCAGATAGGATGAACAGATTCCTTTCCACCCTCTTCATTCCTCTGATGATTCTGTGAATGTCCATCACATCCCATCCTTAGTCATTGCTTTCCCAGGCTGAAAATAACTCTGTTTAGTTATTTTCACCTGGAAACTGCTCCATGCCATTGAGTGTACTTGCCACCCTCCTTTTAATCTATTAAATTTTTCCACATCTTTTTTGGGTAGAGAAACCAGGACATAAGGCTGAAACTTTTGCAATGAGAGAATGATATTTCTATTTGTTTTCCCTTCCTTTCCTAGTAATTTGATTTATTGTTCTGGTTTAACCCCAGACAACATCTAGGCACTACACAGCTGCTCACTCACTTTCACCTGGTGGGATGGGAAAGAAAATCAGAAGAGTAAAGTGGGAAACTTCACAGGTTGACTTTGACAGGTAAAGCCAAAGCCACACACAAAAGCAAAGCAGAACAAGGATTTCATTCACCATTTCTCATGGGCAGGCAGGTGTTTAGTCATCTCCAGGAAAGCAGGGCTCCACCATGCCTAATGGTAATTTGGGAAAGCAAACACCATAACTCTGAATGTCCTCCTCCTTCCTCCCTCTTCCCCAAGCTTTATATGCTGAGCATGATGCCATATGGTCTGGAATATCCCTTTGGTCAGTTGTGGTCAGCTGTCCAGGCTGTGTCCCCTCCCAGCTCCTTGTGCACCCCCAGCCCTCTGTCTGGTGGGATGGGGTGAGAGGCAGAAAAGGCCCTGACTCAGTGTCAGCCCTGCTCAGCTGCAACAAGCACATCCCTGTGTTACCAACACTGTTTTGGTCACAAATCCAAAACACAGCCCCATACTAGCTACTGTGAAGAAAATTAACTCCATCCCAGCAAAACTCAGCACATTTACTTTCATGAGCCCTGAGCTGAGCTGTTTGAAGGGCTGACTGTTGTGACTCTCAAATCTCATTTGTGCCTGATAATAGCCTACCACAGACTTCATCACTCTGTGTACAAAGTCATGATTGTTGGCTTTTTCCACATGTCCAACACTCTCAAATTATGTGTTTTCAATTTTACCTGCTATTTAATTGCTTGGGTTCTGATCTAGAAAGAGTTCACCTTTATTGGTGGTATAGGAACAGGAGGGTGCTCTTGGAGCAAATCTCCTATTTGTCTCTACTTACCACGCATTTGTACACACAGAAGATGACTTTCATTCCTTTCAGATGTAATTAAACCAAAAGATAAGATCCTGAAGTTCCGCTTGGGTGTCTTATCCTCAGACATTGACTCGTGGGAGTAGACTGGAATAAGTCCAAATTAAATTAAAAAAAAAAAAAGAAAAAAGAAAAAAAATTATGAAATGTGCATCATGTGTGGTCGTCAGCAGCAAATATTTCACTGTACACATCTGCTCCTGTTGATCCTTGCTTCTTCCTAGTTTTAACATGGCTTCAAGTCTTACTGCAGTGCTTCACCACTTGCCCTTCTCTTTACCTTCCAGAGCAAATTAATGTCATCTACATGGGTGTTAAAAAATGCCAAATATTATGCAGTTTGGGTTCAAGATATTAGACCAATATCATTATGTAGGAATACATTTTTTCCTCTAGGTCTTCTTATATGTACCATTTCTTACCAGCTCTTTTCTACTACTGTGCCTTATACTTTGAGTTTTTCTTAGGAACTAATTAAAAAATAATTTTAAAAAATCCTGGCTGGTTCCTGTAGTTGTTCTTAGAACTTCAATACTCAGGATGAATATTTTTCAACTTATATTATATTTTATATTATTATTTTTCAATGAAAGAGAAGCTGACAAAAGTAAAGAAGGGAAATGCATGAGGGAATGGTAAATTCTTTAAAATAGGTGTAATTGATAACTGATTTTCAACATTCGATTTAATGGGAAACAAAACCAGGGACTGGTCTTGAATGAATATGTTGTTGAGGGATGTTGAACAAGTTGGTGTGGTTTATATAAATTGTCTCACTAACCTTGTGGTCACAGCAGTGGTTATGATATAAAACCTTTTTAACTTGCAGGATTATCACATTTTGCAGTGCTTTGTCTTTCTGTTTCAATAGGCAAAATTTCACTTATTGGCGCATTTGATTATGGGTCTGAAGGAACCAATTTTCTGCTCCTTTTGAGATGGAAACTCATCTTGCTGGACTTCTATTTACGACCTCTTGACAATGCTTATATTTTATTTAGGAAATTGGTTTCATTACTTCAGTTTGCTCAACCAAAAACCTCCAGGCACTTTATTCAACTTTAGATGTGCAGAGTAGGATAAATGCATAAATTGGCGGAGTGCAATGATTTATGATTAATTTAACCTTCTGCTGTTTTGATGTCTAATTTTTCCCATCTATCACACTTGGGATTAAAGTAGCCATGGTGGGAGAGTCAAAAAAGGCATATGAAATGCCCTAGACATCCGTCTATGAAACAGAGGTCTGAAAACTCTTTCCATGAAACTTCTGATTACTGTGAAGCCATAACTGGCCTCATAAATATAACAGGATCTGTGATGCAGTGCTCCTTGGTGTCTAGTCTCTTTAAGTATGGTGTGAAATCCACCTTGAGATTAGAAGCAAACAGTCTGATCCGGAGAATTTTTCAGGCAAGTATTTTTTGAATACTTAGAAGAAAATAAACCTAGTATTGTTATTATATTGAGTAACAGCCTTCCCTTTATCAAATGACAAACGTGCTTCACAACTGCAATCTTCTTTGTGGTTGTTCTGCCAAAACTGCTAATAAATTAAATCCTTATTGTTAGGCATATTTATGAAATATTTGTTTCATTCCTGAGCTACATGCCTTTTTTTTTAGTACATTTACAGAATTAGCACGCTTCTGTTGCATATTTATAAATCTTAAATATCGTTAACTTTGAATCACAGAATTAAGTGGTAACTGATTATTCTTTTATTGTGAGAATGGAATAGGCATCTGTTCATTGAGTTTACAAGATAACATCTGGTGCGGAGGGTGCCAAACAGCCAGCTATTCTGCAAACTGAGTGCCAGAAGATGACTTTTAAAGCAAAGTCTGTGCTGCAAAGACAATGCTGCAATGCTTGGACAGAATTCAGAGGATTTGTGCTGCAAGGGGATCTCAGCCATGCTGTCAGCGGGCAGGAGAAACGCTCCCCTTACATCTCTTGCTGTACAAACAGGATTAGGCACCTGCTATTCTCCAGGCTCTTCTTGTAGCTATTAATAGAGTGGTTGAGACAGGACTGCACTGAGTCTCTGATGCCTTCAAGTGACTGCCACATCTACCCCACTACTAGGGGTGTCAATGGGAGACCTTGTCTGCTTACACCCTGCTTGCATGAGGGGTGGCCCAAGCTCAGTATGGCTAGGGAAACTGAGTCTTTGTGTCTGCTGTGCTCCCCTCTCAGTTCACCACAGGGTGTGCTATTTCTAGCAGCTTGGAAAGATCTAAGTGCGTCCTGTCTGAACAGTTCTGCAGCAACAAAGTGGCATGCATAATTTACACATATTTATTTGATGAAAAAAGGGCTTACGTAGCCAACTAACAAATCTATGTGATCTGCTGATGAATAGCTTTCTTATAGGTATGAGTATATCATGTAGTGAAGACCATGCAAGAATTGAACAGTAAATCAAAAAGCAATTAGATGCAATCAAACAAGGAGCCAGTTAAAAGCCTACAGAAGGGGAAACAGTGTAAACACAGTCCCGCCAGATGGGACAGTGCAGACCTACTTTTAGCCATATCATGGCCCCATTAATACTAGTATGAACTTCAGTTTACTTTATCTTATTTGTCTTCAGATTATTTGAAATAATCTCTCTTAAAAATTTTTCCCTCTGTCCTGCCATGTCATTTGTCTTTCTCTACCTAGTTAAGCTATTCAGAAAAAAACCATCTTTTTGTTTCTTTTAATGATCTGAAGCAGAATTCTTGAGTTTGTACTGCTTATTCTTCAAGCACTCTTTTCTGGCCCAGAGAGGTTTTATGTAATTCATGTTGCCACAATGTTGGAAAATATTATTGGGAAGGGAAAGAGGAGTTTTGGTTGTATTAAAACATTAAAATTTGCTTTCACACTGCAGCTTTGAAAAAAATAATGTATTTGTAACAACGCTGCATGGAATCTCAGCTGGAGTTGACTGTATAGCAGTATGTACCTCATGTTAGATCTAAATTTAATCCAACTGTAGTCAACCAAAAGGAGATGCAACATTAGTTATATAAGCTGAATATAAAGGCAGTCACTTTGCCGAGACAATCTTTAACAAAACACTTCTTTCCTATTCAGTTTTCAGATTGTTATGTTGTTCTAAGGGACTGATGACAGGTGATCATGCTGTTTTGATGGGGGTTTCTGATTGACATCAGATTTCATTAGTGGCATTAGTGTTGAAGGGAAGGGTCATAGGTTGGTTATGGTTCATTCCACCTGCCTGTCTCACTCAGCAACAACCAGGAAATGTCCAGTAATTTTCTGGTTTTATGCTTCTTTTAACATTTTAATATTTCAGATGGGTAAAGTGCAAGTTAATCATGTTTATGCATTAATAAAAGGTACATAAAACGTTTCAGTTAGTCAGTTGAATGAAATTATTTCAGAGATGTGATAATAATCCTAAATGATGTTTTGAATACACTTAATATAAATTAAATCCATTAGATGGGACAAAAGTGATGTTTTCTAGGCATCTACTAATTTTCAGGTTCACTAATTCCTGCAGCCACTCTGAGCAGATGCTGGTAGTTTCCCTTCACTGTCGGAAGCTTTTCCCTGTTGCGTGTATGTATTGGATCCTTGTGTTGTGAGTAGCCCACCTACTCCAATTTTCCCATCCCAGTCAAGATCTCCATAGATTGAAAAAATATCATTTTAAGACCTCAAGGATCATTCAAGTCGTTTCAGAGGATAATGGTTCAATTGCCTACATGGATTTCTGACTGGAGCCCATCAGGTGCCCAGAGATGAGAGATACCTTCTCCCATTGCTGTTCCTACTTGCTCCGTCTCTGTGCAGAGCAGTTTTCAGGCTTATAAGTGGTTGCAGGGATAAAACTGAACTAAGTAATTCTTTCTGCCCTTTCAACATGCCTCTAATGGTAGAGAAGAGGAAAGAATGTATTACCCTGTCTTTTGTCATTTGCATCAGAAAGACACGTGTTGAATGGTGGACCACGCACTCAGGCATTGCATCCATAAATGAAACAGGCAGAAGAAGGACCGAAGGGAAGGGGCTAGCTCAGATGAAGAGCCATTTAATTCTGTGGTGGATTTTGAACTGCATTTTTGTGGAAAATTAAGGGCATAATCAGTTTGAATATGTAAACTAATCTTTATCTGTCATAGCAGTCTTCCCCCAAATTAGCGTTAAACCCCATCTATAGTAACTAGTGCTATCATCTGTCATAAATATTTGGACTCTTGTTCTTCCTCAATAAATGATGATTGCATTAAGTAAATATTTAGCAATTAGATAGCATATCTATTTTGGCTTTCTTCTCCACTTGTGTCTTTGAGCACACCACAAAAAGACTCAAAACTCTTTTTGGCTCTCCCATGCTTTCCACTTTTTTTGTGTAAATATGCAGTTGAAATTTCCTGTTGTATATTTCTGAACTCAGCAGTGAAAAGGCGGTTTAAAGCCAGGCTATGCCGCTTAGGAAGGATAAAGGAAATGAGGAATAAAACCAGTCTATAGCTCCAGTATAAATGTGGTTACACAGCAGAACAGGATAGCTGCACTTTGCAAATCAGATTTTCTGCACTTTTCCTATCAGCAGACCTACAGGGAAAGAAAAATAAAAATCTAACATGATCCTAACCTGCTGGCATTTTAGATGGTCATTAAAGACTGCAGGGTCTGTTTTGAGAGGTGAGAAATGCTTTGGCTTTCGTTATTTATGTTCTTTGGTGCAGAACTCCTTACAGAACTGAAGACACAAGTGAAAACATTGTTTGTTGTGTATGTCTTTAGTGTGTCCATTATTGCAGGCAGAAAACCTCCATGTTCCTTTTATAAGCTTCAGGCACAGGGTGAATAAATATGTACTTGAAAGCATAGTACAAAAGATCACAAATTTTGGTTTAAATGTAAAACATTTATATTCCCTTTTGTCATCTGAAGGCAACAAAACTGACTTACATAGTCATTGTTTTATTTAAATCTAAACTAGCAGCTGCTCCGACCTATTTTAGCCTCTACCCTCAACGATATATCTTGTTCTCTAAAAGGTGCTTTCTCTCTCCAGTGAGAACCCTTTTAGTTCCTAAACAAAGCCCTGAAAAGGTCACATTGGAAATTTGAGTTCCAGGTAATTCAAATGTAAGCCTAAGTTAAAAAATGATGTGTCTGCAGCTTGCCAAGTGCTATTAGAATCTACAGTGTTAGTTTAGATTCAAGTCGAATAGAGCAGTATCCATTGGGAAATTATGCTTTCCTGAGAGGCATGTATGGATTTTTTCTTTCTGTATACCTTTCCAATAAATATTATGATAGCAAGATTCTGTTTCCCATGAATTCTTTATTTAGGTTAAGTTTTATGTATGAACTCTGATTTCATGGTTTAGTCCTGATCAAAGCAGTTGATTTTTTTTATTATTATTTTTTTATTTATCTGGTAGAGAGTTGTATTAAAACACTCAGCAAACCCACGTGACAGTCCAAATAAATGTGATTTGTAGTAACACAAGTCCAGTTATATAGTAAGGAATAGAAATGAAAACACTTGAAACCGCAAGGGAGGAAGAATTTTGGTTTTACTGTTCAAATCTACAGTTGATAACTGGAGGCACGAAAGTGAAGTTCATGGGTTGAGATAAGAAAAATTTACTGGCAACAGCAGTGAGATCAGAAAATGAACAGTAATAGCAACTATATTAATACCAACAGCTTACAAAAGAGAGTGATATACATGCAAAATGCTCCTGCAGACCCTGGGTGACAATGAGCAAAGGTGGATGGCTTTCCCCTCCTGCCACACTTCCTCCACTGAAACCCCTGCTCCTCTTCTGGGAAGCCAGAGAATCCCTTACTCCCATCCTGGCAATGATGTGAAATGGTACAGAATAACCTCCTGGCTGTGCCCACTCAGCCACACCCCTCTCTCTTTTTTGCGAGATTCAACTTCATGTTCCTTGTTGTGTTTCTGAAGTCCGGTGCACACCTATTCATTCCTAAGAGACTTTGATCAGCACAGCTCTGTCTGCTTCTGTGGGATACGTGGATGCGTAACTTCTCACAGGCTGTGGTTCATCCTGGTCTTTGCAGGTTGGTTGCCCATCCTTCAGTCTGACAGCCATCTGTCTCTGGACAGAGTGAAAGCTAATAGGGGACTGGAAAGCACATCCGTATGAGGGTGGCTGACATCAATTGTGGGTTTGAGAGGCTTGGAGTTTTGGTCCAGACAGACTTTGAGTGCAATGTCAGTTGCAGAAGGGCTTCCTATGCCTAGCACCATCCATCAGAACATGCTGGCACTGAGAGCACGAATGAAATTCTTCTTGTGTATTTTTCACTCAAAACGAGAAATAAACATGAAAGTGTTAAAACTAATAGAATAGAATGGAGAATGCTGTTGCTAAGCATCACTTAAAAGGCCATTCTTTTCTGAAAACTGTTGGTAAATACAGTGCTATTTGACTCAGGAGATCTAATCCCAGAGTGTATTCAGAATGCTATCTTCAAATGCTAACAATAAAAATAGAGGGTTTTCCCCCCCCTTATATTTTACTTGTGTTAGCACAGCAGAGTCAACATCACTAAATGTGAGCTCTCTATTCCTTTTCACCTGTCAATAGAGTGGTTCTGAATATTCTGCTTACAAACCCCAAATCATCCCCTGTGTTATATGCCATTACACAGCCAAGGCAGGGTGAAGGACAAGGCTGGAAAGGACACCAGTGGGCAAACTGGACTCACACAGTTGCTGTTTACTATTAGAACCTCCAGAAGTTTTTCAACCAATCTTGAAAATGTCAGTTTGATGAACTGGAAATATTTCACCTAAAAGACATGGAGTTTGTTCATCATTAGGGGTAGTGCTCCTCAGTCCAACTGAGAACATCAATTCTGTCAGGAGTTGGGGCTGTAGTGCCGTAATCTGCAGCAAGATTTCCACATTTCCTGGACCAGAAGTGGAGAATCGAGGAACTCAGATATGTGTCATGCTGTTTGACTCCATTACAGAGATGTGGAGGCCAAGAAGAACCCATCTTGTTCCGAAGCTCTCCTGATAAGGCTAGACTCAATCACATACATCCCAGGCAACTGAAGACTTGCAGGGGCAGGCAAGAATAGAGGATTCTGTTTGCAAGGTGCAGCTGCACAAATTTCCTGAACTGCCTAGGGATGTTGTCCTAATCAAAACATGGTACATGCTACCACTAATACCAGAAGCATAAAAAGTTTTTAAACCAGCTTGCATTAATGGGAGAGAATAAAGGCTTCTTCAACAGGAAGAAAGATCAATAGAAAAAGTAAAGAGAATTCTGAACTGAAGCCAGTTGGCAGGAAAAAACCAATTGCACTGTAATCTTCAAATAAAGATATTGTATCGTGCTTAATGGTGAAATATGATTTTATTAATTGGGACTCTCTGTCAAAATCCATTGGAAAACTGCCTGAGTACTGAGAGAAAAGTTCGTGTCCCTTGTTGCTAAGGTCACTTTGTAGCTGGAACATCCCTGTGGGCATCCTGGAACACAGCAGCACAGCCCCAGGCTTGAGCAACATCCATTGCAATGCACAGATCCTCTCGGCTTCACTCCTCTGAAACCCCTGAAGAATTGCACGACTGTCAATTTTTGGCCTTCCAGATTGTTCAGTGATAAGCAAGTGACTGACTGAAACACATCTCACTCATCTCAGGGCAGCCTTCAGGTTTTTGGCGATGTATATATACCTGCTCTCTTGCAGAAACGTTATACACCAGAACTATAAAAAATCTCACTGTCATTTTTACAGGGCAGCAGACCTAATGTCATCTATCCCCTATGGCTTCCGAGCATCAGATTTGACTGCTCATCTAAATACAAAGATGAGCTCTGCCATCTAACATTTATCTCTTCCCCAACCTGTGTTGCCCTTTTACTCTGAATGTCAAATCTTTCTTGAAAATACATCTGTCATTATGTGGTGCTTCTTGTTCATAAGCTTTCCTGGCACCTTGAAGTTTCGCAACGTGTCCCAAAACTTTCTTAATGAATGGGTAAAGATGGCAACTGAAAAACATAACACAAAGTGGCTTTTTTCATGATTTGAAACATGCTGTAAGCTGGCTGGTAAGACCTCAGAATCAAGGAGGAAGTTTGATAAGGTTTAAGCCTGCTTGAGTAGTTTCCCTCAGAAATGTGCCTGTCAGTAATAAATTTATTGAACTAGTGGAGTTGTTCCATTTACCTGTTAGTATGTTACTGTATCAGAGAGAGAAGTGAAGTGGGGCCCAACTGCATCGCCAACACAATTTAAGTAGCATTTCTAGCAGGGATTTACTGCTGGGAAGCTACAAGCTCTAGTGAGTGCATGTGTATGTGTATGTACGTGGCTGTACGTGCACGGACATGCAGAAGACGGCCTTGTTTGCAGAGCAGGTGCAGTTCTTTTACCTGTGCTGGACATATGTGTCTTCTGTGGCCCCTTGGTTCAATTCTGCACTGAGCTGGAGCTGGATGATGCTAGGATTTTCTGTGGATGGTGTGGTTAGTCCAGCTTTGTGCACTGCCAGTTTAGAAACACAAGAGCATGAAGAACTCCACTGCAGTGGGCAATGCTCATCCTGAGACCCTGGCACAGCAACCGAGGAGTTAGTCACACAATATTTCTTTAGGAACCATGGCCACTGAAGAAGTAAATAACTATTTTACTGTCAGCTGTGTTAAGGAAATCAGTTTTCTTGCATTTTAAATCTTGCCTCCATACTTTTCCTTAATGGTTTAGAAGAACTGTGGTCCTCCTCAGTTGTAGTCTGACAAGGTGTGTTTTAGCGAAAGGGCAAATGTGGAATACAATGCTGTGGTGAATTTTATGTTTCAGCTGCTTTTCAGAAGGAACTTGTAAACCAGATAAATTTTGTCTGCAAACAAAGAAACTATAAAGCAGCCACAGATGTTGTTTCTTTTTAAGCACAGTGTAAATAAGAGTATTCATAAAACTTTTATGGACTGTATCTGTACCTTTTTTCTGCAATGTTATAGAAAAAAAATAATAACTCCCATTATCAAAGAAAAAATAGAATTATGACCTACTTTAATGGTGAAAAAGAAAATAAATTCTAAGTGTACTTCTATACATGCATCACTATACGACTCTTGGTAGCCTGTAAAAATAGATGTTGACTCTTGCTTCACCTGTGATTAGTTAGGCTAGTGTCAGAGAAAATATGAAAATCTTGACCATATATCACACATATAGTGACTGTAGTCACATATTTTCAGTGACACAGAAGATCCTTTTCTGCTGTGAGCACCTGTGATGCAGGTGCATCATGTTTGCATAGCCATAAATTAGCACAATGAGTAGCAGTACTCAAGGGACTACCATGTTTTTAAAGTTTTGAATGGATTTTAGCTTTTATCCCAAAAGATTTTACAGAATCTCGTTGAATCTTTTGTAGTTAAGACTTTGACAGTAGTTAGATTAGAACTTGACTTCTGCAAATTTGTACCAATAACTTATATACATGTAACAGAGTATCAGGTACCTGAAGTTACTGCTTCAATTATCGGGCGTGGAAGTAAGAGCAGTTTCTAAGTGATACAAGTTGGATATTTCTATCAGAATTAAAAAAAATAATATTAAACTGGAAAAAGCCATTTTGAACAATCTAATGGAGGTGTCTTTAGAAAATAAAGACCCTTGGTGTTCACAAGCAGTAGCTGTGTATATAGTTGTGTTTAATACCTGATTCATCTTCAGCTAAGCAGAAGATTTGCTGTGAACTAAAAGGTATTATATCAGAAAATTTAAAGTATTTCCAGTTTGCTAGAGTTCTTTCACTTCTTGTCTGAGCAAAGACTTCTGCCATAGAGCTTAAAAACATACAATGAATATATGAAATAAAATTTCCATCGGTGAAACCAGCACCCTCTAAACGTACTCAAATTGTGTCTAGACCATTCACAGTTTTCAGGCTACCCTTTATGGCAGCTCTTTGCAGAGATCTTGCAGCAAGAGAAGCCATGAGGGTGCCGTTCAGCAGAAACAAAGGAATGCCTCTTCTTTTCAGTTTTGCATTGCACAGAGTTCTCTGCTTGAAATAGTAAGTCTCAATAAAAAGTACAATGCAAAAGTAAATGATGGGTGAAAAGCTCCTTCATAAGTCTGTCCGTAAGTGTGCCACCTGTAGCTCTCTCAGCAGATAACAGTGACTGAAAAAAGAAGAGACCTTCTTCATTCGGAGGGTGAAGTGAAAGACTGAGAACATTCAGCGTTTGTATGTCCTTGGAAGTTTAGTAAAACTGAGGTACTGCCAAATCAAAATAGCATCCTGGGGATACTCCTATGCTTCTTTTGTTATTTTTGGCGTTGAGTTAATGCTGAGGTTTTATGCTTGTATCACCTTTCTTTCTTCCTTGTTTCTTTTCTTTCTTTTCCACCCCATTCCCCCTTAAGAAGCAGAAAAAACTATAAATACTTTAATAATGCCTTTGTAGTACTAAACCACTTTCCAAGCACCTTTAAATCTGTTCCTAAATACCTCAACCTTGCTAAATCACTTTAACAGTACATTCTTATCTGTGTATCTGTCAAAGTAGGTAGTCATGGAGGCTTATCTGTGCATGTTCAATATCCTAAATCTGTACAAGATAAGGACAACAAGGAAAAAAGGAATAGAAAATTGTAATTGTGTATGAAAATGTTAAAAATGTTGAGAGAAATTTACTTTTATGTAAACCCATTTAATTTTAGTGATTTTGGCCTCTCTGTTTGAAAGGTTAAGTGGCAGGTGGATTTTGTTTTGTCCACATTTGAACTTCTCCAATGCAGATGTCTACAGTGGTGGTACTTGCCTGAAGGTAGTATAGCTAGACAAGAGAAATAGGCATGTCTAAAATAGGTCAGATGAACTGGCTGCCAAAACTCACCCCTTTCTCTCTCGTGCCTGTAAAAACAGCCTTAAATGTTAAATATCTGCTTTGCAAATATCCAGTGTTCAGCAAGATGAACCACATTCATACTGTCTCACAGACATTGATTAGCAAAATGTATTAAGCAAGAGGAGAGGTGTTAACTGCTGTTCAGATATAAAGGTCCCGCTTTAAAAAAAATCATTGTCAGATCAGACACAGAAGAAAAAGAATGGAACAAAGGCAAGATTTTATCTGTCTTTGGGGAAGTAGAGACGTGGTTAACAGGTTAAACCAGTTTCAATCATCTGGAAATTAACCATCTCTGAGATTAATGGGAAAGCTGAATTTCCCAGGAGATATTTGTCCCAGTTGAGCTTTATCAAATACATGGACCTATTTTTTAGTGTCCAGGCTGGGATATTGATTTTTCAGGGTATTTCATAGCATTTTATGTGTTCCAGACACAATGGATAATGATTTCATTCTATAGCTGTGCTCCTGCCATGTCACCTCCAAACAAAACTGAAGTTGTCTGATTTGCATAGCTCATCCAGCACCCGCAAAATAATTTATAACTGGCAAATGAAGAAACTGGCTCTCACCACTGAAATCCCACTGCCTCTACATATGGCCTTTTTTTTCTGTAATTCCACCTTCTATTCCCGAAATATCTTCAGCCTTCTTCAACTAAGTAGTTGTGAGTCTTGCAAGGAAATAAAGTCATCTTCACTTTTCACCCTAAGCCTAGTACATAAAAATAACCAGTACTGAGCTGCTGAATGAAGCAAACATTAACGTAGAGTCCCATGCCTAATCTGTATCCTATTTAAAGGGGATATAATAAAAAATACCTAGACTGGGATATTGCATGCCTCCTGAGAGTTTGACTGAAGAGCCCTATAGTGTCTCTTCTTTTAAAACCGAGAAACTAGAAATGGTATTTTACATGCCACCACTCACAGGCTAACTGCAGGTTAAGATGTCTGGCTTCATAGTTCATACCTCTCCCATTTAAGTTAGTTGAGCAACTGATGATAATAATAAGCTGTCTGCCCTCTGTGGACACTAGAAGTTAAAGGAGGACTAAGACAGTCATTTTCCTTATGAATTTCAGAGGTATTTTGTTAAAATGCAGGAATGTAGGAAATGAAGCTCTCTAGGATCAATTCCACATTCTGAAGACAGATATGTAACCCTTACTTACAGACTAGTTTGACTTTTACACCTTCCAAGCTGATGGTTGTTCTGCCGTTCATATGTTTTCTCCCCACACTCTGTCCCTATTTTTTTTCTCTTTTTTCTTTCTGTCTCTTCCTACATCTTTTATTCACCTTGGTGTCTTTTCTAGCAAATATTTACTTCTTTTCATGAAATCAGAATGAGTAGGTTTAGTCTATCCTTTCTGAGTCATCTGAAACACAGATGCTGACATTTGAGCCAGCCTCTCAGAGCTTCCTCTGTATCCTCTGCAGAGAAATAAACCTTTCCAGGAACAGCTCATACCATCATCAAATACACAGGTAAGATCAGATATAGCAAAAATATAGTGTCTAAGATCAGTTACCCCTCATGAAAAACCTCTTTTTTCCATTGACTCTAAACAGCCTATTCCAGATCCTAATGTCTCCTTTTCTAGGAGGCAAAAGATAGGGCACATGAATCCTCTCTGGAGCTTTCTCTTCTCCTGTGGCAACAGGACATTAGTTCAGGGGACAGAGTGGGCACAAAGAAAAAGATACATTGTAGTCTTAGAGGTAGTGCCCAGGGTCAACAGGAATGGTCCTGGAACAAGGTCAGTTTAATATGTGAAGGTACAGTTGGGAATCTTCATGGGCTGGGCTACACTCAAGTGCAGACATCATCTATGGAGAATTGGGTGCTACCAGAAGTCAGATGTATGAGGATGTGTGAATTCTCTGCTGAGGACAGGCAAAAAGCATTTCTCAGACCACAGGTCTATGCAGACATAGTTGAATAGGCGCTCACAAATGAAGTGAATGCAGCCTTGCTTCACCCTGCTCAATATGTGTGTTTTCCTGGGGACAGAAGAACATTTAGAAAAAGCATAAAATACACAGAAAGAATATCCCTGTCAACCATGTTCTCAGAAACAACCCAGTTGTTTAGATGAACTAGCACAAATTGATTTTAATTTTTGATCTTCTGTGAGCAGGATGACAGGAAAGGATAGGTGAGGGAGAAGAGCCTGAGGCAGAAATCTCAAATAGAAAACTTCAGCCTTCCGGACTGGTTACGCTCTAAACTACAATTACAGATCTACAGGATTATTCAATCAAAAACATGCATGTTGTATTTTATGTATAGTTTTCTTTCATTGCCATTCAAGGGGAAAGAATACAATCTATATTTTCAATAGGGATTGTTTTTATCAGTTTAAACCAGGCCAGTGTCATAACTTACTTTTCCTGAATATCTCAATGTACTGGAAGTTATTTCTAAGGGGAGACAAGCAGAAATGTCAGGCTTTTCAACCTGCTTCCATTTTCAATCCAGCCTGCTTTGCTCTTAAAATACCAAACCTTCTGGGAGCCTCTCTACATGACATGGACTATAAAAGGTATCAATAACAACAGCAGTTCCTGCTGTGGAAGGGACTGTAATTGCGATTGCCTAGGATCTGGAGCTTCATTATAGAGAAGGCAAATATTCTGCAGTCTGGTTCTCTTGGGTATATTCTGTCTCTCCCTAACAAATTACCACTTCTAGAGTGAGTTTTCTTTTTATTTATTTACTTATTTATTTACTTTAAAAAATAATTGAGCACAAACCAGCGCACCTCTACAAGTGGCAGAATACTGAAAGTGAAAAAAAATGCTACTGAAAAATAAGTTAAGAAATAATAATAGTAATAATAGAAGAGTAAATGTTTTACATACATCTCTGTGTTAGTCTCTGATTTAAAGCTTGATGACCACACACTTGGACTGAATTCCCAATAAGACATATTTCTCCTTAAGCACATAAATAAGATATGTTTGTATAGCTGTAAGTCCTGAGTTTGCAGTGTAGCTTGGTGCTTATAATAGAGGAATAAATATTAGTTTTATGCTTGATAATTTTAACAACATTTGAAAAATAGGACATAATAAAATATAAACATAATATTTTAAAATATAGGCATGTATTTTCTTTACTCACGGGTTTATATTTCACCTCTGTACACAGTGACAGCTTGCTAAGGAAAAGCACATTTGCAACATAACTTGCCTGTAATCATTAGCTTCTTTCTACTTTTTAAACTATTCCTTTTAAATTACTGCAAAGTAATCTCACCAGAAGAATGTTTCTGTCTCATTGTTTTTGGCACTGTGCCTTATTAAGATATTTTTAGTTGTCTGTTCTCATTTTGCAGTTTATGTGAATATATGAACACCAAAACTAACTGCCCAAAGCACTATTTCCTGCCTTCTGCAGGTGTTTAACTTCCACATATCAGCACTGAAGTTTACGAGATTTGCAGGTTACACGCACCTCTTTGAAGACTGTGCTACTAACTTATTATTCTACAAACTTAGATCAATTATTCCCACTAATTAATGCATCTGTAAATATCCTGCACCAAATTACACAATAATGATAGAAGCACGATGTTAGTGTGAATTAATTTTTTTAAAAACAGAGTACCTATAGAAAAAATTGTAGTCTCTGAAGGCTGTAAAGAGCCCTTGTTTGACTGTTCAGATGGAGACCTCTGTAATTCCATGCATTGCATGTGATTTCTCCTGTGTTTGTACCATTTATCATAACAAAAGACCACATTCCCAAATGAGCCCCTTCTGTTACAAATATTAAGCAAAACTCAATACAGCCTAGCTATAAAATGTAACATTTAAATGCTGTTATTTTATATAGAATATTAAGAAAGATCTGTTCTTAAAGCTGTTTCAACTAAAGCTTGGAAAAATTGTTACTGAGGTAATAAACCTCAGAATGCTGTTGGAGTTCCTGAATATCTGGGCATTTTAAGTCATGTCAGTATAGCTGTGCTCCAGTTTATTCCAGCCTTGGCACTGGTTGCAAAAACACTCTTGCCAACCCTGAACAAACCACCTAATCCAGTCCAACCTCCTGAGAGAGATTAATGCTTCATGTGACACTGAAAAGCAGTCAGCCACAGACATCCTTTCAGAAGCTTGACTCTTTCAAAGCACATGACTGCCAGCTCTTCCAAAATACTCCTCAGGCATCCCGCTTCTATACTGAGAGACAGTTCTTACTCTTTAAAGCATCAACTAGGTATTCCACTACCAGCCACCAGAGAATCCACTAGGACACAGAAACACCTTCTGTGCAAGGTGTTTGCTTTCAACCATGTGCATCTGTCCTTCTAGCCATCAAGGCTGTCGCAGAATCCAAGAGCTGTTCCAGAAACTCACAAAATTCTCATCCATCCATCCATCCATCCATCCATCCATCCATCCATCCATCCATCCATCCATCCATCCATCCATCCATCCATCCATCCACCCACCTTTCTAAAACCTGCACTATAGAGTCAAACAAATAGATTGATCTAAAGGACTGCAGGTGTCTGGTGGTGGTTGTGGGTTCTCCAAGCTGCTGGAGCCCTCTCTGGTGTCACATTTACCTCTTGATGACAACCAGCCTTGTACATGCCTGTCCATCTACCTAACTGCAAACACAGGTGCACCTGGATACTCTTTCCGTAGCTGCAGGCTCTCTCTGTCACAGCAGAATTATTACACTTCGTTAAAAGTCAGCCTTACAAAAGAGTCCAGAGTTCTGGACTTGCAGACAGGCTGTGCTCTGGTATTTGCAAAAATACTGAATTATTCCTTGGTAATTCAATAATAATTCTTTGAGGTCACTGCCTGAAAAGTGAAGAGTAGCAGAAGAGGGATCATCTGCTTATACCTGCTAAGCCCCAACACAGAGTTTGACATTTTAGCTTGAACCAAGCTGGTTATGTGATATTATGGGTAGGATGGGTATGGAGTAAATGGAATATAGGCTTATGTCCCCTTCTGCTACCTCTGCTGGAGAGCCAGGGAGGAAAAAGGGACAGTTAACAGCACTGATATATATGGAATTGACCTATCTTTTGTATGCAAGAGCTGGAGGTATGGATATCTATTTGTTTTTACATGCCAAACAGTAAAATGGCATATCTTTCGAGAGGTCCTCTCCCTGTTTCTATAGAGTCACATCCACTCCACTTCAGTGTCTACAGTAAATTCAGGCTTTTTGTTCTTGCTGAGTGTATAAAAGAGTGCAACAACAGGAGAGGAAACTGGGGTTTCTTTTCTTTTACTGCCATATATGCATATAGCAGCAAAGTCATTCTTTACATTTAAGTGATTGTCACCTATGCAAACGTGCTGAAGACACAAAGTCTGTGCAGCTGTGGAAGAGACTACAGATTTTGAAATCAGCAGAGTAGCAGAAGTATAAACAGTGGCCTAATATTTTTTGCCAGTCTTTTGATACTAGTAAAGATGCAGGTAGAGGAATGTCCATCTCCTTTTCAGATCCCGGTCCAATTAGTCAGAGCTGGGAATTAATTCTGTCACCAGTTTTTCCTCATTTAACATAAGACAATTCACGTGAAGTTACTGGTGGACAGCAGAGGTGAGCTAAACACAGACATTAAAGTGTCCCTTTCTTAGTATTAAAAATGTGTTGAAACTGGTTTGTCGATGCAGATTAGCAAAGCAATGGGCTGAGATGATGAGGGCTATTTTTCTCTGGTGTCATCTCTCCAATACACCTTTACAACCTCTGCATTGCTAAAGGACTATATGCTAAAGAGTGTGCTAAAACGTTGTTTAAATCTCTTTTGGAGAATAGGGATAGCTTTGGAAAGCCTCATATATAGAAAGAAGTGTAAATATTCTGTTAAAAAATTAGAAGTCTAACCCTTAGGTTTTTATTATTATTATTTATTTAATTTTATTTAATTAGTCAAACCCTTTGTTTATTTTTAACCGAGTTTGCCTTCAGAATACCCCAGGTGATTTGACTGCACAGTTCTATGGATTTATCACTTGCCAAGTTTCAAATTTTTAAAAATCAAAGCCCTTTATTTTGAAGACCACTAACAAGCATAGAAAATGTCCTTTGCACTGCTAACTACATAAAAATGACCCAGATTTAATTTGTTTTGAAAATTATTTGTGGCAAGAAAATACTCCCAGGCTGAAGTGTTCTTTGCCAAATGTAGTCTGCAGTGAGTGTCTGCAGGCCAAATTGTGAAACCACTGAAAAACACGGCTTGTTAGGGGAAATCCTGACATTACCTCTGCCTATCTACATGTTCACAGACAACAAGTAATGTTCACTATTTCATTGCATTCAAAATCAATGTATTTGCTTAGCAGATCCATCATTTTATGAGAGTTTTAAAAACCATTCCTTAAACTCATTTTATGCTTCCCCAAATCCATATTTTTTATTGATAGTGAAAATGAGATAAATTCATTGGAAGCAGACAATAAAACCTGTATGCATAAGGCAGTTTACTTACTGCTTATGCAGGAGAACGTATGTTTATTATACTTTTGATGAACTGTCCAGGCCCTGTTTATAAAGTTGATTTTTTTATTCTGTAGTGGTCATACAGTTTTTCGCCAAATGCTTCTTATCTGAACCCTGGGGTAGTCTATAATTCTTGAATCTGAATGTAGAGGCATGTCAGACATAAAATAGGAAATGTGGAGGTTTTGAGGAGTATTTCAGGTGGTTTTGAAAAATATATCATAGCTAATAACAAGAAATGCTGCTCTAGGGTAAAGAAAAAATTTTAGGAATGAGGAGTGAAGATATTCTTTAAAAGAAGTTTTAGCTAGGAGACAAGAAACAGGTGCAAAATGAAACCAGTATTATGCTTGTGAATAATGAGGAAGTTACATTTGTGTAATGGATGTTAAGAAATCTATGTTTCAGTGAGAATGGATTCAGAGAGGTGACAGAAATCAAACTGAATAATGGAAATCAGACTATCGGGTTTTCAATAGCTGTGTTGGAGAAGAATCTCTTCCTGTAAGTCTTATCCAATGACTAAGGACGGGAAAAGAGCAGAGAGTGCAGCAGAGTAATGGAAGAGGAGAATATCAAGTGCATATTCAGAGCTTTTTAATCTAGTACTTGTTATTCAGCTCTGACTGGGACATTAGAGCTGTAGTGATGCTGGAATGTGAGCTTCAGAATGCATTTTGAGGAAGGAAATTTTCCTTTTCTGTCGTTAGATTTTTATTCATATTTTACTTATTGGAAACCCCATGGCATTGATGGCTAGGGGGCTGTGACTGTGTACTGGTAAAAATGCCCTTTTTTTACAGAGCTTTGAAAAGGATCAACCTGTAGTTTAAATTTTGTACGTTATAGTTTTGGGAATCTGATGCATTTGGCAGACCTTACGAAATTGCACCTCAGAATAGCTAGCTCTTTGGTATGTGAATGCTCTAGAAAAGAGTGTGATAAAAGCTGGCCAGTCTTTCCATATTTTATGTTTTTCTTTAAGTGAGGGAGATGCCAAGTTGCATGATTTACTTTTGAGTGTACACTTTTCATGTTGTTCCCTCCGCACCTACTTTCACTACATCCTCGTTTTCGCTTTTTACCCTACTTCCGTTTTCTCCTTCTTTCTCTAAATGACTCTTTGTGCTTCATCAGCCACCAAGTACAGGATAACTCATGAATCAGGCCCAGCCAGTATGGTTTTAAGAAAGGCAGGTCCTGCCTGACCAACCTGATCTCCTCATGTAACAACAGAGGATGACGGAATGAAGCTGGTGAAGGGTCTGGAGCACGGATGTAATGAGGAATGGCTGAGGGAGTTGGGGTTGTTCAGCATGGAGAAGAGGAGGCTCAGGGGGACCTTGTGGCTCTCTACAACTGCCTGAAAGGAGGTAGCCAGGTGGGGGTTGGTCTGTTCTCCCAAGTAACAAGCAGTAGGGGAGGTTTAGACTGGGTATTAGGAGAAATTTCTTCACAGAAGGGATTGTCAAGTATTGGAACAGGCTGCCCAGGGAAGTGTTTGGATCACCTACCCCGGAGGTGTTCAAAAGACCTGTAGATATAGTGCTTAGTGACATGGTTTAGTTGTGGCCTTAGTGCTGGGTTAACAGTTGGACTCAATGATTTCAAAGGTCTAATACTTCCACTTTCAATACTTGAACTCATTTCCATAAGTGTTTTTTGTCTGCAGATCCTTACAGAATTACAGAAAGGGTAAGGCTGGCAGGCATCTCTAGAAATCATCTAGTCCAACCCTTTGCTCAGAATAGGGTCAGCTACAGCACGTTGTGCAGGACCGTGGCCTCTTGAATGTTGAATACATACAAGTGTGGAAATGCCACAACCTCTCTGGGCCTGCCTCAGTTCTTGACCATGCTTACAGTAAAAAAAAAAAAAAGTTTTTCTTATGTTGACGTGGAATTTTTTGTATTTCAATTTGTCTTTTTCATCTTGTCCTGTCACTGGATGCCACTGAGAAGAATCTGGTTCAATCTTCTTTGTTTCCCACCCCATCAGATATTTAGACATATGGACAAGATTCCCTAGGCCTCGTTTCCTCCAGACAGAATAGTCCCAACTCTCTCAACTCCTTCTTATCTCAAACATAATCCAGACCCTTCAGCACCTTTATGGCCTTTTGCTGGACTCATTCCACTGTGTACGTGTCTTGTCTTGTACTGGAGACCCCAACACCAGGTCCAGCTCTTCATTTGTGCCTCACCAATGCTAACAGAGGGAAAGAATCACCTCCTTTGACCTGCTGGAGACTCTCTGCCTAGTGCAGTCCAGGAGGCTGTTGGCCTTTGTTGCAAGGGGACATTACCTGTCCTACAGATCCCCCAGGTCCTTTTCTGTGAGGCTGCTTTCCAGACATTTATGGCTCAGCATGCACTGGTACTTGAGGTTATTCCTCCCCAGGGGCAGGACTTGACATCTTCCTTGATTGAACTGCATAAGGTTCCTGTCAGCCCATTTCTCCAGCCTGTCCAAGTCCCCCTGGATGGCAGACCAACTTTTTGGTGTACCAGTCACTCCTCTCACTTTTGTATCTTCTGCAAACATGCTGAAGATGCGCCCTGCCCCATCATCCAGGTCATTAATGAAGATTCTGAACAGTATTCACCCTAGTATCACTCATCATAAGTGACCAGTCCCCAGCTGGACTTTGTGCTACTGAACACAGCCCTCTAGGTCCAGCCATTCAGCCAAGTTTTAGCCCGCCACAAACTCATAAACTCTGTTCTCAGCATCCTTGGAAATCCTGCGCAAAGTTTCTCACAGAGGCTCAAGGTTTCTCCTCATATGTAATAGTATCTAAAGTCACAAAGAGGTTTGTCTGTTTTACCTCAGAGACTGACCAAGGTCATGCACTAAATTCTTGGAAGAGCTACGGAATAAAACCAGATTTCCTATATTTTAGCTGTTAAAGACTTCCTGTCTCTGCTGCCTTTACTGACTAGAATTAGAATATAGACCTGTATCTACACAGAGACTTTTCTTTGTCACAGTCTCTTTTTCCCAGCTGTATTTTAAATATGTCTATAAATTTTTAATAATACTTTATATTTTTCCATTATGGGTAACTGAAAAGGACAGAAAACATAATGCGTGAGAACATCCTGCCTTTGGACAGCTGCATCATCACAAGTGTGTTTTCATCCAAAACACCGTTCTGATGGAAATAAACAGACATGCGGAAATTCCGCTTGTCTGCTACAGACCATTCTTACTGCTTTTCTTAAAAGCCTGGTCTGAAGAAGACTTGTCTGAAACAGATTGAGCACCATCTTGCTAAGAAGTGGGGGAAGAAAGCAGAAATGGATTCAGCTCCATGGGTAACACAACTACACATGTTCATGCCCAATAAGGGCACAACAGTTGGTTGTATTTCCAAGCTTCTGAATATATGTATAATTGGATAGTCATAACATACGCTAAATGCAGGGCTGGTCATTTGTATTTTAGATTGCCTTCAAAGTGGTGAAGGCTTTCTGCTTTGAGACTTAACTGATACTCATTGCCTGTAGTGCTAACTTTAGTTCCAGAATGACTTCCAATCATGTGACATGCTTTGACTTAGGAAATTCTATCAAAATCCTGGGAGTCAGGATTCTCTTAATAAGATTCAGTAAGTTCCATTTAAAAATAGATACTATTTAATTTTTTCTTCTTGGGACTCAATTCCAATGTCCCAGAGGACTGAAAGATTTTTTTTCTTTTTTCTCTCAGGACTTTAAAGGGGAGGAGGAAACTCTGAAAAAATCACATTAATTTTTATATATATGTATGTATATGTGTGTGTATATATGTGTGGGTATATATATACACCATTTACTTTTCAAGAAGAGTTTATTTAGCCCCACTTCCTCTTTCACACCTAAGAAAAGGACCCCCTGTTTTGTGCAGTTCAAAGCCACGGCAGTAGCCCCATCCATGATGGTGCACATTAGGACATCCTGTTTGAGTAAATGGATGGGCCACGCCACTCATGGATGTGACTGGAGCAGTTAAAAAGAAACGTACAGTTTGAAACAACATTGCCATGAATGATTTTCTTAAGAGGTCTGTTGAGTGCTGCCATCACATATTAGTTGAGTCATTTTACTTTTACAGGTCATGTTAACATTTTCAGGTGAAGGGTGTGATGTTGAATATCTCTGTCATGACTGATGTCGTCTCTACCAGAATTGTCACAGACAATAGTTACAGGAGGCGCTGCAAAGAACCTGTGTTTTCCACATCTGAGTTAAAGGAGCTTCCAATTAAAACACTTTTTAACCACTGAGTGCCTACAGGTTTCCTAGCGAGTGATTCTTGGAAGCGGCAAGCTTTAGAGAAAATAAATGAGAACTACAGTGTTATTTTTTTAGTCTGCAATTGTCTAAAGTTGTTGTCAATAGAAATAGTTGCATACATTTGTCTTCATTAATCATTTCGAGGTGTTGCTTTTTGACGCAGCCAGCCCTAGCAGTTCACAGGCACTTTAATTTTCCAATTATTGTACCTGTGGCTCAGAACAGATACTGATTAGTTTCACATTTTGGTCTGTGGGCAGCTTAATGTTCTTGTCACCTTACATTGAGTTTTAAATGTGCAGAGTGTAAGAGAATGTCAGATGTGCTCCCAAGTCTTCGGGTCAGGCTCAGCAAGTTATGATATTTCCAAGTACTGTACTGATGGGTTTCTGAAAGATAGATGAGAGAACAAAATGTGTGTTTAGGATCCTATCACAAAAGTAATGATTCCTCATGTAAAGTGCATGTGAGCGATTTTGTGTTGTATTCTTTTTCACACATATTTTCAGCTGGAGATGAAGGTGATGCTTCTGGCTGCTTTAACAGCAGTAGAAAAGGAAGTTACGATAGCAGCAATGGAACAGCAATGCCTTTCAATATTTACACACAATTACAAGACCTTTTCAAACTGTAGTTGTGAAACTGAAGGAGAAAATAAATTTTGAAAAGCCCTAAACACAAAGATTAATTTTATAACAAATAGAAATGTTGCCTGTCTCCTCTTTATCAATTGTGTACCAGCTATGACTCATCCATACATGCTTTTTCCTGTCCGAAAACTGACAAGGAAGAAATCCCCTCCAAAACACAAAACCGTGCTGAACATCTGCTGTCTAGATATTCATTAGTTCTGTCTGCTCTGCTTTTGGCTAATTGCATGGGAGTGAAGTTGAATCATTTATGGGGACTTAACCTGATGGCAGTTATAGTGGTAAAGATCGTGTAACGTTTGATAAAACCTAGGAAATGTCAAACATGTAGCCTCCCAAACATAAAGTTTATTTACTGGTTTCCCATGCACTTTGTTTGCTACAATACTGCCTGCACAACTGATAACAGAAAATGTATTTAATAACTACTTAGTGCTAATATGCTGTAGTATGCATGACTGACTAATTTAATTTATCTCTGATTAAGCCTATTATGTTTGAGATCACTTTACAGAAGAGACTTTTTTTGCCAGCTGTAAGCTTATTTGAATTGTAATATAAGTTAATAATGTGTGAAATAACTACTGGTGCCTGCTTCTAAATGTTAATTTTACCAAATCACTTCCTGAGTTAGTGCGTACACAGCTCATCCATTGCAGTGTAGTTAGTGGGGTGTTTGGATGTAAGACTGCCCAGGTAAAAAGGCAGGTGCATGGCAAGGGGATCAACAGCTGTTGTTTCTGCTGAGAAAAAGCAAAATAAATAAAATCACAGCCCAGCCATGGATGGCACACCATCCGTATAATGACAGCGTCAGCTGAGAAGGAGCCCTCAGGATGTTCTGCAGCTTGAAGCGTTTGTTTCCTACCAGGTGCAAAGAGGAATACGGATTCCTCGGGAAAACAGAGAGAGGAATACATTAAATAAAAACTTGTGAGAAAGGCAATCATTAGTATGTTTACATTGGAAAGTAGCCATTTGGGTAGAATTCTAGATTTTTCTCAGACTGAGGGTAGAGCTGGAAAAGAAGTGGGGGGAAAAAAACAAACAAAACCAAAACAAACCCCAAACAATTAAAACCTGGGAAATGTAAGGCGGAAAAAGTTCTGCCAAAGAAAGTTAAACATTTTTTCTTTAGGGAAAAGGCAGACTGTTTCCTGTTTCCCCTCCACTCTTTTCTGTGGTCTAATTTTTAGAGAAGGCAGACCCTTAATGGAGAGGGAAGCAAAGCTTTTTCTGTGCACAAGCTATATCCCAGAGCTATTGATCCCTGGCAGATGAAACTTTGCAATGTCTGTGCTTTAGCCACTTGTTTTTCTGAGAGGCTGCAAAATGCTCTCAATTGCTGATTTGGAAAAAACTCTGTGTTCATCACTTGTTGCTTTTATGAAAAAAAACCATAATTATATATAGTCTTGCTTTAATAGATGTTTATTTTGAATCTGCTGAGAAAATTCAGGTGGAGAGAATGAAGTCTTCTACCTTGTTTAGAGAAACAAGTGTGATGGCCTGGGATTTAGTCTATCGGATTATTTACAAGCAGTTGCCTAAATTATGTGTAATTTGCATTTAAATATATGCAACTTCAACTGGAATAAAAGGAAGTCAAATCTTTTCTCTGTCAGATTAGTGTATCTCTTCAAAATAGAAAATATATAGGATATTGTAGTTACCGCATCAGACTGAACTGCCAAAACAATGTCACTTAACTAGCGTGGAAAGAAAAGTATGCTGCACATAATTTCTTTTAATGTCATTCTGTTCCACCCTCCAAACATTTCTGGTGTGTGATAACATGTGGGATGTCAAGCATCATTGTTCACATTTTGTCATGCTGTCTCGTATAGATCGGTTATCAGCAAGTTGAGCTGCACAGCAGCTCTGATTTCAAGGTCTCTTTTCACAGCATGTCAAATTCTAGCTGGCAGGACAGGACTTTGGCAGGCCCACTGCAACAGTCGGGATACAGGAACACGTGCAGCTAGAATGTTTGACGGTTGTACTGTGCAGAGTAAATTTCCAATGTTGTTTGTGTCACGAAAAGAATGGTAATTCTATAAAAATTTCTGATATAGTGGTTTCAAGGTTTGCGATGGCATTGCCAAGACTTTTCCTCTTGTTGTTTGCTCAGGATAGTCAATCAGTGAATGTTGGAGGGACAGACATGTCTGGTTTTTGCACGAGACAGAGATAGGACTGATACTGATATAGACTGCTGGCAAGGTGGAATGTTTATGTAGTATCACGTGGAGGGTACATAGTACACTGGCTTCCCATGCTTTGTATAATCTTCCAGGTGTAATCCAGGGCTGAATGTGACATACAGAGATCTGAAAGTGTGATGCTGTACGTAATTGAGAACTAGCTCTGCATGTTAGCACAGACTGCAAAAGTGCCAGTTGCGCTCTTGCTGGTCCTAGTTCTCAGGCCTGGAGACAAGGGATTACTGGGGAGGATTTTCAACTTGGAGAGTTGCATCTTCACTGTCCTGAGAGCACTCAGATTTGCCCCAGGTGTGAAGGTTTCTTCTATATCCTCTACTTCTTGCCTGGGCAGCTATGGGTAAAGAGATTATTTAGTTCACTGACTTTTCTTTTATAAGGAGCAGGATTCTTTTAAAAATTATAAATTAATGCCTTTTTCCTTTTTTTTTAATTTCTTGGTAATAGTAGTAGACTGAGCTTCTTCACCTGACAAAGTGGGCCACAGTAATTCAATTTATAGATCAGTCAATGCTGAAAATTCTTTTCTCTTTCTACAAATCATACATACTTAGGGATAAGAAAGTAGAATTTGATGCTTCATATTTCCTATCTGTAAGAGAGAAGTTCCGAAGAATAATTAAAGAAAGAAGGTAAAATACTTGGTTATAAATAATGTAAATTTTTAGTTACTTTCACAGTCATGAGGCAGTCTCTTAGGTGCTTTGAATGTATTAATTATAAATGTATTGCATTAATACCTGCAAGCACCTGCGATGTACGTGGTTAATCACTCCCTGTTCAAACACTCCTCATGCAAGGCTTTTGGAATTCTCCGTGGCCCAGTTCAACACAGGAACCATCAGTGGATCAGGAATTGTTGTGCTTTACAGAGGGCCAGGTGAAGACTAGGACTGCCTTCTCTCCATCCTGTTTCATCTTTCTTTTCCCCCCAGTGCCTAAATTGAGATTGATCATTTAGCAGGAAAAAAAGACACTATGAGCAGCGAAGCGTAACTCAATACAACACTGAAAGCTGCTTAGCTGTTGTATCAGACTCAACTTACTCTTAAGCAAAGATTAGCGAGGATAACTTCTGTACAAGCCTCTAAATCTGCTTAGCGATCTGTGACTCTTATGGGCAAATAATGCTTCCTAAACACAGCCTTTGGACGTGCCAAGAGTCCCCTTTTTGAATGACTGATAAATAGAAGCCAGATTATTTCGTCTGGGAAAGAAAATATTGTTCAAGGTACTACAATATAGGAAGCCAGAAATTAATGCGTACCTTAGCTAATTGTGTTATGGTCTATCTTAACTTATATATATGTTGCAAAACCTTTTCTAACTGTGAGTAACACTCCATAAATATTTGTTGTTAGGAATTTTCCTTTCTTGCAACAGTGATTGTCTTACCTTTTCTTAAAAAAAAATTCACCAAAGAAATATGACGTTGTAAGACCTCAAAACATTTGAAACCTCAAAACTTTTTGAAAGGTTACCCTTTCTGTTTGCCTTCATTGCATTGACATTTCTTTAACTCCTTAGATGAATATGAACTATGTACAAAAAGCATATAAAAGCAATCCACAAGGAAACATCAATGTCATTTTCTGCACCTACACTTAAAGGCTCTGAACTTCATGAAGACTTAAGATTGAAAAAAGAAGAGCATGTTTTTTTCCATGTTTTTTAAATTTTACTTCTTGATCTGAAGGAAAAAAAAAAAAAAAAAGGCAACCCAAAGGTGTATAAAGGATCCGGAAATGTTTTAAAAACAAAAGCATCGTGTTCTAGAAGATACCCTAGTACATCGAATGGCACTTTTCTTTTTGCTATGTAATTATTTGGCTTAACTTCTTTATTGTTTTTGTCTACTTAAGTCTAAATTAAAACAGCCCTGTAAAGCTGGGGGGACATACAAGGCAACTGGTAAGGATTAATACTGTGGAGTTTTTTTGGTTTGGTTTAGGTTTTTTTTAATTTTTGATGGCTGTTTTCTCCTTTTTATTCAAATCGGTCGAAGTTCCAGGATGCTTTTTGCTTCAACTGAGTCCATTAGGGTTTTTTTGTGGTCTTGTTCAGGAAACCCCTGTCATCAGTGAAGCTTATTTGGGCCAGATTAACAATAGTTTTATGGGATGAAATCTGATAGCAAGCACTCTGGGTTTTTTGTTTGGGATTGATGAAGGGCTTACAGGTCTGTTTAGACCTCGGTCATCCTATTTACCTTTTACAAAACTGACACAGTTTTAGTGTTCTTCCACTGCTCTGGAATTTCTCTGTTTGTCTAAGTTTAATTGAAAATCAATGCTGGTGGTTCAAAACCTCCTAATGTAGCTTTTTATACAAAAGTGCTGATACAGCTGCTGTTTAATATGCTTTCAAGCTACTTTGCAAGCAAAGAAAGTATTTATCATAGCTGAGTGTGAATTAAAACTTCAAAGTAGCTAAGTAAACTGCGCCTATGTATCATGGCAGGAGTGGGTCAAGGACAGTGATGGAAGGATTGCAGGCATCTCCTGAGAATGTCACAGACTTTACTTTGTAGAGTCATATCAGGTTCACTTACCAAATGGTGACACAGAGAAGAAAAGCTCAATCTAAGGAAGCACTGTAGAAGACAATAAAAAAGGAAACACTGACCATCAAAACACTTGAAAATCCAAATGCACCAGCATGAAACTAGAATAAAGAAGTGCATTTGGCAGGGAGACACACTTAGTGTGGAAGAATAAACTTCAGAGAAGCTTCTCCTCACCAACAAAAGCAGAAATGATCTATTTATTGAGCACGTTTAAGTTTCCTGCCTCTTTATTGGCATTGCTATAATTTCTGTCCAGAAAAGCACTAATGTCATTGCTGAGATTCCTCTTCTTCTTGTCATACTTAGAAAGTTGATGATGTCCTTTAGTCTACATAACATTGATTTTTTTTTCCTTCTTTCATTTTTTTCTTAATCACCTAATGTATATTAATTGCAATCCATTTCCCTGTGTTCTCTGACATGGATTATTTTTTATATCTATTTTTACTTCACTTGGCCAGTGTGATGATTCAGGCAAGTATTCATTTTTTCTCTTTGTTAATGTTTTTTTTTGGTGTCTGATAAAATGTTCTTAAACAGATCCCAGCTTTCATCTTTTTCCCGAATAAACTGTTTCTCCCAGCTGAATTTGCTCATAATTGTTCTCAGGATAGCAAAATGAATCCTTTTAACACATCAGGTATATTTGTTTTCATGTTATCCTGTTTGTGAATAAGAAACGTAATGAGCAAAAGGTGACATTCATAAAGAAGCAAGTGCTAATTTTTAGTTCTGTGGTAAATTTTATGTTATCATTCAAGATTAGGTATAATATAAAATTCCTGCAAGCTAAATGCAGTTCTTACTGAGTTCAGAAAACATCTTTATGTAGAATTTTTAAAATTTTTTTATTTATTTCAAGGCAGCACAAAGCCTCCAGCATGTGCTATTAAGTCCTCTGTGGTAACTCTGATTTCTCTCCTACACAGTATAAACAGATGCTTGAGGAATCCCTCGTCAGCATTTTCCTCAGTGTATTTGTGGTCTGGAACAGATATCACCCTGCTTTTCTTGCACAGCCTTACTTTCAAAAGCATTCCAGCCTCTGAATGCCTCCTTCCACCACACCAAGATGGGCTGTGGGAAGATTCAGTTGTTTCTGTCCAGTAAACACTTCTCCATCCTGAGGGCCACAGCTGCAGCCTGTCTTTATTGCTCAGCCAGCCCAGGGGAACCAAAGATTTCACTGGATTGTGGTCAGTGTGTAAAACCACTTAATTCAAGAGATTTGGTATTTTTCATAGAACCATAGAATCTTCTGAGTTGGGAGGGACCCCCGAGGATCATTGAGTCCAACTCCTGGCCCTGCGCAGCACACCCCAGGAATCACATCATGTGCTTGAGAGCATTGTGGAAATGCTTCTTGGTGTCTGTCAGTCTTGGTGCTGTGACCACTTCCCTGCAGAGCCTATTCCAGTGCCGAACCACCCTCTGGGTGAAGAATCTTTTCCTGGTATCCAACCTAAACCTCCCCTGACACAGATTCAGGCCATCCCCTCGGGTCCTGTCACTGGGCACCACAGAGAAGAGATCAGTGCCTGCCCCTCCTCTTCCCCTCACAAGGAAGCTGAAAACCACAATGAGGTCTCCCCACAGTCTCCTCCAGGCTGAGCAATTCAGACTTACAAGAAGTGCCAGTTTTACAGGAAATGTCAGGCCGATAATAATCTCTGGCATTTATCAAGGTGGCAGTGCTGGGTTAATGTTTAATGGTGGAACTCTTGAAGGTCTTTTCCAACCCAAATGATTCTATGATTCTATTAAAAAAGAGTAGAGTACTTTTATAAGAAATTGTGGGTATATGGGATAATATGGGAAATACAGGATGTCTCCACACATCCCTGTGTCAGGGCTGCTTCTAAGGGCCAGGGAAGCTATGAGGGTGGCAGTGCAGGAGCAGGAGCAGGAGCAGGAGCAGGAGCAGTGGCCTTCCTGGCCAGGGCTGGGACCAGGAAGACACGGGGCCGGACACAGCATGGCTACAACACAGTGTAGGCAGGGAGTGAGGAACAGGCCTGAGCACAAAAACAGCTGCTGAGCTGTGGGGGAAGAGGGTCCAGGAAAGGCATCTCACAGCTCCATCCCACATGGCAGCTGATCTGCACCACATTCAGCTGGCATTGATCAAGCAGGACTAAAATGGCTGCTGATCAGTCCCAAAGGGTTATTGCTTTCATTACATCAATGAAATAAAAGCAACGCTTCAGGTTACATAGGCGGTGCTTGCTGATATTAAACATGGCATCAACTTTCCCTGCCCATGGTGAGTTTAAAACAACTATAATCTGAATTTAGCATGCTTTTCACTTGACTTTCACACCAGACCTAAATATAAATTGTACGAGAATGTCTTTTAATGTCATTTCTGAAGTGGTAAAAGACCCTTAGTACACCCCTTCAGATCCTAAAGTAGAGAAAGCTATTAGGTATGTTATTGTTTTAAATTTTAATCTGTTCTGATGTTCCTGAAATGCTCTGTCTGTAATGTCTTTTGTATTAATCATCGTAAATATTTTATCCTTTCTGGAGAGGGTATGCTGACGTAATGTCTAAGTGAGCGAGGCTACTTATCTCAGCTACTTTATCATACTTGCTAGACTTAAAATTAATATCAAGAAGTTCCAACAAAGATGTTGTGCAGATAATAAAGGCAAAAAAATGGATAAAGATACAAAATGGTAACCACATGTAGCTATTTCCTTGCTTGCTGTTTTCTAATTCACAAAAACCAGAGGTCCTTTGTAGTGCAGCTGTACAACTTCAGTAGGTGCAGCAGTCCCTGTTACAAAAGTAGTGGGCTTGGGAGATGAGGAAAGTGCCCAAAAGGTGTGATAAAGGTTTCAAAAGCAGATGTTTGTTGACTTCTGGTATTATGTTCTTTTCTATGCTGCTCTTTAAAGAATAGTCAACCTTGATACAACTAAGTAGCTTCATGCCTGTGTTTGGTCTCTGAAAAAAAATTCAGGGACATGATGCTACAGAAGATAAAGCAGTGGCCTGAGGGATGCAAACATCTCCTGTCTCACAGCTCATCTCATCTCACAGCTCATCTGGTGGTGGGCAGGTATGAGCTTGGGTGTATATTTTATTGCTATTTTCTACATGCAAACAAGTGTATTTCAGGCTTTACCTCAGGTTTTGTCACCATATTCACTTTGCAATGAGGAGAACAATCTTGGCTAAAACTGTGCTATGATTTTCAATTTTTAGTGTCTTGTAGGGTAATGCACAGCATTTATCTATTACCCTCCAAAATACCCTTAATCAAACTTTCCTGCTATGGAACAGATCTGTGTTCAAAGCTTGACAAAGACTTTGGTGTAGCCTTCCATATTGATGTTTAAGGCCCTTGCACATATCACCCTTCTGTAAAAATACCGACTGCTTCCCATCTCAAACATTCCTGGAATATGTGCCCAGTCTCCCGTTTCAGAATCAGATGGACTGGTACTGGCATGCACATCTAAGTAATTAATGGCTGTTTATCCAGGTACTAGCAATGCTTTCTGGTTTGTTTTTTTAATTGCAGCCTGCAAAGAGTGTTACTTGGCTTACTTCTTGGCCAAGAGTAGAGTGTGATCAGAACAAGACAGCCAGAGAAATGCATATTTTAGAGCATTAAAAAAAAAAAAAAAAAAAAAAAAGACATGCTCTTCCTTCTGAAAACTGAAAGCCACTCCTGTCCCCAAATGTGGGCATGTTTGCTTCTCGTTATTAGCAGTCATTTGAAGGAGAAAATGAACAAGGGAGCTAAACATTTGGTGAGACACTGCCAAATGTACAGGAGACCCCTGGGGTAGGAGAATGTGGATTTAATGCATGGTGCTGGTTGTCAGAGCATTTTGTACCTCTGGTTCAGTTCGTGGACTGGATCCATTTGTGGAGGGGAGCCTTGGCTATTATTGTTTGGTCCCTCTGTCTTATTTTAGCTTCACATTACTCAATGTCTGATTATGTTGGACAATACTCACTGTTTCTGCTGAGAACATTTTGGACAGCAGTGACAAAATGCCAAGGATTATGTCCATATCATTCTATCATGGCTTAGGAAACCTGTGAGAGTGAGCCAAGGCAGGCACTGGATGCTTTGCAGAAGGAGAGGTGCTAGCCTAGGATAAATTAACTAAGTTTGTCTCCCCTCTTTTCTCCCACCCTGACTGCCTGTATAACAAGGAGATGAACTGGGAGTCCTCAAACCCATTGAGTGATGGCCCCAGGTCTAAAAAATTGTAAGAGGGAAAAGGAAACCTACTTTGATACAGTGGGGTGGGAATTTTGCAGATCCTGTGAATTCTCTCATTGTGTTAAGAGCTGAGATCATTACTGGGCATGCTGTTCAGCAAAGCAGGATTTCTGTCCATATTTTCTTTTCAAGTTTATCCAGCCTGTTTTACAGCTGTGATAACTTGTGGCACAGCACAGTCCAAATGCTGGAGTGTCTATGTATATATATAGGTATAACATCAGTTATTCTTGCTTGCTATCTGAAATTGTGAGTTGCTGCTTTGCAAAGGGTGGATACCTGAATTTTGGGTTGTTATGTGAACCAAGCAAAACCGGACAGCGTATTTGGCACATAAGTAAGTATTATATTTCATTTCATTGTAATGTTTTCAGTGGATCCAAAATTCACTAGCTGTCCCAAATTCATAAGTTGTCTTCAATGCTGCGTATCATCTTTTTATCTTATGTTTATCGGGAACAAGCATCTATGTAAACCAAACCAGAGATTTCAGGAGTACTGATTATTTCACCAAGGTTAATATTACCTTACAATAACACCTGTTCTTTATGGATTCACTTACTTAGGGCAATACTGCTCACATATAGGAGATGATACTAAAATCTCTTCAAATGTTTTTGTAAGTAACAGAATATACTGTGACATTTATGGTATTCCCTTTTCTTGGATTAGGGAATGAAGCAGTTACTTAAATTAGTTTCAAAGCAAAGTTATGGAAATTTCCATTCAGTGAGGGGATTATACTTTTTTATACTGAAAAAATGAAAGCATAAAGTGCAATTTTGGGTGGTATAACTATATTTCAGTATCCCCCCTGCCCAGCGTCATGTCTCTGGAAGGGCTTGAAAACTGGATGTGAGGACACGTTGCCTTCTTATATCTCTTTGCCCAGCTGAAGAGGTGACACATGTCACAAGAGGAATGCGTGTGCCATTCAGATGTTCAACTCTATGAGGGACCAGTGCAAGGTTTGCTGCCTCTGTAGACAGAACCTGAGGCTCTGCAGTAGCAGAGTGAGCTTAGGATTCAGAGAGTAAAGGAAACGGGTTTCAGATAATAGCTGAGCTACAGGAGATGTCCTAGACAGACAAGAGGTCAGCTCTGTGTGGAGAAAGCCACCTTGCCCCATCTATTCTCTGAGAACAGCTGGGGAAAAGGAGTGAGGAGCTCTGCAGAGACAGTGGGGTGCGGGGAGAGGTGCAGGAGGCTGTAGTAGGCACTGTTACAGGTTGCCCAGAGAAGCTGTGGGTGCCCCATCCCAGGAAGTGTTCAAGGCCAGTTTAGATGGGGCTTTGATCAACCTTGTCCCAGCAAAAGTGTCACTGCCAGTGGCAGCAGGGTTGCAACTAGATGTTCTTTAAGGTACCTTCCAACCCAAGCCATTCTATGATTAGTGAGTGCTCTTTTCCCCCTAGAAAATCCCTCTCGCTCTGCATCCTCCTTTCTTTGGGATATGAGTCTCTGAGCTCACATTTCCTGGAGCTTGCAGACTTGTCACCATACAGCATTGTATTATCACTCCAGCTCATAAGAGGCAGCCTGCCCTCTCCATTCATCTCCAATGATGCCTCCTCACCTTCTTCGTGCTCTGAAGCAGGAAAAGAAAAAAAAGATTTAGGAAAAGAAAATACAGAGGGTCCTCCCAGAGGAGGAGCTGCAGTCATTGCCTGAATTAGGTGTGAAAGTGGCAGCTACTGAAATGTAAGGACTTTCCTACCCTTCTCCACGAGATTTCCAGCACCAAGACATAAGGTGAGAATGCTTATCTCATCCCCACCTTTCCAGGCCTTGACAGTGCTTATCAAGAACTAATAAAATACACAGGGCCCATATCTGGGCAATGTCTACCTGCCTGTGTTTGAAGTTTTACCTTAAAAACACTGCCTGGACCTTTCAGTCTTTTTTTTCCTTTGTTTTTTTTTTCTTTCTGCTAGCTTCATGAAGTTATGAGGAGTTTAAAAAAAAATAAAAAAAAGAAAACTTATCTTTGGTACTTAACTCAGCAGTTGAACAAAAGTAGTGCGAAAATGCTGCAATAGGTGTTGAGTAAAAATGTCTGTGGTAACTATCCTGAGTATAGCTGTGCTTTCATGACAACTCCTTTGAATTATTTCCATGTGGAACAGAGCAGCTCTGACAGCAGCTCTCTTTTAGAGGGAGGCAATTTCCCTCATATATGACTTGTCAGCTGCTAACTGTGGGTGTGTAAATATAGCTGAAATTTGGAAATAGTGCCGATCTGGTAGAGATTTTGGGCTGTTGTTTATGACTGAATGGATAAGATTTACCAAGTTCAGATTGATGGTAAACGTTGCAGGGTAGGTACATTACCCAAACTTTTGTTTGTGGAGCACCTTGACAGTTTTATATTGATTTAAATAATACAATTCTTCTTTAAACAGCTAAGTGGTGGATAAAGTATGTAATTTATATAATAACTGTAAGAATATTCAGAAGCACCTCAGTTTAATTTTACTCCAGTCTTATTGACCTTTTCTTCTCCCTTTGCTTTTGCACTTGTGTCTTTCTTCTCTCATCATTCTCCCAACTCATCTGGGATTTCTCCTCCTCCCACTCCATCATTCAGCCAAACTCCCATAACACATGGGAACCTCCCTTCATACCTCCAGCATCAGTAACCTCATTTGTTTGTCAAGCATCTGCTTTCTCTCTGCAGTTTTAACTCACAAATTTATTTCTTCTTGCTTAGTTTGTCTGGTGTCATCCAGTGCCATGTTTCTGGTTTGCATTCTGTCCCTGGTAAGCAATCTTTCTGAGTGTATTCCCTTCCCTGACTTGCCTTGGTGTGCTCTCGGTGTGTCAGCTTTAAATTTCTGGCTACGCAAAGCAGAGAGAGTCTGCTACAGGCAAGTTCCCAGGTCAGCTTTGCCATAAAGCCACGTGTTTCAAAATAATTTCAAGTTCATGAGGCCTTAACTAAGAAAGGTCTTAAGAGCTTTTAGAGGGCTAAGAATATGTCTGTCATTTCAAGCCAATTAAAGATGCCAGTACTATAATTACATCTCTCAACCTTCTGCAAACTTCCTCTTTGACTGGAAGCTCTCTTCCTGAGAAATCAAATGAATACTTTTCTGTCTTACTTTCAAGGTGTTATCTCCCTTTTGATCTGGCTATTTATGAGATCTTCTCATCCACATAGTCCAGAGAGAGTACTATAGAGCACGAAGCACCTTTTCTGTTGTCATCTCCATGTCTCAAGTGCCAGACTCTGTTTCCTAAAATTCAAATAAATCCACTTTTTATCCCTCATTGTATCTAAAAGTATCAAAATAACAGAAGAACCTCCTCCTTTTAGCAGGAAATTTTCAAATGCTTTTACTAGTCAAAATTTCACTCCATCACAGTATTGCAGAAGGTGCAACAAACTCAAGGAATAATTAGTAAAAGAAATAGAGAAATCAGCAGATGAGAACTTCCTCTTTCAAGAACAGCAGCTTGTTTTAGCTGTGTCTAATATGATCTCTAGGACAGAGGATTGCCTTTATTTGTGCTGTGCCTTTGCTGCATAGAGCAGCAAGCTTATATTGAAACTTCAAGTCAGTAATTTAGCTTGAGTTGTCTGAAAGCTGGAGTTTTGTATGGGTTCGCATTTCTTGCAGATGTCTGTCAAATACAGCAAATGTTGCTGGCTGAGTGCCCTCAAAAACACAGGGGAAAAAATAAGATCCTTGAAAAAGTTAGATACTAATGACTTACAGCCACTTCATATCTATTAGCTAGTGAGTGCACTTCTTGCTTGAGAGGAATGGGAACAGGGAAGCTTGGAGCTGGCTTAGTGGTGGGAGGCTTTGTGCTGTTTTCGAAGGAATGCTTGCAAATTCTCTATTTGGTAGCTGACTTTTTAAAATGCAGTCAAATCAGTATGTGATGATGGCAGAAATAATCGTGTTATTCTAAGTTTGACTCAAAATATGTATTTCATTGGACAAAAAATAACAAATTATTCAGAAAATAAACTCCAATATACTCTGTTGGGTTTCAGTGTCTCCAGGGAACTTCATTTTATGACTTTATCAGCTTGCCTTAAAGCCACAGAATATGTGATTCACAATTTCACCATCCTATTAGTTCATGTTTCTGTTTGGAAAGTGAATCAATTTCTGGATCTGATGTGTGTATAAACAGCTTCTTTTTCCTTATAGTCTCAAGGGAAATCATGAAATGTCAGAGAATAAAGGTACACAGAGATATAGATGAATTCCAGTGCTGAAAGCTGAAAGTTAAGATGTATCTAAACATTAGAACTTTAATAAGAATTCAATGATCAGTGCTTTGCCAGCAATGTGACAATGTGCTCTCTCCCACTTACCAGCTATTTGTACACACTGTACTTTGGTCACTGGGTGCAGTAACCAGGAAAGAACAAAATACTTGGCAAATTAAATCTAAAGATTTCCACTCCTGCTGTAGAACAGATACATGTAATGTACCATTTCATCTTAAACCAAATTATGTACCAGGACATTTAGATACTTATTTCTGAAGACATTGGTGTATAATGTCTGATATCATAAGGACTGAGATGCTTAAATTCCAATTATGAAAAAATCTTTAAACTGAAAGCAGAGATACCTGAACTAAGCAGCTCTGTGATATACCTAATCTTTCCCCTCCTGCTGCCTTTCTTATTGTTCATTCAAGTACACATGTAAAACAAGGACTTGATCAAAAGTCCTTTGAAGTAGATGATAATCTGTCAGCTGGCTTGGCTACTGCTTGGACATCACCTGTATGTTTTGCCTTTGTAACAAAGACTTTTGAGATTTCTCGAGCGTTGACAGAGGATACGATATGCACGATGGAACTGAGACAACTGAGTCTGTTTGGCATTGTTTGTTATCTTCAGTGGTTATCTTCTGCACATTTGTGGAGTTGTGTCTTTTGCACAACACGCTTTTGCAATACCTTTGCCACAAAAGATTTTTGAGGAAAAGAATTTTGAGGAAAGACATAAATGTTATCTTCAGGATCTAAATGTTGTCTTCAGCCGTCTAATGGGGATAAGGAAGATATAACCATATGTTTCTTGTAAGGGGAAAGTGATAGGAGAGAGAATGGACACAAGTTGCAATGTGGGAAATCCGACTTGGATACTAGGGGGAAAAAATCCAGCCAAAAAACCAAATCACAGTAATATAGTCAAGCATTAGAGCAGGTGGCACTTGGAGATATTCAAACGTGACAGTCTTGAGCAACCAGATCTGACTTGGTCACACTTAGAGCAGGGGATTGCACTGAGTGACTGCCAAAGATGCCCCCCAGCCTATGTTCTGTGCTTCTATGAATTCTATTTTTTTTATGTAGTTTGCTGTTTTCATCTAACTCTTAAATAAAGGGGAAATGTTCTGTCTGTTTTCAGAACCTACTGGGTTTGCTCTCATTTACTTACACAAATGAGAAATGGAGAGGTTGCTAAAGAAAGGATTCAGTGAACTGCAAAATCATATACTTCTCTCTGGAACCATGCATTTTATATGTATGGTTTGTAATACCCAGTAGAAAACATGTGCTGAGAGCTCACTGCTTTTATGAGCTGAGATATGTGTATCCATGAATAAGATTTATTTGTGGTGTTTTCCTCTCTTTTCTTTTTAATGAACAAAACAAATAAAAGTATTCTGTGGTTGTTTGGAGTATTAAAACATGCCTGCTTCCATGCTGAAAATAAGCTCAAGTCTAATAAATGTAATTATTACCACAGATAGGTCTGCTTTTCCATGTAAATATAAGCGTTTCTTCTTGCTGTTTCCAATAATCTACGTCTTAGTGGATGTGTGTCTTTTGCACGGTGTACTTTTGCAATATTTTTGCCCCAGAAGATTTTCCTTGTGAAGTTATTAAAGTCAAGACTTTTAAAAACTCTTGTCAAAAACTCAGAATTAAAACTGGTTCTGTTTGAAATATAATTATGTTTTAAGCAATTTTTCAATTAATTAACCCAAGTGTGCTTTTGCAAATTAAGAATTTGCACATTTCTACTTGAAATATTTTTTTCCATTTTTAAGTAGAGAATTTATAAACTTTTTTAAAAGCTGCAACATAAAGTATATTATGAGCTGAAATTCTGGTCAATAAATTTAGTTTGATATAGGATGGTTAAACAGACTTTGTATGTCAGAACGTCTTATAGCATGAAAGAATGATCTCTTGTTTAACACAGAATATATTTTATAGCGTATTACAGCAAAGGATGGAATATATTTAGGGAATATGTACATATGGAATATGAACACTAGATCTTATATGGATGCTGTGTTTTAATTCTGTCTGGCAGCTAATCCCCACACATCCCCTCACTTCCTCTCCCAGTGGGATGGTGAAGAGAATAAGAAGGGTTAAAGTGAGAAAATCCTAGGCTGAGATAATGGCAATTTAACAGGTAAAGCAAAAGCTGAGCACACAAGCAAAGCGGAACAAGGAATCCGTTCACCACTTCCCATGGGCAGGCAGGTGTTCAGCCATCCCCAGGAAAACAGGGCTCCATCACATGTAATCGTGACTTGGGAAGACAAATGGCATCACTCCAAACATTCCCCGCTTCCTTCTCCTTCCCTCAGCTTTATGTGCTGAGCATGACATCGTATGTTATGGGAAACCCCTGTGGTCGGTTGGGGGCAGCTGTCCAGGCTGTGTCCCCTCCCAGCTCCTTGCGCACTCCCAGCCCACTCTCTGTTGGGGTGAGAAGCAGAAAGGGCCCTGACTCAGTGTCAGCACTGCTCAGCTGTTACAAACACATCTCTGTTTAACCATCAACACTGTTCTCAGCACAAATTCACAACGCAGCCCCCTACCACCTACTGTGAAGAAAATTAACTGTATCCCAGCCCAGACCGGCTCAATGGACTTCAATATATCTATTCTATAATAAAAGTCTGGAAACAGGACAAACCTGTATCATGAAGGAAAATAAGAAAAAGATGAAACTTTCTTAATTTGGTAGATCCGACTGGGTTGTTGTAATCATGACAGACACTCCAGTAGGTCTGCTTCTAGATATAAAACAACCTGGGAAGTGAATGAGGGTGAAAAGCTTTAAACTGCAAAGGAAGTCTACATTTTTTTCTAAAGCTAGTTATGTCTGAATAAATGTTTCTGTCCTTCTCTGAAAAACAGAGTAGAAACTAGCACAGAACCAGGACAGTTTAACATAACTACTGTATGTGGGTTTTTTCTGCCTACCACATCATCTTCCGGTTATTGTTGAAACATCTGGCTTTATAAAGAGTGGGTTTTTCCCATTTCATTTGGGACAGGTCTTGCACAGTTCTGCCTTCCTGGTAAAAAGGAAAGAAATCCTGTGAAAACAGATGTTTCTTGCAAGACACATGTACAGTAAAGGACAGATGGATTTCATCAGTCTTATTTACTTAGCCAGCAAGGGCTGTTTATCAGCACAATATACAGATCATTGTAAGCTTATTAAAGACAATGAAATAGTTGTGACCAAATCAGTTAAGTTTCACCCTTACTTTCTGAACATTGGCTTTCTTGGCTACTGAATAAAGCTTTTGAGGAATAAAGCTTTGGCTTCACAAACCAAAATGTACTGTATAGTTTAAAGGTAAGCAGCCAAGACTGTAATTTTTGAGAGACCAAAACAATTTGTCTTCTTCTGTGAAAGTTTCCTGAAGCATTTTCATGACAAAAACATCGATCTTTTACACGCACAGGTTACTCTCGGGCAAGGACTGCTTTAAATTGCATTTCATTTTCAATAGTTTTTCTACTACCTATTTGTTGAGCAAAAAATAGACACAATTAATTATTTTGCTTAGAAAAATCTAATATTCTAAGTATCTATATGATTTAATCTCCAAGAAACCATTGCAGAGAATTACAATATTCTCAAGATATTGCCGTTAGGATAGATGATGGTTGACACTTATTCATCAAGACATAATTGATTTCCAAAAGCAGTGGATTTAGATTCCCTTTGAAAGGCGCTTTTTTTGCCTCATATTAATGAACAGCAAACTTAGAAGAGATGCACTCATGCAAGCTTTTGGTTACACACAAGCATATGCTCTGTGTGTGTTTAAGGAATGCTTATATAGATGTGTATGCCTCCCGAAGAGACGAGCGTTGTACAAAAGTCAGCAGAGAGAATCTTTACACATGGAGTGCAGACATAAAACAATACCTAGGAAAACATCACCTAATTTAACGCACAGTGGCTGGGAAATTACTGTCGAGTAAGTGTCGAGTAAGCTTGCAATGCAGAGCTAAACCTTGCAGAAATGTGTGAAGAGCACTCAGATACAAAATCAAGATAAATATTTCACTTCTATCCCTGGTTTGCTTGTCAGGCTGTCCTCCTTTCCCTTTTATTTCTGCTATTTTACAAGAAGCATCTGCTTTCTAGAGGATGGGGAAAGTTCAGCTACAGTGAGTGTGAGGTTTTATTCCTTTTTTTTAATTTGCTAATTCTGTGGATTTGATAATCATCTCTCTATTGTCTGGTCATTGCTTTTCTATAGAGTTAAACTGGTTCCACTGCTGGTTCTCCAGCTGCACTGCAGGATGGCAGTGTGTCCTCAGCACACCCATGCTTTAGGAGTACCCTTCCAAAACTATATGCATATAGTGTATTTATATGACTTCTGTGACATGCCGTGGGCTTCCTTCTGGGATCCAATACTGGTTTTCAGGAGGAAGACAGACACTGATTCTTTATTCTGGGGTCACAGTTTCACTATGGTGAGTGGCTGCTGTGGTGTTAGGAGCACTCAGCACACCATGACTTGTTAGAGATGAATGCTTTGTAACAAGAAATTACCCTGCCAGAGAGCAAATTAGTGACTGATGTAAAATGGAGACTTCTAGATTGCAATTGTGCTAGCAAGACATGAGACAAAGTTAAAAGTATAATTTTAACAGTATTTAATTAAGTGGAACAGTAGATTAACTACCACAATCCTAACTAAACACATATAGAAGAATTGCAAAGTATAAATGCTCATTATTGCCAAGTTGCCTCTGCCATCAGTGACTGACTCGGAGATGGGGTGATTGACTTGAAACTGATTTAAAATGGCTCAATTTACAAACTAAATTTTAAATCTTTTCCAGTTGTTCTCCTTTAACGCAGGCAGGGAAAGGTGACTCATCTGTTCAGCACTGCATGGTTCACTGGGTGAGGAGAAAATGACATATTTTATCTGGTCACTGAGATCTTACTGTGTCATTTTACTTTGTGTGTAGCAATTAAAGCAAAGTGAATCACTTACCTGACAAATTTAGTCTCTTGTTCTTTCAATGGAAGTATTATTACCTCTAGTTTATATTTGTTTGAGTTGCGTGATGGCAGGTTTCTCTCATCACCTCAGTTGCTGACAAATTGTAATTAGGTATCCTTGTGCACGGTGCTAGATGGAGAAGTTGCAGAGAACCAGTGCAGTTCCTTTACGGTTTGTTTAATTAACTTTGTGTGCTGGATCCAAAAGATTTTGGGAGCCTGGCCTCCCTTGTTTCATCAAGCTGCGTAAATCCCATATCAATTATACCTCCTATTCTGGAAACAAACAGTGGAGCATACAAGCTTTGAATTTGCTTTGCATGACTCTTTGTAGGAAGCAAGCATAAAAGGAGCTTGTGTTCAGCCACAATACATTCATTGTTAATTTGAAGTGAATATTTATAACTTTCTTTTTACTATTAGCCTGACACTATGAGCAATTGTAGCAGTATTCAGCTAAATCTGTCCAGCCTGCGCCTGGTCAGAATTTTCTTTCCCTGTGTTTCTAATACATTTTCTATGCACTATTTTGTTCTTAATGCCTTTATAGCTTGTTTATTGGAAACAGGTTTTTAATTATTTTTCAACAGTACCGGAGACCTGATTTAATGAGCAATTGTTGGATATACTAGGGAGACACATTCACCTGATTAATGTGATAGTTAGCTGAGCAACAAAATTGCCTAATGAAGAAGCAGCTGTATACCAAGTCAAAGCAGTAAAAAAGTTTGAGGGAATGTGAAGAAAATATTTGAGGAGAGGTAATTTAAAATAGGATACTGAGCAAGTTGGAGGCTAAGTATAAATATACAGTGTTGGCTTGCTGTTTGGATGGTTGGTCTGTTAGTACATGCATGTGTGCACACACATGCCTGTATTTGTTAAGAGACAGTTTGTATAGGCTTAACTGAAAGATACTTCATTGGAGGGCTAGGATATGCAAGGGCTATAGAAAAAAAATGGGAGGATGGGTCCTTCAGGTGTGTGTGGGAGATGAAATTGTGCTGCAGCCAAAGCTTTAATGGCACGAAGTGTTGATGTCCAGCTTCAGTGCTAAAGTGTGCTTTTGGAAACAAGTCTGTCCTTTGGGAAACAGGTCTTTTCTCAGAGAGAAGAAGGTAAGAGAGAAGAAGTTTGATATTCTTTAGTTGTCAGAGCTCACACTGGGGTATTTCTTGTGTCACTGACTTGCTCCTATCAGCAGCACTTATGTCCTCAGTTCGGAAGCTTGTGGTCAGCTTAAAGGATCAGACTAACATGATCACCACAGAATTTTAGTACAAGGTAGTTCCACTCATGCATTTCAATGGCATCTTCCCTCCTCTTTGCAAGCAGCATTTGCAAAGGAAGATGACACAGTGGTAGCCCAGTAGAAACTCATGACTAGATCATCAGGATTCATTCCTGCAAAGGGCTGTGGCATGCATGGAGAGAACTGCAAGGGTCCACAAGGTGGACACATGGTGCACTGAGGCCAAAAACACGGGTAGAAAAGGAGAATTAAGTATGAATGCTAGAGTAAACACAGCCCAGCTAGTTTCTCTCATGTAGTTTCCAACTTGTCATGTATGGTGGATATCTCTTTACAAGCCTGAAAGTACGGAATGTTTCAAAGTCATGGTATATTGTAAACCATCCCACTCACAAACTTACTGGACCCCTTATGGCCTAACATAAGCCCTCTGGTTTAAAGTTAGGGCTGGTTACTTTCTGTTGCTGCTCACTCATATACCAGTGAGGGCAGGAACTCTTTTTTTCCAAAAGGAAAAGTGAGCTTTTCGTATGGGATGTTGTATTCTTGTTCACATGATTTAAACAGATGAGAGCTGTATAGATTATAAAGAACTCACTCCGGGAAAATGAACTGACTTTCTGTGCAGTCACTTTGGGAGCGCAGATTAGGGAGAAGACTGATAAGATACTTTGCCAAAATCAAATCTAAGTGAAAGTGCACCAGACACATTACTGGGATTATAAGAGATTTGAAGAAAATAGAGAAAAATGAGATGGCAATTAACATACACCTATTTGGAAGAGGAAATTGTGCCTGTCAATTGGAAGGAATTGAGGAAATTGTGCATGTCAAACTCGGCCCCACTTTAACTGGTTCAGCTCATCTCCATTGTGACAAGTAACTTGAACAATTCTTTGGGAAACATTTTTACTTCCTTGCCTTGCTAACATGATGGAAATATAAATTGCTTTACTTACAATTTGAATGCTTCTTTCAAAGCCAGGAGGGTTGCTGGTCTGATGGTTGGAGAATCAGAGTAGAATTCAGCAGATCTAGATTAATTTCAAATTCCTGTCATAGCTTTTGCTCTAGCAGATTTTTAGCAGATTTTAACTTTTGGGGTTTTTGTCTCCACCTCATCTTATTCATGTTGCCTGTAAAAAGGAGAGAATGATCCTTATGTTCCACCCATGCTATCATGCCTTAACAATTTAGCTGGTGGGATTTCTGGTGCTCTGTATGTCTGTGCCTTGGGTCAGCGGTGCTCCAGCCCTGCCGGACCACATCACCCCTCAGCTTCAGAAGTTTTTGTCTTTCCTGGCTTGAAAGGAAAGTTCCCAGTGATGCTTTGATTCGGGCTGTACTTGCCTTTTGTTATTTTCATATGACATGGTCTTTAGAGGTCTTTCGTGGAGCACCCGTGGTGCTGGAGCCAGCGGGGTGGCTGTGCAGGGTGGCTCCGAGCATGGCAGAGCTCCCTGTGGGAGCCTGAAACAGGCCACAGCTCAACAGACTGACTGAGCACATGCCTAATCTCTGCCTGCTCAGCAAACGCTTTAAACATAAACATATTCCAGAGCGTTTTGCTACAGATGGGTGATCTCCAAAATGTGCTGGTGTGCTCTGCTAGATAAGGATCAGGATTTCTTTCTGGAAGAACTCATTACAGGACAGACACACTAGCATTGCCTGCATTTTTAGGTAAGAGACTTGACACTTTGCCGTTTATGTGGCAGCCGAAGTAGACAAAAGCAGTACATACTTCTAAAATTGTTTCCTGGCGTATAAATAGAGATTATTTAGTATTATGATTTGCTCATGTATTATATTTTAATGCTATCAAACTAAACTATATGATGGCAACCACTCCTGCTGACCTTGTGTTCTTTATTCTTCAAACCCAGCAAAAGTCATCTGCTGAACTCAACACTGAATTGTTGAGTCCAAGTTTTTGGTTGTTTTTTTTGTTGTTGATTTTGTTTGGTTGATTGGTTTGGGTTTTTGTTTGTTCTGTTTTTTTCGTTGTTGCTGTTTTTTGTTCTGTTTTGGTTTGGTTTAATTTTCCTTATTTAAAAAGCAATCAAGGTAAGAGATTTGAAGTGGTGTAGATCATGTGTTTCAATGCAGAGTGTTCTATTTTTTTACAAAGATCATCCTAAAAAATTGCTGATTTTTTTTTTTAAAACAGCAAATCATATATTATACTGTCACCTTTGAAAACTTTGGGAGTTTCATTTAATTTAACAACTGGCCATTTATATGTGACTGCAACTTGTCATAAATCTAACACTGTGCAGCTAATAAGCAGCAACAGGAAAAGTGGTCAATCCCAAGTACATGCAGTCAGAGCATCCTGGCCTGTGTGTATCAACTTCTGAATAACCACGTATGGAAAGCTATGAAGGCTGGACTTCTAAAATGCCTGAGATAGGACAGCTTTTGAAGCAAAAGTGGCAGCCAAAGTTTGTAAAAGCGACTGTCTAATTCACGTGTTTATGCATATATGCATATATATATTTACAAACTGTATGATATGTATTCATACCCGATACAAAAGTATGAATGGCAATAGTGGTGTGCAGTTTCCTTCTGAAAAACTGCCTGCCTTAACTGTTGAACCCTCTTCCCTCACCCTTGTCCTCAGACTTACCAGGCACGTTTGCAAAGCTTAGCCCTTCACTAGCTCACACTAAAAGGAAAATTTGGCAAGATTTCCTTTTTTGTAACCGGGGCCCTTTCACTAATTTGCACAGATACAGTCCTGAGGAGTCCCTTAAAGGGATTTAGATCCCTCCCTACCTTCATCATCCCTTGTGTTTTGTCCAGGTGCACACTCTGCAACTGTCTCAATGAAGTGAGTTCTTTTATTGGTTTCTTTCCAGGACCCAAGTATTAACACTTCTGGTAGGAAGCATGTAACAGAAATGTATTTGCCAAATGATGCTGCCTCTTTCCTTGGATATGGGAAAGCATTTTGTTGAAATGGGAAAACCAAATGAATAGAGCCCGCCAGTTCCACACGCCTCCTGTCTGCGAGCATCCCCACCCCGTGTATGTGGGCTGTGTTACTGACTCAGGGGAATGGGTTTAGAGGAGCCCTTTGTTGAAATATTGGCAGCACATCACTGGACTTGCCGTTGCTGCAGATGGAGCAACTTGCCGAACAGATGGATTCTCAGCTTTCTGAAAGAAAGGGAAGGTACTTGATGTACCACGGTGGGAAAGAAGGGAGGGTATTCCAGGCAGATGGAAAGGCAGGAAATAAGGCACGTTCTGTGCTTTTTTGGTGCACTTGGAGCCTAGTAATCGCTTTCCGGCAAACTTGGGAAAATGTAAGCACAGCACTCTGTGAGAGGGCAAAGGGACTGTAACAGATGTGGAGGAAGTTATTTGCACAGAAGCAATGAAAATGAAGGCTGAGTCTAGGAAAAGCCCGAGTGTATGAGTAAGTATTATGTGCTAGGTATGGGAAAGGGCTCCTTTACCATCAGAGGTAAATGCTATTAAGGGACCGGACTAGTGCCAGAAGAGTATAACTGGAAGAGAGGAGTGATTAATATTTTAAGGTCTATCGTGTTGTGGAAGAGGCTAGAGATAAATGTCAGCTGCCACTGTGAAGCCAGGAATCCCCATGTTCCTTCAGTGTGGGCATTGGTTTTGTGCTGGCACAGTTTGTACAGTGGCACTGCTCAGGTAATGTGTTGCCTCTTCTCTTCTGCTGTTCTTCCTCCCCTCCCTGTCTTGTTCATACCTCACTTCCATCTTAATTGTTAGGGCAGGACTAGTCCTGTGCAGCACCCAAGAGCCTGTAAATCTGACTTGAAATTATGTTACCTGATCCAGTATTTACTGCTAAAATCTTCAGGCAATTGCCAAGCGTGGTGTGATAAGGAAATGGCATGAACTGAAAGAAGTGATCATATTTTGGTGTTGTGTGTTAACTCTCTACAACTTTTTAGTCACTTCACACACACACACACCAGACTTAGCAGAAATTTACTTTATTGTAGTATCATTTATGATTTAATAACAGTGGACTTTTATCTTTATTTTTACCCCTTAGCTTAATTAGACAATTTCAGCATCGTAGAATGCAGACATTAAAGCTGTTTAGTTATAGTGAGGATCCCAAAGGCCCTGGAAATCCAGATTTGCTGGGAAACGAATGTGATAAAGGGCAAAAATGTTATTTCCAAGTATGATTCACAGCTGAAAGCAGCTATGCAAAATTACCACTTTCTTAAATAATGGCTTTGGCTTTTGTTCATAGTCAGGGTTGTATCTACAGCAAAAGAAATGTCTAAAGTGTTTTTCTGAAAAATAAAGTGACCTGGATTACATACCCACTTTTGCATCAATTGTGCTTGATTTTGCAGGACCGAATTATCAGGGAGGCTTTGAGATAAAATGAACAAGGAATCCCATCACTGAATTTTAGTATGAACATTTTTCAGATCGTTGTGTCTGGATCTCTGCCGAGTTTCAGCCCTATAATAAATTAAGTCCAACCCACACAAAGTAAGGAAATTAAAAAAAGGGGAAACAACCCAACAACTTCTACAAGGCAAAAAAACTAGGCAATTTTTATGGGGAAACAAGTGGCCGAGAATAATTTATTGAAAAAGTAATTATCTAAAGAGAGAGTGGGCTCCTCTCTCTAATTGGAAATGATAACATTTTCCAGCCTTACTAAACACAGTAGAGGATCATCATTTTGCTTCACCAACCTGGTTAAATTAAAGTTGAGAAGTTGCTTTCCTCTAGTTTTATTTCTCCTGACACCCAATTCTGCAATTGAGACCACCTCCCTTTCTCTATGGCAAAATCTAATCTGGCTGCCACAGGACCTGTGAAAATCATGGAGGTGATGAGCCAGGGTCTGCTTTCTGTATTGCATGTCTGGCTTATTTAATCTCTAGTCACCCTCAGAGAATAAATATTTCATATATTGGACAGGTGAAAAGTTTCATTCAGCTGCAGATCTGCTTCCACGGCAACTGATTCTTGTCATTTGAACAGTTTAAATGTGTTGAAAACAAAGCTTGCTTTCTGCTTTTCTCCACTGTGGTTTTATGTGTAACGTATTATTTGTCTTCTCCCTCCTCTCCCTCCTACAAGCAGATACAGAAAAGCCGACAGCATTAACAAGTAATTCTCAACAATTTATAACCCAAACATATTCTCTCTTCCAGTCAAAATGGGACGAAAAATGCCATTTCATTTGACAAGCATAGAGTAAATATCTAGAGATACGAAATTGCCCAGGTTAGCATCTATAAATACTCTGCATGAAAAAAATGCATGTAACCACAGTACGACTTTATGATTTACAATATGTTTCTCCATTGCTACTAGGTTTTTTCCTCAATATCATTGTCCACCAATTCAGTTAATAGAGTTGGGTTTGGTTTGGGGGTTTTTTGGGGGGAGGGAAAGGCAATACCCCAGGTCTTTCTCTAGGAAAGGTTTCCTTCTCTAAGAAAAGCTGCTAGCAAAAAGCTGAAGTGAAATGTCTGCAGCCATATCTGATTTCTGCCAATGTTAGTGCTTGTGACACATCTTGTGGAACATGTCTGCTGCATCCTTTACATCTTGAAGCAGAATGAGCTCTTTGGAAGGATAGCTTAGCTCATTCTTCCTCTGCACATTTCCAAGCATAGTGGGCAGCTGTGGTCCCTCTTCCTCTCAAGCCATCCCCACATCTGGACTTTCTGACTCATGCTATGCTTCATGTCCAGCTGCATACCTCTATCTTCATACATGGCTGGTGGCTTCACAAAGCACTTCCCTTGCCTGCCTGTTGAGTCAGTTGTGACTTGGTGCAGCGGTGAAATTTTGGTAGACAGGCCCCAAGTAAAGGGATTTTCCCTTTACCATCTCCTATCAAGCTCAGAGACATTTTTACTTGCATCTGACCATGTGTGTGGATGTTCCCTTGATGTAGTTATGGCAGAACGGGGACATTATTTCGTGAGGCACACAGCTGTCTTAGGAAATAAGTTGGAGAATACGTCTTAGGGTGTGATTGAAGGATTTTAGATGTGATAGCGAACCATGCATAGGTGGCTTATTTGATCTCTCTGTCCTCTCCTATTTACTGTATAGCTTTCTAGTGACACTATGTTTGGGAATTAAGACGACACTCTAGATCAGTTTGAAAAAACTGACATGACGTAATGCACAACTGCTATTTTGGGTTTAGGGGGAGATGGGAAAAGGGTACAGCCTTTGATAGGTGTCTGTGTCTGTTCCTGGTAGCTCTGTGGCGGATCCCCCTATTAGAAACAATTGAACTATATCTGACCTTGCAGCCCTCTCCCTTCTGTTTCCAGGCATATAGATTTTAGCCCGCAGGTCTCTGGTTAACCCCTCCTCACTGTTGTTTATTTCCTGCCACTCCACAGACACACCACTGAGCATTAAGTATGTGAACTCAAAGACGCTCCCTCTCTCCTATACAGTCTTAATAGCAAACAGTCACGAGCTGGGCTTCTCCAGGCAGAATTTCTACCTAAGAAACATAGGTTTCAGGAGTATGCCCTTTCTCTCACCCTTTTCAGATTGCATTAAAAGCATCCAGTTCAAGAAACTACAACTGTGTTTATTCAAGCTTTGAATTTGGAAGTCGTGCCGGGATCCCTGCCACGGCACGCTTGAACCGTGAAACCCAGGTCAGTTCCATTTTTTGGTTTTCATGTACTGGCACTGCGCTGCAGCTGTTTGAGCTACCAGGTCTCTGTGGAAGCAATACTTCTTTTAACATGCAGAAAACATCATATTTGATTTTATAACCCTACCTCTTGTTTTAGGTTTTGGGTTTTTTTGTACTACTAAACAAAATGTCAGGGTGGCATGTCGGTGAACATAATGCGTTCAAAAAGAATCATGCTGACAGGCTTGAAAACTAAATGCTCTCTTTTAAACAGGCAGGAACAGCTCTGATTTTCCTTCCTGCCTACCAGGCTATACTTGGCACTGAGAGGACAGCTGTGCTTAATCTGCCTTTAGCTCTATCTCTATGACTGCTGGCTATTGGACTATATAATGCGATCTTCGGCTATGGGATATGACCAGTTTCAATCAATGTTCACTGAGGTTGACTTTGTGACTCAAAGGCTACTGACACAATAGCCCTTTAGTTTTGTCAGTGAATCAACCCTTTCTCTCTCTTCAAGCCTTCTATGGTGTTGAGGATTTTGTGGCGTTTTCATATTGCTAGAGAGAAAGATGCTGGGTTGGCTATTGCACTGAATGCAACTGGAGGGATGTTACTAGGTTTGCGTGAGGCACTTTCTGAAAAGGCTCTTTTTGTTAATAATTCTACTCTAGATCTCAGACTCCAAATTCCACCCAAACAGAGTTTGCATTTCTGAAATTTCATGTGCCTAGTCTTCCACTGCAAGGTGGATTTGCTGAGGGAAAATCAAAGGTAGCGAGATTTGGTACCTGCAGTGTTTGTTTCCCCCAAATGTATGTTGGAAAACTCTGTTTGAAGGCACAGTACTGTTTGTCTGCTTATTGGGAAAACATCTGGAGGCAGCAGTGCTTTATGCAAGGAAATTCGTTGGTGTTTGACTGTGGTGTGGTTCTGCCTTTCCTTTAATTCGTTAGGCCCTGATCTCTAATAATTGTATGCTTTGATGTTGCTAGAGTGCTCTTGGAATAAGTGCTTCTCTCAGTGAAAGTTACGCTGCTGTCATTTTTTAATGTTTCATACAATGAGTGAAGAATAATCTGGAATACACCCAAACATGAGCTTTTCATCACCATGAAGCCTGCAGTTAGAGCTATTGTCCCATTTAGTCACCAAATAAGAGTCTGGAGAGCAAATACCATGTCCAGCTCCACGTCTTCTCTGGCTTTTCTGTGGTATGTTCAGTTTCTGTGCTTCTAAGCATATTTCCCTTCTTTATAACCTTTTTTATTTGTGCATTTGTTCCTTGTCTAATTATTTTAGGTCAAGTCTGCAACAGCTGAACAGAATGCATTTAAGGTAGAGGTCTGTGATTTTCCTGTGGCAGAAAAGTTTGTATGAAAAGCTAAATATCTTTTTGGGTATTGTATTTGTCTAAAACAATGGGGAGATAAGTTCTGAGTGGCTGAAAACATTGTAACTGCACCATTAATGTTTAATTACTATTGGCAGCCAAGAAGCGCCTTTCTGGATTAACCAGACATTCAGCTCCTGGGATGTGCCTAGGTGGCAGAAAGTGATAAAGGTAGTGAAACCACACCTCTGGGAACATGTAATGGGATCTTTCCTGTGATATGCAAATTATGCTGCCGAGTTGCTGTATAAACAATTCATGGGAAATGTAGTGAGAGGTAGTTAAATAACTGGATCACATATCAAAGATAAAATCCATCACCGGGAATGGAAAAATGTGTTAAAAGAGTGGTTTTGCTTTTAAAAATAAATAAATAATAAACAAAAAAAAAATCTTTGCCCAAAGCATGTAGTTGCACTGAAGAGTAAATAGCAAATGATTTATCACAATTGTTGCAGTTCAGAGTAAACAAGCATTTAGGAAACCAGTGTGCACAGAGTTTGTGAAAATCAAGACTTTTCCTAGTACAAGTAATCTTGCCAATTATGCTACTTTTTTTTTTCTTCTTTTTTTCCTTTTTTTTTTCTTTTTTTTTTTTTTTGGTAACTGAGAAAAAAGATTACTTCACAAATGTTAATGTGGTAACTTTTCAGGCAGAAGATATGCACTGCTTACTTTTCAGTGATAAAACCAATCTTTTCATTTCTATTCTAAGCATGAGCAAAGATCTCAGGCAGCCCCGCAAAATGAATTTCAGGGTCATATATAGCCATAGATCAATGAGTGTGAGCAAACCGTATCAACACCAGCAGAAGCTGAGCTCATGCCTTCAGCCTGAGTTTCTCATTTTTGTATTTTACACTGTATGAGGAAAGGATTCCAGATAATAGCACTCCTCCAATAAATCTAAGATTACTCTTTCACAAATGGTACTGAAGCCTTCATTGATTCTCTGTCCAACTTCACTGTTCTTCCACAGAGGTCAATTCCTGTAGCACTTGTCTTCCCTCAGCCTTTTCCTATATCTGCTGTTCATTTAGGTTCTGATGTAGCTCGGTTGAAGCCCAGTGAGAAGCCTCTGTATCCCTCCTCAGTGGGAGCTGCATCATGTGCTAGAGTCCTAAGGGGCCAGCAGCAGAAAATTTAAGGCAGCAGGGAATATTAAAGCGTCATGAGGCAAGGGAAATATTTTTGACCTGTGACTTTCTTTTGTTTTGCTATGTAGGAGGAGCAATACTCCAGATAGAGTTGTACAGTCACAATAAACAGGTCCCACATTCAACAAATGTATTGAATTCTGTTATATGTTTAATCACCAACGGAAACTCTGTCAGATGATCTTCCACCAGGAACAATATCTCCTAATTAACTGTAATTAAGGTGTATTATAACTACAGGATATGAAACTAGATGGATCTGTCTCTTGACATTTCATATTGGGATTTTTTTTTCTGCTAAGTCTCTTAATATGCTTCAATTAATGATAACAGAGGCCAGGCCATTCTCAGTGATGGATCTGCATATGTGAATCTTTGTACCACTGAGATGAGATGAGATGAAGCATGAATCTTTCCATCACTAAACTCCCCTTAGAAACATGAATGAATTCCAATTAAACTGAATTTACTGGAACGAATGTTGATTATGAGGAAGCTAAGGGTCAAAGCTTGATTGCCTTATCCTGTAAAGTGCAAAAACCTGTGCCAGACATGACACAAAAGTCAGGTAGTTTGTCTGCAGAGCCTTCAGAAGTTCTGTAGCCATTCACGGCAGGTATGCCATCTCTTTTCATTCGCTGAGCAGTTATACAAAACTGTTTTGTTCTGGCCCTATTTGAAAAAGCAAATTCTTAATTTTAGTGCCCCACAAAGGTTTTATTATCTAGAAAATTTTTGCTTCTCTCTCTGCACTGTGGCAGATACCCAGTCTTCACCAACTGATGAGCATTTGGAGACCTAATCAGTAGTAAACCTGAGGTATAGTCTTTGTATAGATAGCTTAACAATTAAGACTTTTAAACTATTCCTGAATGAAAGGAAATTGCCAACTTTAAAGAGAGAATTTCCTAGCTTAGGCGTTTCTGGCCATGTAATTAAACTAAATACGCCGCTTCCTTGCCTCTAGCCACAGTTGTCCTCAAGAAGATTAACAACATTGAATTTCTACCCAGGCTGAAATCTTGTTTGTACCCTGAAATATGGACCCTGAAATAACACAACAGTGCGCTACAACTCCATCTGGTGACTCTGCCCAAGCTCAGTCATGCTTCACTGTGTGCCAGTGATGCACTTCGCAGTGTCACCAACCCACAGGACTCAGGGAGGAGTTCACTATTTCAAAGATGAGTATAGATGAAACCAGTTTTCTGCAGAGTTTACTATGGTGTGTAGATATTTGCCTGAAGTAATCTATTAGCTGTCGTAAAGCATATGCAATCCGAAGATCTTGCATAAAACACTATGGAAAAAGAGACGAAAAGCCTGTTTCCCATGCTTTTCCACTGAGCAGCTCTATTACGATCAGGACTTAATTTAAGTGATCTACTATATCTGTAATTGCACAATATAATCATGTTCCTGGGATTGTTATTTCTTTCTGTCATTTATTTTTAGCTACCTCAGTTCTCTGCAACTTCTTAAATAAAATATTTCTTAGATTTATTTGACTTGTGCTCCCAAGCACAATTGTAATTCACCTTATCTGATTGAGAAATGGCATGATTACAAAGTTTTAGTTTTCTTTTAAGATACCAGTAAACATTTTTTTTTAAAGTTTCATATTTTGCTGGCATCTTATGTGCCCACACTCGCTTGATCACATGCAGGAAATATTTTTGTATGCTGGTGCTATGCATGACTATGAAAGGAGCTGTAGCTAGAACGAGATGAGATACAGGCTGTAATTTACACCTGACAGAGTGTGAATTTCATTGCAAGTGCTTTTGAAGGAAACTTGCTATTTTCTCCACATTCAGATAAACAGTGATTCTGTAAGAAATTATGATAATTGATTTTTTTTTTGTTTGGTTTGTCTATTCCACTCTGCTTTAGTTTTGATTTTTACGGGGAAAAAAATATTCCACGACCTAATGCAATTCCGTGTTATCTGCAGGCCCAGGTCATGGTCCTGTGATGCTGGACATACCCCGCAAGCAGAGATCAGCCTGACTAGGCAAAATTGATAATGTCTGGGATAAAGAAAGTATAATCACCCCATTTCATGGGTGGGGGACAAGGTATAGATGGTTTAAATTACATTGCCAAAGGTATGTTGCAGAGTTATATGAGGAACAGGAATCTCCTGGATCCCTGTCAAGTTTCTTTTTTCATTTCTAGAGAACTGAAGACCCCTTGTTTGTTTTGGCTGAATTGCATTTTGGATAGTTTGGAAGACATTTGGAGGCAGAAGGGCTCTATTAAGTCTTTCCTATCGAAAGCAATATTAGTAGGCAATTAAATGAATAACAAATGGGATCCATTCAAAATGCTCCACTTGCTGTTGCTCTGAGCTTCAGGCAAGAAAGTACATAGAGGTCATTTAACCTGACCACTTATATATCAGAGGCCGCTAGTGTCACTGGGGCACTCCTAAATTAAACCATATATTTTAGACAGAAATATAGTGGTCTCACAAAGCATTTTCTATTCAGACCATAAATTCAAAGGACAGGGCTTTGTCCTCTACATGCATCTGCTTTGCACTTCCTGTAGTATCACCTGGAGAAGCAAGGGCAGTTCATACTCCTGTCAGTTTAATCTCTTGCATCATCGCCATTATTTTGATTAATTTGCTACCTCAGAGCTTTAAAGAACAAAGAAATCATTAACAGCATGAGCAGAGATGGTGCCAAAGAGGCCTGGACACTGACCCTGGCACTCCGTTCTCCTCCTGTGTGCCAGAAGAGCTCTGGGCTGCTGTAGGGAGGGTAGTGAGTGGTGGCCATCAAGCTGCACTGGGCAAGCTGATGGAAACTGCTGCACCCCAGAGCCCTCTACGTGGGTCATGTCCTCTGCACATTCAAGGGATGAAGTAAAGATTGAGTCCAAGAGAGCATGGTACATAAATTTTCTGGATGACAATATAAACAAACAAGTCAAAAGGCATCAGATACCATATTCATAGCTACAGGCCAAATGCTTTATTCTTAATGTTGCAGTGAAAGTATTAACATTGCATTTGTTTAAAAAGTAACTAGGAGGCCATTTGTGACCCTTATAATACACATGTGGAGCAGTGCTCTGCTGGTTTACACTGGTTATGTTCTGCTTTATATTTTTCCAGGGGGTCAATTTTCAAGGATCTTTATTGCTATTTATGAATATAAGTAACTAATTTACCAAAGTTTCACAAAGTGGCTTCATGACTTCCGCTTCGTGGTTAAAGGTTCCGCAAATCTTTTGGTCTTGTTGTTGACTTTGGGTTGTTTCTGATTGTGTCTTGAAGGCTAGAAATACTGTATTACGGTGAAGTAAATACCTTATTCTTGTTATTGCCCTTGTTATTAGAAAATATTTATATAGTGCAGTAAATTGACATTTTACTTTACCAACATAGATAGAGGCAAATTCCCTGCCCTGAAGAGCTTATAATTCAAATAAGAAAAGACAAACAAATGTACAACACTTCAGAAAATGGTGGGTGAGAGGATTATTAACTATGTGAAAGAGGTGGAGGGGCTGCATGAGGAGAGAGAAGGATGCTACGATCATCATTATTCCTAGTTTTACAGCACAGTGAAAAAAAGCACACCTCAAAAGCCTCAAATGGGATGAAAGCCAGGCTGCACAAGGGGCTATGCAGAAGCCTGCCAAGGGGGTGGCCTTGTCTCTGTGTCTTAGAGCAGTGTTGCCTTGCTGACATCCCTGCCTGGGAGGCTCCTGGCTAAAGCCAGCATCAGTCCAATTACAGCACAAGGAACACCACTTCCAGTGGGTTTTATCCCTGCCTGAGGGAAAATCCACATGATTTCCTGCCCTGAAGAATTATAACTGAAACTGAAGAAAAGAAATGCGCATACAAGAAGATGTTTCAGGGAAAGGGCAGTGGAAGGATTGTTGGCTGGCTAAAGGTATGGCAGGACCACCTGAAGGGAAGGAGGGCTTTTAGCATCATTATATTCACCATGATCTGCAGCTCTAGCCCCCTCTGTCCCGACCCCCTGACAGCTAGTTACAAGACAGAAGCATTGAAATAATTTTTGTTGACCGATCGTAGCTGATGCACACGTAGTAGCTGCTGTTCTCCTGATCTGACCTCATGCTAACTGTGGAATTGCTTCTCCCTCAGTGCCCACAGAGTATGTGATAATCCTAAATTTATGTAACTTGCTAGTGATCCCATAAACAACTGTTTAGAAAACAGGCAAAATTCCTGTCTCTGCTTAGCAACTTAATTCAACCTCTGGGGAAATCTAATGGTTATGCGGGAGCACAAAGACCCTGGAAGCTCTGCTCCATCCTGTGAGAGGTGGAAAATTTTCATCATTTCCCTCATTTATCTACAGCAAACAACCTCAGAAATCAGAAAGGACAGAGGGAAACTCCCCATAGCTGTCCTCACTTCCGATTCAAAAACAGATGCTGCCCCAAATATGGCAGGAATGATAAAGAAAGCCAGGCGCAGCCTTGCCGAGGCTGGTGGGCAGAAACAGGGGACTGTGGTAGCCAAGAGGTGTGTGTTATTTACACTGATATTTAAAATGGGAATTGCAAGGAGCAAGAATGTTAAGTGTCTGGTAAAGAAATGGGGCTGAGGAGATGGGATTCATCATTTGGAAGTAGGAAGAAAAGGTCCAGGACGGATTTTCTCTCCAGAGAAAAGGCAGATATAGGGCATCACAGTTGTTGGAAATGTGTTAGAGTGGGCAGCTCCTGCTGTCAAACACTAATAGTTATATGTTGACATATTCACTGGGGATGGGCAGAAAAATAATCAGAAAGACAACCATCTCTCTCTGTCTAATTTGTATGTATCTGTATCTGGGGACATTCTCACGAGCTATTGCAAACTGAGTGGTGCTTTCTGTTCTCCTGCAGCTCACTGTGCCAGAGTTATCAGGCAAAGGACAGGAGTGGGAGCCAAGTCCCTTAGGACTGAGTGTCTTGCTGGGATTCATATGGCATGCAGGTAGCAGAGTGACAATTGAGCTCCCAAGGCACAGGTTCCTCAGCCCAGCTCATCTCATCCCATGGGTGTCTGACAAAACAGATGTTCATATCCCAAACTGCAGTGTAGACTTCTAGCCAGGGGAGTGAGATGTGCACCTCCAAGGTGAGCTTCACTGCCTGGCAAGGTAGTTGTCTGAAACAGGCTGGCAGAAGTATCTGGTTCACCCCACTGGCAATGACAACAGCAGGAAGGCTCAAGCATAGATGTCTGCTTTGGCAGAAGTTAAGTGAGGTGAATCCCTCCCTTCCCTAATACAACAGCACAGTGTAACAAACAGTAATGTCTTGGTTATGAAGAGATATTTGGGTGAGAGAATGGCCTTTGGGAGATTAAGGCAAGAAATGTGCCTGCGTTGTAGGGGGAGTGTGGAGTCAATGGATGGAAACAAAATAATGTAAAGACAAGCAAGAAAGAGTATTATGAGGTAAATGGAGAACAGGAGGAGGTGTACTAAGAAGGATGGAAGGATTGCAAGATAAATGAGCCCAGGGAGCACACTGGCAATTTAGAGCTTGTAGCTGGAGAAAATATCCTGAGTGTGATGTGCTAAAAGGGGATGGCAGCTTTCCGAGTGAGGACAGATGTAAGCTGATAGAAGAGATAGTGGGTTTTTCTCTTCAGCAAAATTTATCACCAGAAACCTTGAAATAAAACAAACAAAACAAGCCTAAATCTCTTTTCCAGATTTTCACTAAATAGCCATCACTGAGAGAATACTTGATGGTATTGCATAAAAATTTCATCAATATGACTTTAAATTGCCTTAATATTCAGCAAAAAGTGCTCTGCAGATCACCCCTGCACTTAACCAAGGACATTTTGATGTCACCTCTTGCCATAATTTGACCAAATGATAAAAGTGTATTTTAAAAATATGAAAATAGTTTGACTGACAGGTTTGGGGTTCCCCCCCCCACGAATGTCTGCCTGAAAAGACAGACTGCCTTAACTCCAGGAGTTCAATTATAGAAACTTTGAAGGAGAAGAAAAATTATAATGAATGCATTTTAGAAACTTCTAAAAAGTTACTTAAAATAGACTTTCCATACATAATGTTACCATGTGAAACTCAACTGTATCCTGGTCTCCTGAGACTAGGAGACATCAGTCTGTTCATTTGGAAATTCAATAGCAAGGCACCCCTGCCTCTGATGGTCTGTATGATACAGTCCCTGGGGCTCTGCCACAGACAGGGCTTACCCATCAAACTGTTCATTTTTTCAGGGGGTGACATGGGAGTGATTTCACTTTAGCTTAGCCGGGAAGCTAAAACGCTCTTTCTGGAAGTGTGTCCCGGCTTCATTTGGTCTCTTTTTTTTTTTTCCTTTTGTCTTAGTTTTTCTTTAAAAAAACTCAACCAAACAACCCTTTGCATTTCAGCTACTTGATGTAGGTTTAGTAAACATGAAGCGAGGACATTGTGTATGGTACAGTGAGTGAGAAAAGATACTTGATAAGTGTGGTGTGTTTATATAGGTAATTTCTGAAGCCCAAAAAGATAAGAAGTAGCATGTATAGCCAATATATAATGACTGCTCCAGATACTTTATGGCATCAAGAAGGCATTCCAGCACCTCTCATTTCTGTATTCAGCCTTTCAATGAAGTTGCTGAAGTGTGTTTGTTCAAGATCTGCTTCAGATGCTTCCTCTTTTGTCTGAAATACAGTGGTGTGGGATGTCACGTTTCTAAAGTAGTCACTGGCCTTTAGTAGAAAGTAGTGTGATAAAAGGCTTGCTATTAAAATACTGCTGTAAATAATTAAAACATTTCAGAATATTTTGTTGTTGTTAAATGTAAATGAAGTTAAAATGCAGCATCTAAAGAAAGGGTTGTCCTAATTTAGTCAGTAAGTCACTGTTCTTTTAAATGGGAAGCAAGTGAGTCACAATTGCAAGCCATCTTGGCAGGGTGAAAAACAGAGATGCAATCATCAATTCACAACAGTGTTTTGTGTTCAAGGAATAATCAGACCTGTTTTTATCAAGGCTGTACTGAATTGCTAGTCAGCAACATGGCTTTTTTTTTTTTCCTGTTCCAGATGATTTTGGAACTACATATGCTTTTTCAGTAAGTAAGCTGGACTTCTATAATGCTTTGCTTAATGTGCCTCCAGATTCTGTTATTTATAGACTTCAGCATAATCAGACTGCAGCTGCTAAAATACACACAAAACAAAAAGCACATTTGTAACCTGTTAATGCTCTGAGATGCAAGTGAAGATTTACCGTGAAATATTACTGAGTGACCTTTCAAGGAGCATCGCAAGAGAATACCTGTTTATCTTGGAGACCTTTGTTTTATTTTTCTTTCTCTGTTGAAATCTTCCAATGTTCTGCTTTCCAAGGGAAGTCTGGCCTTTGTGTGTACCATGTGTTATCTTCAAGAAGTGCTGGGACAGCAGATTTAAGTAATGCAGCATCTCAAATGAGCAGTTCTTCCAGAAAATATGTTTTGTTAAAATTGCCTTCATTGTATATAGAGGGAAAATATAAATATATTGAGATTTTTCTCTAAGTTGTCTCAGTCCTATCAGTATGGACATGATTTACTCATTAACTGTTTTTTAGTGAAAATTGGTGGAAAGGATGCCTTGCAATCATGGAAAAACCTACATACTCAGCCTACATAGGTGAAAGCGAACGGTCTTAATGCAGCACATATTTTATGAGTTACAAGATGACAATGTAGGTTTTTAGTGGCATAGTATAGAATGAACAAAGGTGTTCTAAATCATTCATAAGACAAAAAATTGGAAAGATTATGCAAGTGAACATATAACCAGAGCTCCTGTTTAGGCTCTAAGGGACCTTATCTTCCCTAGCTTGTGCCTAATGAAGCAGTTTTCTTAAGGAACGTGCTGGTTCCTGCAGAGTTAATCTTTGCTTTCAAAGGCCTCCTGTAAGAGGGAGATGTGACAGAAAAATCCACATAAACAGCGTGACTCTGGAGATGCTGGAAACCAACTGGCCTTCGCAGTAGAGCTGGAGGGAGGTGAAGCATACAGTAGATGCATAAGTTAGGATCCCATCCCGGGAAAAAAGATTCTGTTCCAAAAATGCTCTGGTACCTGATGTAATTTTTACTTGCTGTAGTTAATGCCTTTTTGCAAATTGTTGCAAGAAACGTGTTTTCCTTCAGTTCGTTTTGAATTTCCAAATTTAGATGAGGTTTTCTAGGTGTTAACATACCATTAACCATGCAAAACAATGCCTCTTCTTGTAACACTGTACATGCAATACTATCAAAAATATTTTTTAAAGCCTTCTTTGGAATCACATTGGAGATGATCTTTTTTTCACGTAGCCTAGGTGGAATGGCTATGGCACAAGAATATCATTTTCATTGTTGCAGCTCCTATCTTCCTTCTTCATTGTAAGATGGTCAGAAAGAAATGAACAGTGACTTACAGCATATCTTTGTCTAGTTTTTCTTTCTATTTCTCTCTTCTTTACTGGAGATCCTGTATGCAGCTGGAGAAACTAAAAAAAAACACTGGGAAGAACCAGTACAAAACACTTGATATATTTTAGAAGACAGCTGGAGGTAGCCTGATAAATGACCTGTACTTTGGCAGGTCAGGTGGAGTGTGACCAACCTAATGACCACTGTCCTATAAATCACAGTGAACAGTAACAAACACTTTGAAATTGCCATTCTTTTAAGAACTGGAAAACTCGCCTAGATGTAACAGTTCACAAGATTCCACATTGCTCCTTCCTGTCCGTGTTTCCCCAAGAATCAGCACCAATAGCATTTAATGACTTTGCAACTTGTACTCCCAGGTTTCAAAAGGTTGACACCATCAATTTTTTCCTTGAAGGATTTAGTAGTCACAAAAATTAGACAAAGAGCTGAAATGACTGAAGGTCACTCAGCAGGTCGGTGTCAGAGTTGGGAAGAGAACCTCCTCTTTGCATCCCAGGGCTTGCTGCTGACCCGGGCACTCCACAGAGCTTCGTTACAGTGGTGCATTTAATCAGCTTCACTCTGTGTTGTAACTCATTGTGGTGTTATGGATATCTAAAGGGTAGGATTTTAACTTCACAATCTGCTGTTATTGAATTAGTTTTATGTTGTGTTAATTTCTTTGTCTCATGGCATTCATTGCCTGTGATAATTGATGCACAATATATAACCGACTTCTGTATTCATTTGGGTAACTGCATTTAATTGCCTGGTATAAAATATGTTCACTAAGTACAATCTGCTGTGACTGCTATGACTGAGAAGTGCTCATTGGTATGGACTTGAGGGTGCTTTATCTTCCTGACAACCTGTCTCAAGCAAAGTCCAAATGTCTCTTGCAATTCACCGTCCAAGGACCGGTACTTGGTTTGTGTCTGCAAAAAGAGAGACCACCAAAACAGTATAACTTGAAATCTCTTTGCAAAATGTTTGGCATCAAAATTTTGTTAATCAGAAGTTCTCAAACTGGGAAGTTTTTAATAATGTCCCTGCCTCTCCCGAACATCAAGGAATAGCAGGGCCCAGAATATTTTATACATTTTCTCCTGTAAATCAGGATTATGGCTTTGTTCGCTTCTGAATTTACTCCCCTGGAGTAGAGCTACTCCCATGCACAAGTGTTTATAAAAACAGATTTCTTTTACATATATCTTCAGGTCATTAATGCCTGGAGGAATATTAGTGAATTGTAAATCAGGAATGCTCTCTAAAGGTGTGATGTCAGTGAAATGGTGTTGGTTAATGTCTGCTCAGGTTACACAAGATCCCTGCATGAGCTTATATTTTCTTGCCTGTTTAACCGGTAACAGTGATTCAATTTATTATTAAGAAAGCAAGAATTTTTGCTAGTAGATGTATTTCTCATCAAACTCAGGGTCTTGCTTTTTATATGACTTAGACAGTGGGTTTGTTTGTTTTCTCTGCTTGTTTTGTTTCCAGTGTCATGAAGGGTATAATAGTGCAGTGTCTGAGCTATACAAAGAAATACTGGAATTTGCCCAAAGCTGATTTTATTTTAAGCATTAATGAAACCTTCTCTATACAAATTTTCAGAAGTTTTTAAACAAAAGCTAGTGTTTGAGTTTAAATCAGGTATGAAATGCCTGTGAGACAATTTTAGCCTTATTATATTGCTCTGCGTTAGTGTAACCACTAGGTTGTCACTAGAAGGGATGTTCACAATTAGTATTTTTCTTTTTAAAAGAGCTAATTTCTCCAATCTGTGTCCTTCAGGATGAAGCATTAGTTCTGCCTACAGCTTACTGGAAATTATTCAGTGTTCATAGGTTCGTTTATGCTTGTTATTCAGCTCTCTTCCACTGACAAAATAGCCTGCAGCAGTTCTTGGTTAGATAGAACTAGTTCCACTTTAGGCTCCTCACGTTCTCTTTTATGGCTTTCCCCCTGGTTTACCCTGCACTGCATCCAGGTACTTTTGTTAAAACAGTAGACTTGATGGTCAGAGAGAAAGCAAAGCTGCCCAGAGCCAGGGTGGGCTACGAGAGTGTGTTTCGAGCAAAGACTTCCGTGGCATAATGGGCAGATCTGCTGGTATAATACACCATGAGTTTCACCAAATTAAGCAACTGATTCTGCTTTCCTTTATATTCATTGTGTAATGGTCTTCTTCCTCGGCAAGGACTTTAACAAATACTTGTAGATAATTCATGAAAGTATACCAAAATTTGAAATATGCAAACAACATGTCAGAAGGCAAACACCAAAAAGTCATTCCCAGTAGGCTGTGGTGTGTTTGCCTAGCCCAGTGTCTGATCCTGCATTTCTGGCAGAACTGGTGCAACTGCAGTGTGGGTTTGGGCAGAAGAGTGTGTAGCGTTCAGCAGCCGAGCTGGGTATGTCACCTGGTACACCTGGTTCACCAAGCAGTGAAACGTGGGCGAGGGAGATGGCAGAGAGAGTCCAACACCCGTTGTCTTCCTGTTATCCCAACAATCCATGCCTATCTGAGATGCCTTTGCCCCAAAACCAAGGGGCAGTACCTCCTTCCTCCCCATTAGCTGTGGTGATGCATTATGGGGACAAGCAAGTAGCATACAGCAAGGTATGAAGAGGTATTTCATCACCATTGGTTTTTGAATGCTCCTTTCTTCATCAAGGCAACAAAGCTGCTGGTCAGGGGAAGAAGTGAACCACTTTCATCTGGGCTATTCAGCATATATTTGTAAATCGGGACTGGTTTGGCAGCAATTCATAAAGAGCAAGGAGGACTGTACTGTGTGAGAAATAACTTATTGACAAGGAATAATTCAGCCAGCCCTAACCTCAAAATAGATGTTTGTGGTCAGAAGTTTATTGCCTCAGTGGAAAGGGCTAAGTACAAGTTTAAAGAGCTGAACAGGAGACACCCAGTTTTTAAAAACTTGACATAAATCTTGGCTGCCTTGCATTATGTTAGTCATATTCCCTGCAGAGGACTTCCATTCAATGTTTATTTGGTGTTTATAGATGTTATTTAAAAGCTAATTTTATGATAAAAATATTTTATGTTATGTATAATGAATAGTGGAGATCAAATAAGAATTGGAATTGCAAATTCAAATATTAAGGGTTGATAAATATTGACTTTTAAGTAGACCCACTGTAGATTTGAACAAAATGCTTTTTAGCCTAGTATACTGGTTATTTGTAAATTACAACATACAAAAAAATGTAGAGCATTGTCTGAGCCTGACTCTTTCTTCACTTTTACAGTCATTGATTTGGTCATGTTCCTATGAAATGATCTGTACAGCATCATGGAACTAAAACATAAAACTTTCTGGCTCGTACTTTATGCACATCAAATGAAAAAAAGAAAAGTGTGGGAGGTACTAAGCTAAAATATAGTGTAATTATGTTAATCGTGTCTTTTCTAAAGATGAATCCTTAGGGTCTGCATGTTGGAAACCTCTTAATTATGGTCTTTCAAGTAGTTTTTTAAAGTCAGCACAGCTATTCTAGGGCTGAACAAGTCACCAAGGTTCACCTGCATAGTGCTAATGACCTCTCTGAACACTCATAAGCTTCTGGTCTGTTGCTGTCCCCTGGTACCCAACACCCTGGACCAGAACCCCTTAGGCTACTGACCAGCCAAGAAAAATTAACACGGCCCCCCTTCACCCACAGTCCCATGTACCCGGTGCACAAAGAGTAACACGGGCGTGTGTGTGTGTGTGTGATCATCCTTAGCCCAGTGTTTTCTGCCCCTGCCATAAGTGCTGGGAGCTCACAGACTTTGCTCACATCTCTTACCTGTTCAGCCTCCTTTCCGATGAGCCGTGCGCTAACGTGGTGAGCCTCCCAAACAACAACAGCAACAGCAAGAAGTTGCCCTTATGTAAAATTCATGGTCTGACAGACATCTGATGAGAGCAATGTGTTTTAGCCAGGAACAGATACTGCACTTTTGCTTTGAGCTAACTAACCTCTGAGAGCCAAGGGTGCAGTATCAGTTAAGGAGCAGGCATCATCCTCAACTTTGTTACGTTTTTTTTCCACATCTTTGCAGGCTCCATTCTGTGAGTCATTGAACAGTATTTTATTTTCCCTTTCCATCTCAGAACAGATGACTATTTCCTTGAAACTTGCAACATCAGTTAATTGTTAACAGTTAAAAAAAAAAATCGTATTCATCCCTTAATATGTTCTTTCAGCTGATGCCTTCGTGCCGAGGAGGCTGTGTAGCTACTGATAAGACCTAATTTGTGAAGGGCTTTTCAGCGGTCTGGCAGGTTCACACGTGGTACTGTTTGTTTAGCAGGCAAGGATGAGCGTTTGCTGGAATGCCTCTACAGAGACTGGGAAATGTGTGCGCAGAGGCTGGGGCTGGTGATCCAGAGGGAGTAGGCAGGAGCTCTGAGTGCCTCCCAAAGAGGTTGGTCTGTTGTTGTGTTCTGACTGTGGCACTTGTAGTTGATTTCCGTCTTTTCTCTTTCAGAGCCTAATGAGCTGTGTGTGGGCCCTGTGCTTGGTGATATCCCATCTCAAGATGCTGCTAATACAGTAGCTAGTTATTCCTAGCTGAAGAAGTCTAACAGAAGAAAAAGGATCTGGGGAAAAGCAATGGCTGCCGGTAAATATCTCAGGTCTGCAAAGGCCGTAAGAAAATAGCTGGAAAGAGCTGATTTCAGGTGTGGTTGGGGAGGGGAGAAGAAAAAAATGTGTGGTCACATCTCGTGTCTGGTGTTTCAGTATCAGAAAGATACAATCTGTTAACTACCTGACCCGCTCTTCCCCACTGAAGGAAGATCCATACCTGGGCTCAGTCTATTTTGACCGTATTCATGATATTTCTCTCTTGGTTTTAGAACAAAACTTGGTATTTGCTATAGTGAATGGATTTTGTTTGATCTCTTTTTAGTTAGGGTGTAATGTATTCTTAAATCTTTTACAAAATAAAAAATTGCACTTTATGGAAAACAGGTCTTTCCTTGGGATATGTTTGGTTCTCACAGATTTCGGGCAAGTTCCACAACCATTTATGTATCATTAAGTTCTATCAGAGTGTTGCAGGACAATTTATTCAGGTTGGGAGAGGCCTCAGAAGGTCTCCAATCCAACGTCCTGTTTAAAGCAGGGCCAGAGATAGGGTCAGACCAGTGGTTCAGGGCTTTATCAAGTTGAGTCTTGAAAGGTGCCAAGGATGGTGACTGCACAGCCTGTTCCACTGCTTGACTATTCTCATGGTGAAATAGTTTTCTCTTTTTCTTGTACCGTTTTACGTCTGTTGAATGTTTCCGATGTCTTTATGCTCTATTATACAATAACAAGAACTATTATCAATGATCTAAAGATGAATCATAATTAAGAAACAAAACAAACCCAAAATAAACAATGGTTGTGATACCTCATTTTCACTGAAGGTTTTGGTTTAAAATTGTGGTGTATTGACTTTTCTACTTACAGGATGCTTACTTTCTTGCAGCAGCTGATGGTTTGGGAAGTATAGCTATAGATACCACACAGCTTAACATGTCAGTCACTGATCCCACGGCTTGGGCTACAGCTATGAATAATCTGGGGATGGTTCCAGTAGGACTAGCAGGACAACAGCTTGTGACAGGTAAGATTTTTCCTTTTTTAAAAACATCTCTTGCACCAGTCATGAATTCTTTGTGTCCTTTTAAAAATATATGGAATGTTTTCTGGGGATATTATATTTTTATGTTCTGAAAACATCACCTATGATTAATATTGCATACTGTATATTAGTCTCTTCTTGTAGTAGGTATATAATCCATATTATATTTTAACCTTGTGAAAAACTAAAACTCTCGGGGGAAATTGAACAGCTAAACCATCAATCCTTATGCTGGGTCAAGGCCAGGAGGCAAGTCATGTAAGAGGAACATTTGTTTTTGTTTCTCTGTTCAAGCAGGATGTCTTGAGGTTCTGCCAAGGGATACCCTGGGCTGAGAACTTTTGACTGGAGATTTTGGAGTTATGTTAATTGGGCAGCAAATCATGAAGCCTGTCCAGTTGATATGCTCAGTTGATGTTAGTGAAGTGAAGCTTTCCTGTCAGGTGTGTGCTTCTTTACTTTCTGAGTGGTTCCATAAATTGACTGTCAAGAGATTGTTCTTGTTAGACTTTGTCATTTCACTTCCCAATCATAGTTTGGGAGAGTGTTACAAGGGATCACTTATTGTAACACCCACAAAAACAGTATTTTGAAACCGACAATATTTTACAGATAAGACTGGATGGAGCAGACTTCATTGTCAACTGCAGACGCCCAATTAGTTGGAGTTACTAAAACTTCTTTGCTCCTGTGATGTAGAGAAGAATTATTTATATATGGGTGGGTGCCGTGTAGACACAAGCCACATGCTAGGCATATGACAGATCCCCTCTGGAAGCCACACTGCCACTTCAGCTTAAGAAGAGCTGTGTAATATCTGTATCAGAGCAGCATCCTGTCACGTCTGCGCCTGTCCACGTAGACGTGGATGCAGTGAGCCAGGTCATGATGTAAATCACTTGGCTTGCCTCACCAGGGATGCCTGATGCTTAATTTTGGCCAAATATGCCCCCTCCTGACACTGGGAACCAAGTGGAGCTGTGCCAGTTCACAGCTGACAATCTGGCTCTGAATTACCTGTTTTACAGGCTGGTACACTAAGCTGCAAGAAAGCTGATTTATAACGAATCAGTCTCAAGCAGAGAGCTGAGCTGGTGGAGGCTGTGAACTGATTGGTGATCTCTGGCTTTAACCCCATGCTCCTGATTAAAAGAAACAAGCAAAGCCATCCACTCCTCGGGATCCAATTCTCTTCGATGCTTCTGCCAACAACCTGGACACAGGAGCTGAGTCGTCACTAAGTTTACTGATGATACTAAATAAAGAGAAGCTGTTGATTCTCTTGAGGGTAGATTGGCCTAATAGGGAGTCTGGATAGATTACAGGGCTGGCCAATCACCAGCTATATGATGTTTAATCAGGACAAATGCCAGATTCTGCACCTGGGACTATGTAGTCCTGGATGTAAGAGTAGACTGGGAGAGAATAGGCTGGAATGCAGCCCTGCAGAAAGAATCTGGTAGGTTTTGTTGATGGGAAGCTCAGTACCAGTCAATAATGTGTCCTGGTGGCCAAAAGGGCCAACCTGGGTTGCATTACGCACAATGTAACTAACCAGTCAAAAGAACTGTTTATCCCACTTTACTCAGCTTTGGTGCAGCCTCACCATGAGAGCTGCGTGTGGTAAGAGTCATGTGAAAAATATGAGAGTGATGAGAGTGTGTTCAAGGGAAGGCAACAAAGATGATGAAAGGGACTAGAGGGCAAGGCTTGGGAGGAGCAGCTGTGGGTACTAGGTTTGTTCAGCTTAGTGAAGAGGAGGCTGAGGAGCTGCTGTCTACAACTTCCTAATGAGGGTGAGTGCAGAGGGTGATGCTGATATCTCTGGTGTCTAGTGATAGGATGTGAGGGAATGACTTAAAGCTCCATCAGGGGATGTTCAGATTTGTTATTAGGGAAAAGTTCTTCTCTGTGAGGGTGGTCAAGCACTGGAACAAGTTACTTGGGAAAGTGATCATGGCCTGTTGTTCAAGAAGCATTTGGACAGCACTCTTGGATACATTCAATAACTTGTACCATGTGGAGTTAGGAGCTGGACTTGATCATTGTGAGTCCCTTCATACTCAGAACGTTTAATGATTCTGTGTGCTGATGGAGAAACAACTTTTTCCATTTTCCGGTGAGAATTTGCCTAGAGGTGTTGTGCTCAACTTGAACACGATTACCTCCAACCTGAAAACACTCGCATGTCAAAATCAACTTCTGCTGCTTTCGTTTATAAACATCTTAGTTGCATGATGTGGAGGTTTGCCTGCCTTTTTGTCTTACTCTATTCTGTCTCTTCAGTTTTGGTGTAAATTTTGTCCTCAGATGTACTGTGCAATCCCTACATGGCAGCCTCATCTCACGTGCAATGCTTTTCCCCACAAGGGAGGATCTCCAGGATTTTATACCATTGACAGCCCCCTGCTGTAATTTCCATAATTATGTGTATCACGTATTGTAAAGATGTTGTACAAGTCAGTTCATATTTGTTCAGCATCTTCAATGTATGAAAGGTGCCATAAGTAATAAATATTAATTTCTGAAGTGCTGCCCGATTTCTCTACAGGTGCAGAAGAACTTCTTTTCTTTCCTTTCCTTTCGTTTTTCTTTGTTTGAGACTCCTTTGCATTTTCAAGGTAAATAGGTGCTTTGACACTTCATTATATTTCCTTAAGATTCATAAGTTTTTGACACATTTTCTTTATGGCAGATCCATAACAGCAAAACTTCAGTTTGCCATGGAAATATTTATAGATTTATTTGCTCTAATATATTTACTGTATCTGTGTTCACTGAGGGTTTGCATCATTATTTTCAACCAAGTATCTAACTAGTCCCTAGGTATTTCTAGGTTTTTCATTTTTTTGCTATTAATCCTAGTAATGAACTCAGTTTTGTCAGCACTCACATACTTCTTTTGCTACTGTGATCTGTTACATTTCTCTGAGATGAAAATGACACAGCCATGTCCTAGTGCTATTTGTCCATCTTTAAAATGTTATGTTATTCTTCTTTTTTTTTGTCCCCAGCCTTGTTGACAGCTATGACAGCAGTGAGTAGTTTAGATTAACCTTGGAGAGACTGTGATCTTTACTGGGTATCTTTACATAACCTGCCATAGTCTGAAATTTAGTGTATGGTATTCACCTGTGTCCTGACATATCTCAGTCCTCTGGTCTATCAGTGCTCAAAGGACTTATCCATTCATGGACTTTCTTTCCCCAAACTGACCGGTTCCTGATTGCTGTGCAGGGCATTTTTGTTCCCATATGTGTAGAGTCTGTATGAACTACTAAGTCTTTTTAGAGGTTTCTCAAGACTTTTTTTTTCCCCAGCAGTTCTTAACTTCTCTGCTGTGTAACACGCTGGGATGCCTGCCGTGTAACAGTTATCCTCCCCAGTTTGCAATCTGTGAAGCTCTTGTCTAGCTCGAGAGTTTGCTAAAATGACAACTAAAGCTTCCACAACATCTGGCCAATACTCTTCTCACAGCCTGGGATGACGGCTGTCTGATCTTGGTAACTAATCAATTTTAAGCACTGCTAACCTTTTAATACCAGTTTAGGTGATATCTGCACTCTATTTAATTCCTTATCTCCCGGTACTGTAAAATTGGATTTTTGATCTGGGCAAGTGTCAGAACCTTTCATTTATAAAGATGGGTTCCTGTTAATAGTTATATAATATCTCTCGTGTGCCTACATATACTTTGCTTACACATATTGTTATTCAGAAAGCTTACTTTTTTCATATATTTGGCTGCTGCATTACACTTACACTGATATATGCATTTATACATTATAGATATATAGTTCATACAATAAACTGTAGTTTAATAATACATTAGTTAAAGTGTTAAAGATTGATGTGGAATAGTTATGGCCAAAAAGTATTTTCTCTCTCAGCGGGGCATAATTTCTTTTAAAAAATTTACCTTTTAGACTGAATTTTCTCATGGCTGCTTTTAGCCCAGAGGAAAAAAAGATCTGGAAAAGTTGGAGGAAATCTGTTAAACTGCTTTTGAATTATCTAGGCCTTAAAATTGCTGTTTTCTATGCTTTGAGACTTTGAGAGAAATGGTCAGGTGAGAGGGGAAAGTTAGTTCGTAGTTCACCTTTTTGAAAACTAAATCCTATTTTTTCACTCAGCAACTCTGATTCAAGCACATCTTTCAAGTACATTCAAGTCTGCTATTTCGTTAGATTTTAGGACTAGAAGAAATTCTCGGTGACCTAAGCCAACTAAGAATGTTTTATTTTGCTTTTGCACTGGTACTTTTTAAAGGTGATGTTGACATTCCTGAATTAGTGTTCTTGCACTTTCATTTGTTTCAGCAAATGCCATCAGGTCACCTGTTTTCTAAAGGAAGATATTCTGCTGAGAAAATTATTTACTTCTCTGGTTCAGTTCAGTTCTCCTTTCACTAATTAACCAGTGCTCTGAGAAACATGAAGCAATTTTGAGGTGCTTTCCTCCAGATGACCTAAACATTTGTGAGTCAAAAATGGTATATGTCAAAAAGTTCCCCAGTGCAAATGAACCTGAAGAGTGGTACACAAGTGGTAATTCATTTAGCCTTTATGTTAAGCTCATGCCCTGTGACGCATATTTGTGCTCTTACAGAGTAAAATAACAAACCACAAGGGCAGACATCCAAGATGAAAGTTACAGGTTTGCCTGGAAGTCAAGGGTATGTCTGAAAACTGATGCCTTCTGCTTATTTACAGAATAATTATTAAGGCACATTGTTCCATAGGAGCCTGGCCATTATGCCTCAGCCTCAAGATACTAAAATTTTCAGTGACACACGGTTTGGTTTTTTTTTTTTTTTTCCCCTGAAGTTAGTCTTTGACCACTTGTACAAAATCCTAGTGAAATCAGAGACTAGGAACCTTTGAAGCCTAACATCTTGCTTACCAAAAGATATAGAAAAGAACACCATTTTTGTGGCTTCAGGCATGTATTTTTTAGACACTGGAGGTTGTGAAATACTAGACACTTACATCAACCTTTCTGGTTTTCCATTTGTCTCTGCTTTCCCCACACACTTGTCTTTTGACCTGATTTCAGTGGAACATAGGAGCTGTCAGTTCCAATCAGGTCACCTCGCTCAGGATTGTGCTTTTGACAGTGCTGGGTATCAGATACTTCATAGGGAAGATCCACAAGGCAAATCAGTGCTGAAGTGCTGCTCTCTCCGATGCGCTCTCCTCTTGATCATTAATAAATAGAATGAGGTTCCCCAAACTAGAAGTTATCTATCCAAAAAAAGTCATAACTCAGGAAAACTTCACTTTTGGAAGCTACAGTAAGTAGTTACAATCCTGAAACTGCAAACCCAGACATACTTTGTGATAATAGAAAGATTTGTGGAATTTTGATCTAGAGACTCCTAAATCTCAAGACACAAGGTTAAACGTCCCTCCCAGAATTTTATTAGCTCAAGGCCTACAAGTGTTTGGAGTCATAATATTCAGACTCTCTTTTTCTTCAGAATGAAGACTGTAACTAAAGGCAATCACTACATTCGGATTCCAGGCATGCTTTATTAATTATTGTTCACTGCAGGTCATCATATGCTGACTAAATTGTAAACATCTTCCTCACTGTTCTGGTTGTGTACCATTTTTGTGACATTAATGAAGAAAAATCAAATCAAGTAGAAAATCAAGATATATTTTATTATATTCAGCAGCTCCCCAAAGAAAGACTGTACAGTGCCGAAGACTTCAAGAAGTCAGCTGGCCAGGGGACTCTGCCGACTCTCATGTGTATACCTCTTCTTCTGTGCCTCTCTATTACTGAAGGCTTGGAGCCACTGGTAGCCATCTGGCAGTCTCATTTCACTCTATCCCTGCTATCCTGTTACCTGTTAAATCTTCTTTTTTCTACACTCCATTGCTTAGCCACTGATCCAATGTGCTGATGAGTCCCTAACTCGAATAATCCAAGACATGCCTAGCAAAACATAGCTTTCTTTTCTGTAATTAATACTTAACTCCTGCTAATTTATTGTAGTCTATCCACAAAAATTTTGAAGGGAGTCACTTGTATTATGAGCTGAAGATAGTCACTTTTCTGAGGGAAAAAAATGTTTGAGCATCTATAATTTGTGACTGAATTTTACCACTCTCCAGATGTAAGCTTTGGTGTGCACAGGCAGCTGGCTGAGGCACTCCACGCGTTCAGGTTCCCCTGCCTGTGAAAGCTGCAGACCACAAGAGCTGAAGAGTTTGGCAGCCCCATGGCACAGCAGTATTCAGTGTCTTTACCCCTGTTCTGAATGCTGCACTGGCTTGACACCTGGCAGTAAAAAAAGATATCAAAACTCCAAATAAAATCCACATTTTCCATAGGTTTTACAACCCTCTCAAGGTTACAAGGTATTTTCAGAAGGCATCTTTTCAGCTCTTATGGCTTCCCAACCTGTTTTATGCATTGTGTTTTGTTAATGAGTCAGCCTATAATGCAAAAGAAATTTAGTAAGGTATGCTCTGAAAAAAAATAAATTCTTAATTTTATGTTAGTTCCTTTCTATCTTATCATCTTCACTATAGAAACATTTTAGTCGAGAGGAAAAGATATACCATTCAAATTATCTGAAAGACCTATCAGAATAATTACAGTTGTATGAAACATACTCTAAAGGATTAGAGTTGCACTTATACCCAGATAAAACTGCTTATTTTTATTACCAAGACACAGGAGAACAGCAAGGGTGAGAGAGAATAGGTACTATGGGAATCCCTGTATGCAGAGCCACTGGGAACATCTCTAAAGTATTATATACTAGTGTAACAAGTAGGTTTTTTTCATTGACCTGAAAAGCACCTGCTGAGTTAATCACACTTTCTATCATGTGAGTGTTACTCAAGGAGACTTCACACTAGGGGACATTAAAGTGCTAGGAACAAACACAGTCAATTTACAACAGAAAAAGGAGAGAAAGATTTGATGGCCAGAGGAAATGCGGCAGAAACTCTTGAGTGCCTTTTGACACGCTATCAGGGTTAAGTGTGCCTCTTAAGTCATTCAAGTGCCTCCTCTATATTAGGCCTTAATTGAGGCCAGGGATGAAGATAATGATTAAAACCTGCTCCGTGCTTGATGATAAATAGTACTTTTTAACACGGTATGAAGGGCTGAATGTCCCAAATAAACAAGATTCAGAGGTGAGCAGGGCTGCGTAGAGGGAAGCGCTAAGTGCAAAGCTTGTGTTGTATGTGGAATGGAGGGTTTTTTAGGAATATAGTATGTCCTTTTCTGCTGTTATACTTCTATCCAAGCCAGTTAACAGTTTAAGAAAACAGACTGATTACTATTTGGCATACTCTTCTTAATGGTCTCAAAATACTGGAGTAAATTTATGATGCAAGCCATATTGTTTGGATGTTTTGGCATTTTGTTTTGGGTTTTTTTTTTAAACTCCTGGCTGTTGGTAGTTATACCACCAACAATCTGTTTGGCATGTTCTTATTTGGTGTTACAGTAAAGCAACATAAGGAAATATTTTATTTTTGCAGAAGTTTTCCCCATCTTTTATCTTGCTTTGGAAAGCCTCCATTCCTATTATTTTCCATGTGTTTGTTTATTCTAGATCAGAAAGCCCACGAGTAATTATGAGTATCCCACTGCATAAAGTAAGCCAAGAGGCTGTTGGGAACCATTTGCTACTGACTGTTTTAGTTCTGTTGAAATATAGCTTTGTCTGCAGCACTTTCCCTTCCAAGGATCCCAGATTCCTTGGCTGACGTGGGGAGTCCAGTGTAACCTGGGTGACATACAGTTTGCTGATGGAAAAATTGAGTTATTGTGGATAGAAGTGAATAGAAAAAGCAGGTTGACCATTTTAACTAATCAAAGGCAATGTATGAATACCAGGTTACACATTTTCAGGGGTGAAAAAGGCTCGTTAATGGCAGATTGCTTGAAGGTGAGCTGCTGAGCACAGTCGTGGTGTCTAGGTGGCAAAACGAAGACGATGCTACCTGAAGCCCTTAGGCCAAAGCTATTTATAGGTTCTGTAGATGATCCATAGGGGATGGACACAGCAGTCCCAAGAGGACTGTTAGCTCAGTCCATGCAGAGTGTTTCTCAGGAGGGCGCAGATGGCACCACCTGGGGCAGTCCCAGAGCAAAACTTCTTGGGAGGGGAAGACTTGAATATGAATGAACCCCCAGGCAGCCACCCCAATCAAGGCTATTAAATCCTTTGTTCTTCCCTAGTCAGGCATGCTCTTGGCCTGCGTGGGTTAGGTTGATGCTTAGAGCTTGGCCCCTGGAGAGGAAGCATGAGAAGCTTAATTTCTATGTTTTACCTTGAAGAGAAGAATATAAGCATGGTTTTTCTTCTTTTCTGCCACCTGTGCTTCAAATGCCCTTTGCTTATTGCATGAGAACTAGGTCTCACAAAGTACATGAAGATGCACATGCAGTTCAAGGCAGGAGTCTGTCTGAAATATGAGCAGAACCAATCAGTGTGGAAAAATGTCTTTTGATGGTCTACACTGAAGAAGAAAGTTGGGTTTCAGTTAGCCTAATCCCTGGGCATATGAGGGAGTTTGTAACAGAATACTTCATTAATGTTGTCTTTGGTCAGATAAACAATGGATTTGCCACACCTTCCTGTGCTCTGGTGGTGACAAATGATGTGCGTGACAGCAGCTCTGAGTAATGTCTCTGTAATGGGAAGCAGCTGGCCAGTGGAGTAGTTCCGTTAGTGGACGTGGAGGTGAAAGATAATTAAGCTTAATACATACAATATGCTCTAACACGCTTTAGCATAGATTCAGATTGTATTCTGCCCAAATATAAAAGATATTCTGTTACTATAGCTTCAGAAATTTAATAGCTCTATTCATGAACAAGAACAGCTTTATCTATCTTTCCTGGTTTTGCACATTTCTTATTCTAATTTTTCTTTTCCTAAAAATTATTTTCTTGGCTCTAGCAGATTTTCCTTTATAAGTAATCTCCTCCTCCTGACGACAATGCCTACATTATTTAGTAATTATTTGTTATTTCCATTCAGGAAAGGCTTAGAGATACAGAGCTCTAGTAAGTTAAACAATGCCTGAACACTTAAGAGTCAGTCTTGGCCCAAATTGCACGTGGTCTGTTTTCTTTCACTTAGATAAACCAGGTGGGTAAGGGGCTGCATGGAAACAATGGGATAATACTGATTGGCATGAAAAGCAGCAGTGATTATGGAGCTGCCTGTCCATTATGTAGTTTTTTTATAGGTATCTTGGCACAGCAGTAATATGGTGCTAAGTGAAAAAGCAGTTTAACTCTTTTTATCTGATATTCTGAGTCAGGCACAGAAGAACAGGAAAACTATTGTGCACATTAGAAACAGGCAGACAATTCCTACCTTCTCTTCCTTTTTGACTATGCTGCTGTGATATTTAGAGAAGGATTTGGGAAAGGGAAGGGAAAGAGCTTTGGTAGCATTTAGAGAAGACAGCACTGTGGGAGAAGGTGCAGATGTGCTTAATGTCACCTTTTTCGTAAAGATCTAGTAGCACAAGCTGTGTTTCAGAAAAGACATGTCCAGACTGCACTGAAGGCAGAAGGCAAGTTTTATGCTTCTCCAACACTTCTTCTTCTTTCTGACACAATTGTATTTCAAGTGATTCATTTCCCTAGCAATAAATGTGGAATATTATAACCAACTGCAGTGTTAAAGTTTTACCTTATTTTGAGCTGCATCTGTCAAATGTATTCAACCCTTCTATTGGAAACCTCCTGTTTCAGGCCTTGATGTATACTTGGACTTGCATGACTTAGACCTTTCCAAGAATAGTCATTGGAACCTTCTTTTCTGGCACCTTTTGATAACAATTTTGGCACTTTAATTAAGCATGCTTAATTGAAGCATTTTCACGACATTGCAGATTATCCTAAATGTTCTCTGCTATAATAGGCAGTACCATAAATTAATTAAGTATTCATTAAAAATAGCAATAAACTCACCAAAACAAGAGGACAAGAAAAAGTGACTAGATTTTGTTGTCTTTTAATTCACACTAAATGTGTTTAAACCCAAACACAGTGCTGCTGTCCTTTAATGTAATAAACGTCAGTTTCTTCATTGTGTTTTTAATGCTTTCGTAACCTCCTAGGACTTAGGGAAAGGCCATGGGTTGTGGACAGAGAGAGCTCAGAAGCTGCACCTGGATTTTAGGACTGTGTACACGTAGCAGGGAATTGGAGGAATCTGCAGCTGAGAAGCTGAGTAGCTGATTTAATGAACTACTTATTATAAATACTGTGGGTCCCTTTATGTTATTAGCCAGAATTTAGTATATGAAAAAAAATCAAGTGCAAGTTTGTTCTTGCTATTCACCAGCCTCTGTAAAGCAAGATTTCTCTTCCAGTTCTTCCTACATATGTTGCCTTTTAACTTTGTGTCCTTTTGTTCTGGTCTGTCTAATTACCTCAAGTAGATAATCAAGCTTGATTTTATAATAAACCATAGCTGGCTCAGGCTTGTCATGACTGATTTGTCGACTCCCAAGACTAAAGACTTTCAACCCCAAGACTAAGATCATTTCTGGCTGCAGTTCAGGGTATTAATTCTGAACTTTAAAATCTAAATGTGGTTTGGAACATGTGTCCCATGTTTTCCCTCCAAAAAGAGAAAACCGACGGCATTTCTGTTGGTTTTTTTCGTGGTGTTTGAGTGGAATTTAAACTGGAATTAAGATAAAACAAACCCAAACCATCTGATTCTGCAGACGCAGGCTTGCATGTAACCATCATTACAAAGGTTGAAGGCAAGGGGACTATTATATGTTAATGGAAGTTACTAGTAGAGGGCCTTCAAAGTAAACATGCATCTCCCGCAAGGATCCCAGCACACACTTCCTTATAACTTCAGCACTACCTGATGGGCTGGCATGTGTCTCTACACATGTGCATGCCTTCAAAATGTAAAGGTGCAATGCTAAGGAAACAGATGAAATCTAATGACTTGTATGCACCATTTGGTGTCCCTTAGGGACTGCCTCTCTTCCAGTGTTTTACTTCAGCAACTGAGCTCATCAGGAACACGGGAGCTAACCATCCTTCCAGCTATTCATCCAGGGATTTGAGGCCCTGAGTTCTCAGTGGAGGGCTTTTTTACCACAGCTCCTTTAGCAGACAGTTGCGTTCCTACCTCCCTGCTTTCTCATTCCCCCGATCCCTGGTTTTCCATCAACAAAGTGGTGTCATAGATTTGAGTGCAATCTCTGCAATGCTACAGATGCCTACTAATGGGCATGAAGGTCTCAGCTTCCTCAAGTGTAATAGAGGGATTCCATTATTCTAAGAATTGTGTAACAGAAACATTATCACACATCTGCATGTTCTAGCCACTCTTCCTGGGTACTGAATTCTCCCTTCCTAATGCTAACAGGCATCAGGTTATGGTTCTAGTGGCATTTTTTCAGAGTTTTCATGTTAGAATTCAAAGACAGTTCGGGTTTTTAGATATTTCCTAGGTTGTTTGTCTTATTCTCGTTCAATTATTTCACATTTTCCAGCGCAGAATAGCATCTGGCCTCTGTGGACCGTGTTGCGTGAGAGCTGCGTCTTGCTAGACTTGATTACATGACCTATTATTTGTTGAGCTTCCAAGATTTGTTTCATCTGTAGCCTTGAGATACTCTGTTTAATGCCTCATCCACACATGTATATCGTAAGCATGATCTAAAGATGTCCTCCAGGCGACTTTTTTTATTCCTCACCATGTTTTTATGATCAAAAGATGACAATCTGTCATAGTTTTCTTTTACAGTTGTGTTATAGATTAAAAATATCAGGAAAGTCCACATTACTTGATGGCTTCATAAAAACAAAGTTTACAGCCTTGCAAGTTCTTCCTGCTCTGCAAACTCATTTTGAGATTTAAAGGGTAGCAAACCTGTTTTTCGCTCTGGCGTCAGTAAAAGACAGTAGTAAGACATTGTTGGGCAAATATTGTTGTTGGAGCCTTGATTGTCCCCCCTGGAGTTTCAGAGATGAACATAGAGAAGACAGTGATCCCAGGGTGAGGTGGAGAGAGCCTCTCCATCAATAACACAGACCAGAATAGGACCCAGTTTCCCTATTCCATTTGTAGAGGTTTGCAGAGCTGGCAGGAATAAGAGGTTGTCATTTTTTTCTCTCTTGTGTTAATAAAACAAAGGAAAATGAATCTGACCATAAAAGACCAGGCTTCATCTGTCTTTTAGATTAGAAAACCTGAGAAAAAAAGCAAACAAAAGAAATCTTTTCCATCACATATAATTAACCGCTTCATTTAAAGCCCAGGTCTAATCAGTCTGTGCTGCTCTGACCTCAGAGACTGTGCCACCAACAAACCAACCTTTGTGAGTGCAAAGACAAGGAGAAGAGAGAGGCAAGGTCACAGCAGACTCCTCTAACACAGATTTGCTCGCAGAGAAAGTAAGCAAGTGGTGCGCATTTCTAGGAGCAGGCACTACCCCCTGCCTGCCTTTTGCATGAAGCAAGATTTGTGGGTAAAACTTATATTGCTTCTTGGACCAATTCACGTAGCTAGAAAAATATGCACCAACCCTCTGATTGTCTGAGGCAACCAGGGGACTAAAACTTTAATTATAGCAGACAGTGAAAAGGTGAATTCAAAGGAAGGAGCAGTTTTTGCAGTACTCTATAATTTTACCCCCTTTATTAATCTTTTTATCTGCCATAGGCTTACCTATCTATTCCTTTACAGAATAATCATAGTGTCACCACTTTGCTTTTAATATTCCCTTTATTTTACAGGTGCCAAACAGCTTTTTTGTGTACCTGACTTAACATATCTAATTAAACTCAAAGGTTGTGCTCCCTACGTGTTCTTCTCTTGGAAGTTCACTGCTTCTCAGACCTGAATATGGACTTCTTTTTTTTTTCCTTACTACACTGACCCATCAGCCTTGTCCTGTTTTTGCTTTTAAACCGTTACAGCTACAGCAATACTATTACAAATGTGTGACATTACCCTTAAAGTATCCCTCCAAATCCAGCCCCACAGGATAATGGTCAATTTATGGCTGTAAGGAGAAGATCCCTTGTGTGAGAGGTGTAGTCATCTTCTAAGGGCAAAACAACAATTTGAGCTAGTTTTTATACACAGAAGACTTCTTTATTTCTTTATTCTTGCTCTGAGCCTCTTAGCCATTAATCTCTCCTACATGTCAAACATGTCAAAATGCTTTTGGAAATTGAAACAAATGTGCTACTTCCATACTTATTTTTCTTAACATTTATAACCACAATGACTAAAAAAAAGCCCTAGCTTCTCTTCCCATGCTCCGTATTGTCTAAATCCCTTTTGCCTCATTCAAAATGGACAACTGTTCCATTTCAGTCGGACACATTTTTCATCTTGTCCCTTTTGCAACAGTTTTCTGGTCAATGGCTTTTGTGAAATTTTCATGTGATGAAGCTCTTCAATATCTTAAACATGTCTGAAAATCTCATCCTTGTCAGTAAATGTCTTGGCTGTTGCCTGTATGCAGAACCACTCAAGAATATTAACGGGGTCTTTTCTAATGTGGCTTAACCAAAACGAGACTGTTCTAAGTTGCTTCTCTAGTTCACAGTAATTTTTCCACCAAGTCTGAGTTTGAGATTTAATTCCTTTTTGTTGGTGGTGTTTAAGAAGGTACTGCAATAATTTCCCAGTGGTTTCTTTATAGAAAGGAAGTACGTGGTTCTGCCTCCCTGTTACTGAATGCACAACAGGAGTGACAAAGAAAGGCCTGTGATGACAGTAGGTTTCTGCCAAAGCTTTTGAAACGAGATAAAAATCTCCTTCAGGGGATGCAGAAATTGCTGCAGGTGGGACAAATCACTCTACAAAATCTTCACCTTTTTCACCTTTTCCAACTTTTCCGTATAAGGCAGTTAAAGGCTCCTGTCTGAGATGCTGTGGTTAGACATTTTGGTGTGGGTGATATGAATCTTTCTGAATCTACAGAGAGGGCCCAGATTGGTGTTATCTTCATTTCATCTGAAAGTGATTTCTACAATAAAGCTGCTGCTTTTTTTCTCGGGGAACAAAGAAATCCCTCACAGAAAACCTCATCATTCCCTGATATTAGATTAGACCCAAGATGAAAGTAGATTTTTGCTTCAGAACTAGAATTGAATTACAGAAAGGGTTCCTGGATTGTGTCATCTCTAAGTTGTCATGTTGTCGCAAAACAGGGGAAGACAGAGAGAAAAATTCAATTTTCCTGGGATCAGCCTTGCTTTGTAGAGTTTAGATTATATCAGCCTTTGAATTAGGAATGTTGCTGTGGCATTTATGCTCTTGCAAGGTGTTGCATTCATGGAAAACTGCAGAAACTGGGCTGAGAAACAGACGGGGGTGGGCAGAGGGCAGGTGAGGTTCCTCTCTCCCAAGGATTCCTGCTGGACCTATGTGACAAAGCCAGAGGGAACAGATGCAGGCATGTGGGAGAAAGCTGGGCTACCAAATCCAGGCCTCAGTGGCTGCTGAGAAGTTGTCATGGAGGCCCACGAGCTTACTTTGAAGGGCTGTCGTGAGAGAGACAGACCTGCACTTGCCTGTGCAGCTTGTAGGTAGCAACTTTCGGGTTCTGCAGCTGATATTTTGTATATTTTGTTAATTAAAAAGTTGCAAATGATTGCACATTGCATGTTAGCAGTGTTGTAGAATGAATGTTCTGTGAGAAGGGATAAGCTGAATGTGACTTCAGACATACACTCTGATGCCACTTTTCCACTAATTACATTTACAATTTAGAGCTGTCTATAAGGTAGAAGAGCCTACTGTGCTGATATTCACCGACAGAAAAAGTTTTCAAATCACCTCACGAGCCAGATGTTCTAAACAAGGATTTGACAGTTGGTCCATAAATCAAGTCAAGTATTTCATCATTGTTCTCTTAGGTGCCTCTTGCATTTAAGCCTGTTTAGCTAAACACATACATTTACTTAAGATGAGCTGTAAAAATAACATCTGGAGATCTTTTCTCTGAAAGAAAATGCCAAAGGGTCTTACAGAAGGATCAAGCGCATTTTATAAACCCTGGCTGGGACTTTGGAATTCAAGCTGAATAAATGTGCTTTCAGCTTTTGAGGAGATCAAGGGCCAGTATTATTTAAATGTCCTTTTTACTTTCATGGCACTCTGCAGGGAATGTGCTCTCACCAGAGCGTTCTTACATTTCTTATTCCATAATGAGTTTCTGTTTTCATCCTTGCCACCTGGGACCCTGGCACAGTCCTGCTAGTAGCAGTGGAGTCACACTGGTGGAACTGGATGCAAAGTGCAGTCCAAAATATTTATTTTAGAGTATTCTGCTTTGGAGTAGATTGCCATCAAAGGAGAATGTCAAAGAAGAAGTCGCTGGGTGGTTTACCTTTTTATTTTTTTTTACTTTACTTATATCAGTCATCTCTTTTTCATCCTTTTTTTTTTCTTATCTTTTTAAGATCTAGGAGATTCTTTCTCTCCTGAAGAGGCACTTTTTTTTTTCCTACTGTTTTTCTTTTCCTTAGAAAATCATTCTAATAAGTTGTGGTTTGCTGACCTTCAGATTCAGTGTTACTATGCATTTTAGCTTTGCTGAGTATCAGTTTGGTCACTTCGCTTTTTCATATTCAGTTCACAACATGACAGAGAATTCTGCTGAAATTTAACAAGCCCTAGGGAAAAAGATTCAGTCAAGTGCAGTCAGATTTATAAAGTGGCAGATAAAGTGGGAAGGGTTTTCCATTACTTCTGCCACATTGGGTGTTTTTTTGATGGATGGGCTATATCTCATCTGTGATTTGGAATGACGTCAATTCATGTTCGGAGGGCTACCATGACCATGACTGTTCACGATAACATAAAACCTATAATCTGGAAATGTTGGAAAAAGTGGGGGCAAAATTATTACACATGAATTCCTGGCATGGTACCATAGTTATTTTGTGATTTAGTTCTCAGGAACACAACTTGTTTCATAATGTGAGACTGGCATTTAATCTGAGAAACCTGACTGTTTGGAGAATTATGCAAGGCAGCATGGAGCTGTTTAATGCTTAAGTGACAACAAAATATAAAGATGCTGGCCATAATTCTATCCGAAGTAGTATACTTTCGTGTGAAGCTCAGACAAGTACGTTCTTGATTTAAATATCTGGAACTACAGTACATGGTGTGAAACATAAATCCTCTCAGTGCTGGAACCCAGAGACCAAAGGAGCCAGTTGGAAACCTCTCTGAACAGCAAATTTATCGGCTGAGTTAAAAGTCCTTGTGCTAGGCTTAGAAAGGACCTTTCTTAACCTTGTTCCTCTGTCCCATTTCGGCAGTGCAAATAAGCTATAAAGCTGCCTAAAATGTCAAAGGCCAAAAATTCACTGGCGTGGCAAAGATGGTTAAGAGCTGGCATTACGCAAAGCAGAGCACAGGGCACGTGGCCCATTAGCAGCCTTTGTTAAGTACCACAGCCCCACAAAGCTCAAAACTGTCCTACGGCCACTTCAGCACAAAGCAAAGGACAAAACAGTCATTGGCAGTCCCAGGTGCTAAAATCCCCTTCTCTAAGCTCCCCTGAATACAGCTGTAGTACAGCTGAGAACATAACCCACAGAGCTAATCAGTTCAGCTGGTGAGAAAAAACCCCAAGCAAATCTACTGACTCAGCCAGCCAAACCACATGGGCCACATACAGATTTTAAGACATCCACTGCCTGCCAACCAAGCTGATGGCGTGGCCAGTCACTGTCCCTTCTCTTGTGCTCCACCACTATCTCCCTATGTGCCTTTTCCTGTGCCCATTTTAGAATAACAGGGAGAGCTGAGCCTCTTCTGACGGAGAGGAGGGCAAGAGAGGGCAGGTGATATCATCAGCTCTGACACGTTCTCTCTTTGGCCCTGGAGTAGATGCAAAAAGCTGCTATCATCTGCCTGGCCCTCACTTACTGCTTGAAAAGCTGTTTTCTGCCTCCCTGGTAAAGCTGGTGTTAGGTGGGGAGCTAACAGCTGGTTCAGAGTGGACTAGATGCATCCTGGTCATGATGTATCCTGTTGTAGTCTGAAAAGTTGGTTTATCTTCAAAACTCCTGCGGAGTAGAGATGTTTCAAATGAAAGGGTCAACAAGTGAACAAAGCCAAACTTTCAGAACTTTGCAAACCTCTCCTAGGATTGACATTAAAGATATTTTTTCCCCATAAATGAGGAGAGAGACAAGAATAGCAAGACTTGGGGAAAATTCTGCTTGCTGGCATTGTTGTTTTCTGTGTTCTGTTGTTGGAAAAATCACAGGCAGAACATATGAGGCAAGACCCAATTAGCTGCTCCAAACCTGACAGGCTTTTAGGCTGCTCAGACAATCTTCTGATTCAACCACTATGATCTTAGCGAGTGTCACAAGGTTAGATTTGTCCTCACTGGCTAAGCTGGAAACCTTGCAGACTGAAGGCAAAGAAAGTAGAAGGCAACTTTAGGTTTTAAGCTATAAAAAGCGAAACAAATCATTTCAAATGTTAATAATAGCTGCGATCTTTCTGCGTTAACGCTTTCCTTGTTTCCTGAGTAGAGGCACAAACATAATCCAGTATATTCACGGAATATGTAATTCTTTGTGATTTTAACTATTAAAGCCAAAATAGACCTATTTTTCAGAGTATGAGTGACTATCATTTTATTCAAAGGCATAATTTGCCTGAATTTTCAGGCAGAGTTTAAAGAGAATGGCAAATGTTACTGCTCCAATGCAAAGGCTTTTCAATTCAGAAATACTACATCCTCCCTCAGAAGTCTGGAGGGGCTACAGCTGCCGAGACACAACATCAGGGTTTTTTTAATAATGAAATAAAAAAAACAAGGACTTTTCTCTGGCTCCATTTGTGCAGCAGTTGAATTGTTCAGACTAAAATTTTCCAGGGTATTTCTGCCTCAGGCAGATATTCGATGTGTAAAATTTCAGTTCAAAATGTTAATGACTGGCAAAGCTAAAAGCAACTGACAATAGGGTGTTGTAATAGGAAGTGCCAGACAATTTTAATAATAGATGATCCTGCCTCCTGTTCTATCATTTTGAACACATTTGTTGTCTGAGGTGTATGATGTACTTCTCTGTGTGGTTTTTGTCTGCATTTCTTTCTTTCTTTATATTATAATTCTGATAAGATCTTCATTCACTTAAGTTTTATGTAACATGGAGTTTCATGGGAATAATTCTTGTTGCAATTTAGAAGTGTTTCCACCTACCTGTTCTTCATTTATAACCTCTTTATTTATTTCACTAAGTGCTTCTCAGTTTTGTATCATGTAACGGAGTCCACAGTATCTGTCCACCTCCCTCCTCTATAAAATTCATGAGCTTTGTAATGCTCCTGCGCAACTGCCTCTTCTCCCCAGTGAGCAATCCAAGGCTTTTTCAGCCATGGTTCCTCTAAACTACTTTATAATGTTCCTGATGATACTCACTGTCCTGTTTCTGCTGTGCTTTTATATTCTTTGGAGAGGATAGAGTGAGTAATACCGAGCATGGTATGTCAGGTGAGAGTCTGGCTTTTCTAAGAGGCTTGCAGTAATTTTCCCAAACCTTTTTCTCTTATCCCTTATCCAGGCTAACCTTTAATTGGCTTCCCTGACCCCTTCAATGCACAGTGCCACACTGCCAGGTCTTTACTGCATGAGCCATTCAGCCTGTCCTCTGCAAAGAGACTCATTTGGGATTTGTTAGCACCGACATCCTTGTGCCCTCCTGTTTTCTTTGTCTTTGGTTCCTCTAAAATGCCTTTTATATATAAATTTTTTTTTTTTTCAGGCAATTAATTCTAGGTCTCTTGGATGTTTGCTGTAACATTACTCTCTCTCTTTTCAATACAATTATTAACATTACCTCCAATCACACCACTCATCTCAAATGGAAAGTGTTTGTTAGTTCCTGTTCTTGAAATTCCATCTCTTTGGCCAGCTTCTGACCTATATCAATCATGACAAGATCTTGTCTCTCGCTTTATGCCTGCACAGATTCTTTGATGGTCTCTTGGGAAAGACTTTAGCAAAGATTTTTGTCAGTCTTAAGTAATTACACACTATTTCTTGAGCATTGCTCAATTATGCTGCATTTATTGTACATAGCATTTCAAATACAACTACACATTGCTCAGTTATGCTGCATTTATTGTACACAGAATTTCAAATACATCTACACCTTTATCCCCAACACATTTGCATGCTGCAAGTATCTTTATGTTATTTTTTACATTACTTCACCAGCAGAGATTGTAGTTGTACACCTTGTAAAACAAGGTTTAGCCAAGCCTGTGAAGGTTTGGTTTGGGGTTTCTTTTTCATATTTGAAAAAACATGCTAAAGGTATATTAAGAACAATACTATCATATATCCTTGAACTGACAACCAATTTTCATCTTGGAACTTACTTTTACAGTTGACATACAAACCTCTGAAAAAAAGAAAGATTTTTAATAAAGCTATTGATAGAACTCTAACTTTGTAAATGTGTATGGTGAGGCAAAAGAAGCTTCTTAACGTGGATAACATATTCTAGCTCACAATTGTTACAAAGAAATCCATTTTCTCTAAAAATGGGATAAAGAATAATTATAATTTGAAAGAAAGTCTGTCTGACATAATTTGGCTTTATTTTTAATTTTTTTAAAAAATAGATACTTCTTGAAATAATGAATGTATCTTCTGCTCTTGGCATTTGCAAACCTTGCTTGACAGTATTGTTAAAGAGAGTCACATGTAGGGCATTCTGATGGTAAATTGTAAATATCAAGAAGGCCGATTTCATTTCTGAATGGTGGGGTTGATTGTGTGTGAGTGTGAAATTACTATGCACTTAGTTCACTGCTCTGCAATATTAGCAGCTGAACCTTTGGTGCAGGCTGTCAGAAATCACAGATGAAATTTTCTAGCAGCAAGAATTTTAAGTTACAAGTTTTGCACACAGCCACTAATATAATCTAAATTAAAATGTGTTATGCACAGGAGATAGAAAACCTAGATTCTTCCTTAATTGGAATAAAAGTTGAACTAATTCCGCGCACACTATGTCTCACTCTGCTTCCTCTAGTATGCTGTTCATTTATAAAACCTCCTGATTTCTTTTCAGACAAGATTTTTCCCTGTTAAACTAAGTAATGAAATATGACATTGTAAGAATGTTGTCAAGATCGCTACTTTTTAAGGTTAAATATAGCCCTTTTTTTTACCCACAATGAAAGACAGCCAAGAGCAATGCCTGTATTTTAAGATATTTTGGAGGTACAGAGATGCAAGTCTTCTTGAAGAGATTCCTTCTTTCTCCTGTAAGCATTTCTCATCTGTTTAGTCCCTTTTTTGGTGAAGAACATGCTGAGAGGTTTGTGTCTGTTAGGACATAAAAGCTATGTCATAATAAATTCCTTGACAAGACACAAGAGCTTTATACAAATGTTTCAATATTTTTTTTTCCTGGTTGATTTGGAAGCTTCTTATACACTCATCTTATTTTTACCTGTTTTTTAGAAGACTTCAGGCAATGCTGTGATTCAGCTAGGCTAATGGCTGGCCAGAGAGCCCCAGCTGTTTTATATTTGGCCTGGTGTTCTCCACATGCTCAGCTCTGGTTTATTATTAGTTGAGGCATCCATTTCCCCTTGCTGTGAGAGACAAGAGAGATAGGAGGAGTCACTGGGGGCCAGAAGCACTAACCCAGTTCTGTGCACTGCCCTGCACAGGTCCCAGAGTATCTTAAAAGAGCCTCAGAATGATTTAACCCATCCCAGCTGGCTGCCCTTGGGCTATTTGCCAAAAGCAAGGTTTATTAGTCTGCACCGTTCCATTGATAATGGCTCCGGTACCGAGGCCCCGGGGAGGGAGGCTACAGAGCAGCTGGCTACTCTGGCATCTCTAGCTGCTGCTGACCTTCCTTGTACTAGAGAAATGCCCAGATGGTGGAAAGAAGGGTTTTCTGCTCTGTGGGATATACAGAAGGAATGGAGATGAGCTGAAAAATGTATTCATAATGTTGTAATTATTGTACTTGTGCTAGAAAACTTTATGGTTGTGACCCAGATGTCAGAACACACAGAGATTTCTGTCTAAGTCTGCTGAAAGGCTGAGGTAACAGCTTTCAGACATATGGACTATCCTTATTTACCTTAGAATGATGCACATTATCCTGACACTGTTTTAATGTCAAGCCTCTTCTGAACTGGTCAGTGGAATAATTGCTGTACTCAAATAGCATGAAGAGGAATTGTTGTATTATGAAGTTAGGGATGTCCCATTTGGGATTTCTCTACCAGCCGTGGAGAACACTCCATTACCACCATTGCTGGCCACTTGGCCATCGAGTCTGCCTGCCTAAAACAGGCACTTCAGAAAGCTGAGAGGGCCCTTGTGCTTATATCATCAAGATCTACAAACAATCCGATGAATTCATAGATGGAAGTGGAATTTGAAACATTATCTTGAATTGCAATGAATGAATCAGAAAACTTTCAAGCCCTGTGAAATTTGAGAAGTGTGGAGGTGGTCAAAAGAAGCCTTCACTAACTAAGAGATCTTTCAAAAACTGTAGTTCTAGATGTTTTTAACTCAAGCACAATACTACATTCATGAAGTTACAAACTGCAAATCAAGCAATGTTAACCCGTGGAAGCTTATAGAGTTTATTTCTTTTGTATTTTCTACTTATTTGTTTATGTTCGAGAACACAGGTCAAATCCCAGGTTTAACAATGGAAAAGATAAAAAAAACCCTCTCCTGTTTGATAACCCAACATACTCCTTTTTTGTCTAGCAGACTTTATTACCTTCCATTCTGATAGGTCTCTAGCTAAAAACTGAGGGTGTTGCAAATCATTCAAAGCTGAGGGTGTTGTGGGTTATCCAAAGTTGGAGAAGAGAAGGTTCACTGAGAATTTTGACTAAATTCCATGGTCATTTTTGTACTTCTTCCTCCTTTGAATTTAGAAGGAATAGTACTTTGGACAGTACTTTCTGTTCTCTTGGTTTATACAACTTTCATCCCATCCTCCTCAATGCAAAGTGCTTGTTCTTTAAGTTGCCCGTGTCTGATTTTACATCCTTTGCCATCTTGTCTATGTGCAAGCTCTCTTGTCACCACAGATCACTCTTCTCCCCCACACAGCTCCCCAGTCCTTGAGGCCATACCTGCCTGTGACCCCTGAGAACTCACAAATCCTTCTGGTCTGGATGGAGCTGTGCTGCCTATGGCCAGAGCCAGCCCTTAGCTACGGTACCTGCTTATGTGAGGTAAAATAATGTAAAGTGGGGTACCTGCTTATGTAAAGCTAAATTGTTTCTCATGTTCCTGGAGGTCTGTAGTCACCAACACTCTGTGTTTGAAGTGGGAGCTAAGCACGTACAAGTGTTTTCAGGTTGCTGAGGTGCTAGATGGCTTTTATAGCAAAAATCTAGCCAAAATAGCTTTGTCATAGTGCATTGGAGTTTAATTAAGATAGCTCTTTCTACAGACACTCAGGAGCGTTACTTGCTGCTCTCAACCCCGGATTCTTTTCAGGTCATGTTTTATGTAGCATAGTATTCTCAAGATAGGATTCTTGGTTAATTTTTAACCAATAAGCAGTTTATTAATTCACCAAGTACCACTCTATTACTTACTCAACAGTTAATTAATCAAATTCAAATCCAACATGTATTCTGCTCATGCACAGAGCATTCAAATATTGTCCTACAAGTTACTGCCATAAACTATATGGAGGTCGAACAGTTCTAATGGAAGACAATAAAAAATATCAAGATTTCCTACTACATTCGTATACAGACAGCAAATCTTTACTGTATCTAGTGTACTTAGCCTTCTTCTAGTACTCAGTGGGTTAAAAATACTGTAGATTTAAGAGTTTGGACACTGTTATTTAAATGATTTAACATGAAAGAGACTAAGAAAACAATACCAGGAACAATAATTTAAAATTATAGCTTAAGTCTCTCTCGTGGCTGTTTTGCTCAGGCTTTTGAAAGAGAAGCATGCATGTAGAATAACTTGGTTAAAAGTTTGAAATATCATCGCTCAAGATTTTCCAGCTGATTTCACAGGACAACTTTCCGTCATCTCTTGTAATGGCACCAAGAGAAATACATCCCATGCAATAGAGCTCATTGGTATTTTCATCCAAAAATAAACCTGGAGGAGGCACAAAACTTCCTCTGCTTTGGAAAGCCCCTGAGCAGCAGAGTGAGTGTTGGAGATTGGGAGAATATTATATGGAAGTGTCCCTTCAGAATTGTTTTGTTCTGGTACTAAACAAAATTGGGGATTTGCTGTTAGAGGAAGGTGTCTGGGCTAGAGGGCTAGAAGGACTCTTCAGTCTGTCAAAGCGCAGCTTTTGTTGTGTTTCTGTGAGAACTTGACCATTCAGCTGATACACCTTTCTGGATTGTACAGCTTCTTTCCAGTTCTGGCAAGGCTGTTGGTACTCCTGTGACCCTGGAAAGGCAAGGAGAGTGTTTGTATGCATTCCACAGGTTCAAGAATCCACAGAGTAACTCCAGCTTAATAGCCAGAATTTCTTTCATGATTCATGAGAAAAATGAGTCCCTTTTGTTTTCATTTGGAAAATGTCCAGTGAAATGTCTGAATTTCATTTTTTTTTCACCCATTTTATCTGAGGTCACATTAATATCCAGAAGATGCTATTTTACCATCTTTTACACACTGAAAGCTTTTTATGTTTCAGTTATTATAAGGGTTCTATTTCAGTATTAGCGTAGCCTGAGAATTGAAATTTTTCCTATTTCTCCAATTTCTTTTCAGTATTCATTTACATCTTAGGAGCTTATATCTTCCAATAACCCTTTTTTTCTTTTTGTGTCTGTACAAATGCCTCTCAAATTTCTGGAATACAGCACTTTCCTAGATATCAAGCAAGGAAAAATCCATTAACAGTTCCTAGGCTGTGTAATCATGTTTTATTTATTTCTTTTCTCATCTTCTAGGGCTTTGAAGTGAAAGGTGATCTTGTTTTCAAGGAATACGGCAAAGTTTTATTTTAGGAAGAGGTTCATTTGGCGAACAGATTGAACAGCTTCCAGTGGAGCTTAGAGAGGCTACTTAGTTTGGCTAAGGCTAACCTTACTAAATAGCCCACTGCGATGAGCTCAAAATTGAAGAAACGGAAGGAAGAATCTCAGAACAGGAGAGGATTGTCCCAAGCAGCAAATAGTGAGTGCACAAAGACTTTTGAAAGTCAGGGAATAACAGCTGTGTCCATTTTACAGCATAAACGCAATGTATTACATCGCATCTTGCATATTGGCCAGCCCCATATTTTTGCAAACCAGCCCAGGAGCCATTAACTGGGCACCAGGTGGCACTGTGCAGAATTTGCATTTTTGTCGTTTTTTTCGCAATGAACTTGTGACTGACCCCATGCAAGGAAGTGATTTACTGGTGAAAAGGCGGAAGGAGCCCATTGTTCCTAATGCGTGGAGTGGTTCTTAAGTGGCAGAGACTTTGGGAACGTCAATACTCTGGATGTTGTGAGGTGCTATAAACTCATGAATCCTTCAAAATCTTGGCACAGGTCAAAAGAGCCTGTGGATAAGGCATAGAAACAGACAGTCCAGACAAATTTGTTGTCTTTTCATCTTTCTCTCTCCTTCATCTCTTTCCCTGCATTTATTTTGATTTTTTTCTTTACATTTTTTCTTCTTTTCTGTTTTTCTGCTTTCGACCACTTCAATTTTCATCTCCACAAGTTTCTGCTGCAATGGCAACAGGGTTTTCCACATGGGAGAGCAGCTGATTGTGGATGGAGACTAAGATTAGTCACTTTTTCCTGGCTTAGCTTCTTACACATGCAGCTGTCAGCCATTAAAAACTGACAAGCCATCATCAGATTCCCTCAACACTAAGTCCCCAGTTTTCCAGATCACTCTCAGTCTTGTCTGTCAGGTACTTTTTTGCAGAGATGTCCTAAGAGGGAACTAAATAGATTCACCATGGGCAGGTAGTGCCTGAGACCCCTTTGAGGTAAAAATGGCACTGGTGGCTATCCATAAACAGAAACAGTAATAGGAATAACATTAACATTGTAGATTTCTTTACACAGTAGTGTTGAAATTGCATCTTTGGAGGAGAGTGGCATCCATTGTGGTAGTGCTTTGTTGTATTATTATTATTTGTTATTCTCTCCTGTTATTTGCATTGCATTAGAAGCTCTAAACAAGATTGAGGTCCTGTTGTGCCAAGCGCCGCAACAATAAAGGATGAACCGGGATTCACCCCATGATTTGCTGGTAAAAAGAGAAGGTGGTTTTCTTTAATTTAGTCTTTGTCATGCTCTAAATATAGTGTTCGTCAAGTGATTTTGCGGGCAGGGATCAAGAGGAGGCCAGATTTGCTTTTAGTGTTTTCAGCTACAGCATAACTAGCTCTGAAGAACAGCATCCAAAGTTTTGGGATTGTCTGCTGTAAACTATTCCTCTGTGCAGACACCGTGCTTTCTTCAAAAAAGCAAGTACAATAATACAGCCCTAAAGCTTTGTCAGTGATATATGTCTCATAGAAGTAATTTTCAAGTGGCAAGTGTTTTGATGATGCTACAAGGGCTTTGTTTATGAAGTGGGTCTGGCAGACACTGTAGAGTTCACATAAATTATTACTTCATTGATTATTAATGAGAAACATTCATCTGGATTCCCCCTCACCCTCTGTTCTTGTCAAAACTCCCCTAGAGACTTGTATTTGCTGCAGACCAGGCTCTGTTTCACAGAATGTAGCTCTTGCTGAATGGTGTTAATAGGGATCCCCTGGCCAACTGAGAAAGCCAGAGGTCAAGGAGATGATTTCCTGGCCCCTCTCAACTCACTCCTTTCCATTCTTCCAAACAGACACCTTCGCATGTGCGCACACACAAACCCACACACATGCACTGATCCTGCACCTCTTACTCCTGTTCCTGCAGGAGTCCTGTGCTCACATGGTTCTTCATTGGTTGTGTTCCTGCAGCATCTCCGTAAGGGCATCTGCCCACATCTTCAGTACTCAGTTCTTCAGCGATTCGGGACTAGAGGAGCACCCACAAAGACATCTCTGCTCTTGCACTTACCTTCTCATGATTTTAAAAGGGGCCAAAATCAGAGGTTCCATATCCGTATTCCTTTGTAGCAGTTCAGCAGAGACAAAGGTCGCTTTGCCAAACAGGTGGCAAAATATAAAGCAGAAGTGAACTCTGGAATCTTGTGGATAAGGTGAATAAGGGATTCATGATTTCTCAGGATGGAAGAACTAGAAGGTGTGCCTGGAACTGCCAAATACCTTGTTTTAGCAAAGAAAAGGAAGCACAATTCCCAACTCAGTTGCTACTCACTAGCACACTGTGAAAGCCAGTGATACAAACAGGTTCCAATGGATTCAAAATATAAGTAGGTACATAGTAGGATTTGGTAAAAAGGCATGAATCAAGTTACGTGGAATAGATGCCTTCTAGAAGGGATTGTTCAGTTACGATCTTTATCACTGAAAATATGTAAGCACTCAATGTATATGACCTAAGAATATTTTGCTCTTTACCTGCTTATTTCTTATTCCGGTGCCCCAAGCATCTGCTGCTGGCCACAGTCAGATGGTCTTTGCTCTGAGACAGGATGATAGTGGTTAAGCTGGTCAAATGGAGGAGCTGTCAGACATTTTTTACCCCACCTTTGTTTATTGCTATGCGCCTAGAAGTTTATCAGACAATCCAGGGCCTATTTTAGAGACAGACAAGTCTAGAAGTTTAATGATGTCTAAACTGGTCAAGGAAAGGTATTGAAAGATGCTGATGAGAGAAGCCCTAAATATTGACCAAATGAGCCACTTCTACCAAAAGTGGTTTCATGAAACCCAGAAGATGCTGGGAATTGAATGACTAGGGAAAACAGTGATCCAGCCTTGATCTCTAGCTTGCAGCTGAATATGAATTCTTAATTGCTCATAGGGAAAACATTTAATTGTGATGATAATAAAGGTACTGGCAGACTGCAGAGTTTCGAGGAAGAATTTTAGATAAAAATACAAGAATTTTTAGAACAACCCTTGCTGTAATAAGGTACTTTCTTTATTTCACATAACAAAATAGCAACAGTTTCTTTACTAGTGACAGTATATATATGTATATACACATATATGTATGTATGTATATATATGTATTTATTATAAGGGAGGCAGATTCTCTATTGGATTTACTCTTTTTCAGGAAAATTTTAATTTCAACTTTTAGAAATCAACTCTATATTCAGTCTCAAAATACTCAGCAATGGTGTTTCTGAAGTACACGATCAAATCTCCAGTCTCCAGGATCTTTTCTTTTCCTCCGCAGAAAACAGAGTTTAACAAGCATCTTAACGCATTTACTACCAGCTGCTGCCAGGACTGTCCTAGTCCTTTCAGTGCATGTTGGCATTCGCTAGCAGAAAACAGACTATTTTTATAGGTGCAAAATTATCACTCCCAGGCCATGGGAACCTTTTCAACATTTATTATTTTTGTTAGTTGTTTTGTGCTCAGATCATTGTTTTCACTGCTCAATATTTCTCTGTGTGTTCGACCAGCAGGTCTGAGCCACATGGCTGATGGTGTCCGTGGTGGAAACCTTCCATGTGTGCGAGCAGAGGGTCACAAACAAACCCCTGTTTTGTGGATGTTCTTATGCATCCAACAAAAATACAGCTTGGCAGCTGTCATGAAACTCCACAGAAACAATTGGCAGTTGCAGGCAAAAAAAAAAAGACCCATCCAAGGGCCAATGCTATGAATTGTAAAGGGGATTATACCCTTAAAAAGTGAGTTTAAACAGATGAATACTTGTGGCAAGGGCTGGTGAAAATGTGGTGGTAACTTAGTATTGGCAATGGGGTGCAATACCCAAAAGCACAGTTGGCAGGAGTAAACATCCTTGTTACCTTGGCAGAGCAATAATGTGGCAAGAACAAAAGGTGATTCAGACAGCAACCGTCACCAAAGAAGGAAAAGGAGGATGGTTCCACAAGACTGTGTGGATATTTTCATGTAAGACAAAGTTGTTCCTGCCCTTCCAAAATGGACCCTAATAAAGGCAATTGTTTTACACCGTTTACTGTGTTAGAACATGGTTTTCATCAAAGGGATTTTATTGTTCTTCTGTTTTTTTCAGACTCAGAGATTTCATGTGAAATGTTTTATTCTTCTTTTATTCCACTTGAAAGAAAAAGAAGCTTTAAAAACTACTCCATGTGTTCAATAAGATTTTTCTTATTGCCTCTCCGACTGCCAATTTCAAGTATTTGCTTTCCAGAGGTTTTCATTGTTCTCCATCATGCCAATTTCTTATCAGATGGAACAGGAATTAACTTGTTTTGCCAAATTTAGGCAGAACATGGACTTCAAAATACTAATGTTAAATGCTTTTATTTTCTTATACAAATGTGTATTCAAGCCTTTTGTACAGTATCCACAAGGACTCTAACTTGATCAACGTGTGCTTTTCCATTCTTAAAGTTCCTAATCATCTCTGATTACTTTCCATTTTAATGATTTCATTTAGTAATTCTTTATTAACATTTTTTAAATGAAAGTTTTCTCTTCTTCCAGGTTGTTTTTTATAATTTATAAACCCTTACCTAGCTGCATAAATACATACAGATTCCTTTAAAAAGAATGCCATGATCATTGAAAGCATAGAATATTGCTTTTTTAACTCTTCAGATGTGTCATTTATAAATGTAATATATCTCTGTGTTTAGTGTAACATATTCATGTCTACAATATCTTAATAATCATGTCTCCAAGGGGATCTGTTAAAAAAATCATATGTGGGCAGAATGGATTCCTATTTTTTGAGATCCTTGCATAACTCCTATCATTTTCTTTTATTCTGAAGACCAACAATCTTACCAGTTAGTTCAACAGGAGTTGCCTCCAGTGCTAACTTTGGTGTCCTGGCCCTGCTCCAAATAGGCATTTTGCCAGGACGGGAAGCAGACTGCAGTGGTGGTGCTGATAGATGATCATCCCTTGTTTCTAGACAAGAGCTATATATCCAGCTTCTATTATTGCACCACTCAATAGCATTAATATAGTTAAACTTGGGATTCTTCTAGATCCTATCAAAGAAGTGGCAAATTTATTGACTTTCCTTTCCAGTGACTTTATCAGGTCTTTTTTCTCTGCACCTCAGAGTCCAGACCAGTATTCCCTTTGGACACTCCATCTATAGTCTCTTGTCATGGTTTGTCAGTAATATGCAGGTGGCATTCATCAGCTTCTCTGGAGATGCAAGCACCACCAATCTCTTTGGGGGTCCAAACAAGAGCTTCACTCTTCAGAAATTCATCTGAATTTTCCATTACTGCGATGCATAATAATAGCTTTTAGTTTTCAGAGAACCATTTTCATTTCCAGGATGCTCAACAGTTGGTACCTGTGGATCCTCTCAGTGCTCATGCTATGTATGAAAACATTTCATTCTCAATTTAACACACTGGGAAACTGAAGCAACTTATTCAAGACAACAGAGAAAGTAAATCTGGTCAGGGTTAAAATCCATTTGTACCTTCAGTAGTCTTGCTATTGACCTTAGCAGGGCTTGGATGTACCTGCAAGATGTGGAATTAGATTTCAAGAATTATTGACTGACTCCTCTTCAGTATACCTCAGTACAGTCACCTTCTGAAGGCACGGAGTCCTGGCACTTCTAGAAGGACATTCCATGAGTGTTGGACTGGACCCCAGCACTTTGCTCATGCTCTTGTAGATTGATTCTAGTTGTAAAAGAAACTGATGACGAAGCCATGTACTTATTTAACACAGGCAAAGTTACTTACAAAGTCACATTTCCTTGGATGTGCCAGGAATTTGTGGCAAATAATTTTCTTTCACTTGAATCGCAAACCTGTTCTGATTAGCATGCAGCCTAAAAGTTCTTCCTCCCCATGCCCATATTCACAGTGTTTATGAACATGAGTTTCTGTGTGGCCACCTCCCTTAGATTTCTCTGTGTCTGCGCCACTGCCAAAGGAAAATTCAGAAAACTGTACCTTATTGAAACCTGCTGTCTTTGCTCTGGGTGAGAGCATGTGCCTGTGATTTGGGCAGAGTTTGCTGTTATTTAATTTCACTAGCCCTGGAGAGAAGCTGAAATGTATCTAGTGGTTGTCTTATGGACAGAACAGCAAAAGATGAATACGCCTTGTGGTAGCGGTTGCCAGATGATGATCTTTTTCCTTGGCTGTGACATGGGGCTTGAAAGATACTTACGGGACAGGGAGAACTTGGCCTTCTGCCCATCATCTTGTACACCTGCTTCAGAATGCTGCAGGTCTACTCTGGATATTGGATTCAATATGAAATTTCATATCTGGCTGGGACTGTAGCGGACGCTACACTTGTCCAGAGGGATGGACAAAATGCTTCATTTGGCATCTCCTGATCCCAGGAGAGGACTGGTATGGCACAGTGTGTTGGGTGCTAGTGTGGTGCCCTGCTTTGCATGCCACTGAGCTCTATGGGATGTTTTAGCAGCGAGTAGCAAAGGTGGAGTTCCACCCACAGCCAGAGAGTGCTGCACAGGATGGTCTTCTGTGACTGTCAGAAGCCTGACTTGTAAAAATGAGATTAAGATTATTAGCATAGCCTAAGGACTTCTTTGAATTATATGTTGCCCTTTCACCTCTGACTTTATCTCCCAGCATTCACCATGAATATTTAATATATGGCCACCACTGCATCTTGCAGAATAAACGACAGGCTCCAAGCTTCAAAGCTAAATATGAAAAGCAATGCACATACATCGATACTGAAAAAAAGCAGCGCACACAGAGCAAATCCTTTTTCATAAACCCACTTATTAAAAAAAAGTAATGTAATATCATGACTTTTCATTAATACTAGTCTCCACTAAGCCTAAAGCAAATCCTTGCTTACTGTGCACTTGCTATACTTGTTGTACAGGACTGCCTGAAGGTGGTAAAGGCTCACAGTCAGTGCGTGAAGAACAGGGAGCGTGTGGTTGAGAGAAATATGAGCTCTCTTAGAGTAGTTCTCAGTCTTCAGTTGTCCTTCCTGGAGAAGATGATTATGGATGTTTCACAGGAATAATAATCCTAATTTTCAGCCCCCACAGAGTGCTTTACACCTGCAAAGTGCTATAAAAATGTGAGCTAATACTTGCCAGTAAGTAAGCATTGCTGTGGCTGTTTTGTGGATGCAGAAATGAAGATACAGAAAGGTCAGAGGGCTGACCCAGGGCCACATAGCTTCTCAGCAGCAGGTTTAGGATGAAGAAACTGGTCTCTCTCTAGTCATATTTCATTAATCATGCTGCCTTTAAAAAAATTAGCTCAAATCTCATGTGTGTGTGTATATATACAATGCTTGAGAAGGAGTTGTTTCCCTCTTCCGTCTTTGCTTCGTCAAAATAAACAAGCTCCTGAGCTACCAAACCCCATGTTTACATGTATCATTAAATACTTTCCAGTTGCTAGCCAGAAAACTCAGCAGAAAATCTGTAGAACACCGAAGTAACTCTCTTCTTTTAAATAATTGATGATGCCAAATAGCAGCAGTGTTATGCCAACAAAGAGATCGGTCTCTCAAAATATTTTATTCATTATGCCTCAAGAAACCCAAAGCCTTGTTTTTAACGAAAGCGAATTTCAAAAGTTGGCTCTCGGTTCCTCTGAAACATCTGCTTATTACAATTCTTGGTGTTAAAGCACTGGTGGTGCTCCCCGGTAAATCTTTCAGCTTTAAGTACTACGTATGGAAGTCTTGGCAAAGAGATCAGGAAGGAGAAAGAGCAACGCTTGCCAAATATTCATTTTACTTTATGAGGCTGTAGTGGTATATGTTAATAGTACATGTGTTGAAGAGAATCTACTAATCCGATTAAATAACAGGACAAGAAGGAATTAATTCCAAGGTTCAAAAAGACCCCATTCTGTGCAGCTGAAAATTTATATTGCAGGGTAAAATGGTTAGAAGTCTTGGCTAACTAGACTTCTATAAAGCAGCCAGAAATTGATCTTTCTCTGTATTGTTTGTAAATCAAGGTCACTTACGTGAGAAGGCTATGTTGTGATAAATCTGTCTGACAATTAGATGGAGAGGACATATCAATGTTAAATTATATTCTTTGTACGCTTTGGGCAGAAAGCAATGTCAACACCACAGTAGCATTATGAACAGAAAATTGCATTCCAAATAATAACAGATATTCATGGTGCATGGTTTTACACGTTAATGTGCTGCGTTTTACTCAGTCATGTTAATATTTTAGATTATGTAACATTCCCTTCTTTATGCATAGTTTATTTTTTTCACCGAGAATGCAGCTCCCTCCTCCTCGTCCCCCTCCCCCTCTTCCTATTCCTGTCTCTCTCCTTCTCCCTCTCTCCTCCCTATTTCTATGCCTTTTCCTTTTTTTCCATTTTTCCTTTTTCCCTTCTCCTAATTCTCACAGTAATGCTTGTGGAAACAAACAAACAAACAAGGAAAACAAACCTAAAGCAAAACTGTCTGTGGAAGAAATTTGTCCCAAGTAGTTTCAAGATTTATAAGCCAGTATTTTATGTTCTATACTTACAGATTCAATCTGTGTACCAGGCTTTGATCCAAGCCTTAGCATGATGACTGGAATCACTCCGATTAACCCTATGATACCAGGCATGGGGTTAGTGCCGCCACCACCACCAACAGATGTGCCTGTAGTCAAAGAAATAATTCACTGCAAAAGCTGCACTCTCTTCCCTCCAAACCCAAGTAAGTGGATCTGATGAAAGAATGTTACTTTCCTAAATACATTGCATGATTTTTTTTTAATCTAATAACAGTTATGCTTTTTAAATAGATTACAGGCAAATGTGGTCTTTCCTTCTAAGATCTATTCTGTGGGTAAAGCATGGTATGGTATAAGAGCATCCTTATTCACCTCTGTAAGGTCACATAAAAAAATTATGCAGCTTGTACAAAAAAGAAAAATACTTAAAGAGAAGGAACACAGCCTAAAGATCTACACTGCTCACAGCAGATACCTGTCTTTCCTGTAGATCAGGATGTCACAAAACATAAAGCTTATATGGTGCTATTCATCTCCGTGCTCCCCTTCAGGTGCCTGTAGTTAGATTGGACCAATCTGGGCTCATGTCCCTGAACACAGTACCCTTGCACCCCAAAACTGGCTTGCTACAGTCCCTTTTTGAGGGAGATGGAGGGAAAGGGGGCTACAGCTTCTCTCCTGCCGTTTTTCAGGAGGTTCAACATGGCAGATAAGTTCCTTTTTCTTTTTGAAAGCAGGGACCAAGTTTCCTCCTGTTCCTTCTGACGCTGTGCAAATGGAAAACTCTTTCCACTGAGATACCAGCTCAGGCACAAACTCTGATTTTGTGTGTTGGCCCCATGAGTTTCAGAGCCATCATACCAGTGGCTTTCACTATCACTGTGAAATGAGAACATTAAGCAAATATTCAAGTGCTCTGGATTTGCAGTGTATCCAGATCACAGTTCGATCAAACTAGTTATGTATGTGAGTATGTACGTATGTGTATATATGTACACTTTAAGGTTATAACCTCCTTTACTGTGTTAAAGGGCCAAAAAAGTAAGTCATATTAGTCAGATTCCTTCTAAGAGAATAACTTTCACCGTATATAAACAAGGTGAAGTGTTATGATAGCTTTTATTTTTATACGGCTTTCAAAAACTTAATCGTTTTTCCAATTGAAGTGTGTATACATTCTCTCCATATATACATGAAAATAGCATTTCTAGCTACTCCACCTCATGAGCACTTGTAAACAGTGAGGTTATCCTTCCCCTGTGCTGGCATTATCTGGCAACAAGACAAAACAGATAACCGGCAGAGTGTTTTCATCATGCTGTCACTTTGTTGTGTTTCCCACTTTGTTTTTCTGTTTGCTGTGCTCCTGTACTCTGAGACAGAAATGAAATTATGCTAATACCAGGGAAAGGTGTCCAGCCCAAGTGCACAGGGTGTACACAGCATGGGCTTGCTCACAGCCCACACACTTGGTGAGCGTGACGAGTGATGGGTATGAACCAGAGATGGTGAAGTTCAGGCTTTGCATGCACTGCACTAGAGCTTGAAATCTGTGCTCAGGGTCAAATAATCAGTTGCAGAAGCTCCCCTGCTTTGAAACAGAATATTTTTCTACTTTTTGTGTGGCTGTGCAGGGAAAAGAAAGACCCTTTTAGACTTCACTGTCCATCCTGGAGACCAACCTGCAGTAGCAGGAATTAATATTTGAAACATCACCTAAAGCTTGAAAGGGTTTAGATTCGAGTAATCAATTTCAGATAATCTCTGCAATATTCAATTATTTTGCTTGTCCCTCTCTTCTGCCTCTATACTATGTCAGGTAACTGTTGCTGCCCAGAACTGATTAAAGGGGTGAATAGAGCCAATGGATCAAAAGACAAATTTTGTATTCCAATGTGATTTCTGTTTTGACTTAGATCTTCCACCACCTTCCACAAGAGAGAGACCTCCTGGGTGTAAAACAGTGTTTGTTGGAGGATTACCAGAAAACGCAACGGAGGAAATTATTCAGGAAGTCTTTGAGCAGTGTGGAGATATAACAGCAATTCGGAAAAGCAAGAAGAATTTTTGTCACATTCGTTTTGCAGAGGAGTTCATGGTTGATAAAGCCATTTACCTTTCTGGTACTTCACATTCTTTAATGGATTTTCCTTGCTTCTCATTTGTATTTTGTGATGCTAATGCTTGCTTATTTTCTTAGCTTTTATCTCAGTAAGTCTTTCTTGAACTCAGTGGCTGTAGCATGGAGTGGCAAGGGGCAATTCTGTTATTTCTCTCTGTCTGCCAAGACTCATGCATGGTGTTGTATGTTACTTACCTGGGAGTAATTTCCTGCCATCCCACAACAATGCAGCAGATCCTGAAATTCACTACAGAACAATCTTATTTTCGATTTACACAGGTTTATATAGTTTTGCTCACAGGTTGTGGAAAGAGGAAGGCACCAGGCCAGGAACTCTGCTGTTTTCCAGTGCCAATTTTTCTGATAGGCTGGCAATTTCACTGGCATATTTTTATAGATTTGTGGTGCAGCCTGAATAAAGTCTGTCTTTATGCATGCATATATTCGGCTAGTGCATGGGTTAGATTCTGAGCCCCATCTGTAGGCTATGTCTGTTTCTTCCCATGACAACGAGTGCTACAGAAACTACAGGGTGTAGAATTTCAGAATCTCTTTATTTTCCAACAAAGGAACAGACAAAAACCCTCAAAACAAAACAAAAAAAACCAAGGAAACACCCCCCGCCTCCCCCAGTCTCTAATTCACAGGGGAAAAAAATGAAGGAAAAAGATGAAAAACACGTCTGCTTTCACATTTTAGGCTTCTGTGACTGTCAGTGTCCTCTTAAGGATACAATCTCCTTCATTTGAGAATTGACTTGCTAACCAAGTCCTTTTTCACCTTACTGAGTTGGATCACATACCCCGTATGTATCCATCTCCACTCCACAGGCTTGTTTATCCATCTTTCTGGGTCCTGGAGAGACTCAAAAGCACTATTTTGCCCCACGATTGTAATGTAACAGTTTCAACCCATATGCAAGGTATTCTTGAATAAACAAGGTCCAGAGACTGCTCCTCGGCCAAGACAAGCTGAAATAGACTGGCTTACATCCACCCACCCTGTGTAGGGTGACCTCAAAGCACCTGCTGGGACCATCCTTTTGAGTCTGGGAGAGCGTTAACGACCCAAGATTATTGTTTGAGCTCCAACCCTGACTGTCTTCTGTTTAGTAATAAGGACAGAATCTCAGCATCCTGTAGGTGTCCATAGGAAGCTCATACAGCTAGAAACAAGCTGTCTCTCAAATCACCAACAACTACGGAGACAGAAAGAAAGAGAGACAGAAAGAAAGAGAGACAGAAAGAGAAATCAAGCCTCTCAACTTTTGAAATATGTCATCAGGAAAAACCTAGCTTCTTTGTTTCACAAAGATTTTACTTCGGGTTTCTGGGTTGTTTGGGGTTTTTTTTTCCTAACTTGGCTGCTTGCTTTAAATACCTGTTTGAAGAGCTACAGAAAATCATTAGTTTTATGGGATCTATGTAAAGATTTCTTTGAAATATTGCTGTATTTTCAGGTTTATTCCAGATGTTTATTTCACTCTGGATTTTTCTTCTTTTCTTTTTTTTTTTTTTTTTTAATTTTCACTTCATTTCCCACTCCTTCCCCCCACCCCCCCACCGTTCCTGATTTCCATCTTTATTTATTTGTTCATTCATGTTACTTCCAAAATGCTGTAGATCATTGCAGCAGATTAGAGGCATCGCAAGCAGTAGCACATTTACCAGCTTCCATAGGAACTGGTATTACTGTATTATGATAAACCAAACAGTGGCAAAAAAGAGAGCAAAGAAAAGTTCAAAAGTGTACAGGCTGCCGTCCTGGGCCAGAAACAATATTCCTCTAGCTCAGTTTCCTGCTTCTCAGCAGTTGGCTGCACCCTTTGCTTCACTCCAAGTCACTCCAAAACTCCAAGTTTTATCTTTATTTCATTTGCCTTAAATCCCGAAGGACCATAGGGGTAGGGAATTCTGTGTGCTGCCGTGTATCCTCATTCGTAATGCACTAGAGTGCGCATTCAGAAGACGGGACATGAGTCGAAATGGAGGTGAAAGATTCCCTTCCTCATTCTTCCTCATTCTGATTTTTCTGCAAATTTATTTCCAGGTTCCTGATCCATGATTCCTTCTTCTTTTCCCTTCCATCACAGTCGCACTGCTGTCTCTGCTTCCTCTTACATCTGCTCCACAGCCTCTCTCCCCATCCGTTTTTTCCTCCGTACCTTTTCATTCTTCCAAAGTGCTGTACCTGTTGTCTCCGACCAGACAAGGGAAAGAACCAGTGGAACTGACAGGGATAAGGAAGAAATGTAGGTGCATTTTTTAGCCAAGTTCCACTTCTTTTTACCAAGGCCGCTGAACTCTGCAGATGAAACAGGAAGCACTGACTGTCCCCCACCACCACCAGGGAGGTCTGGCACTAGGCAGGGGCATGTTTTCCTTGAACTGAAATATTGGGAGGTTTTTACCAGTCTTTATTCCATTCTCAAACATAATATATTATGAAATGGTGGGAACAAAGCGTATTTTTAAGGCATTTTATTTTCCCTGTGAGAGACAAAAGAGATGTACAAATATAGTATGTGTGTTATATTATGGGAAAGTCACGCCTTTGATATTTCTGATATAATGATAATTTTGTCTACCTAATCAGTTTTATCTGTCTACCCCATCTAATCTCATCAAGTCTTGCATTTATCCCATGCTTATCATCAGAATAGAGCAAGTGATTACAAAATCCATCAAGTAGTTTAATCACTGGGTTGTTTTTTTTCCTTTGTATTCTGAAGTAAATGTGTATGAAAAGGGAGACTGGAGGATGGGTAGAAGACTATGATAAAAATGTCGACTTGAGGAAGGCTAGGTTTCATTTAGCCCTTAAAGATGTATTTTGATCTCCTAAGGAAAAGGCTTTCTAAAATCATCATACCAGTCCATGAGAAAGCTCTTTCTCAAAACTGTATGTACTTTACTCTTCTGGCTGACAATTCAGTAACGCCTGCAAATATTGATGGCCCCAGACTTGAAAATATGTGACAAACAGGTGTCTTGAGACAGGCCTGTTTATACCCTAAAAGCCCATGTATGCATTTTTCCTGTGCTGATATTTCCCCCTGTGGGTTTCCTTTCAGTATCATGTGCTTGTTTTATTTTAAGTTCTCTCTGATCACCATTAACGCTCTGATCCAGATCCCCAGTTAAACATCAGCTATTGGCTGGTCCCCAGTATAGCAACACTCAAAGGTAAGTCAAGCCATGGAGTTTGCACTAGACCTGTGATATAAAAATACTGTTTGATTTTTATTTAGCACCTTCATTAACTTTTCCTGTTTCTGCTCCTTTAAAGTGAAAATCTTGGCAAGTTCCCAAAGCCTTTTCCTCTTCCATTGTATGCAAACCTGAAATTAAAAATGACAAGCCAGGCACAAAGTTAATGCTAGCTGCAGCCCTGAGCAAAGAGATGGGGAAAAAAATTCATTGCCCAAGCATGAAGGGGAGGCAGTGCCAGATGTTTCTCTCATACATTCAAACACCCTCTAACATCAACAGGGAGACGTGGTATTGAAAAAGAGCAAGCCTCCCAGCTGCCTTGGGGCTCAAAATTTCCAGCACAGATGGGTGCCTGAGGATCTCATGTACAGAATAGAACCTGCCAGTTGTGCATGCAGAGTCTTTCTGGTTATCAACCCATCAAGGAGCCTGTTCTTCACTGGCCAGGCCATTGGTCCTGTAGTGTCTGCAAAGCCTAATTTATGAGAGTGCAAGAAACCATCCTAAAGGCATCTGTTGTTTCCGTTAAGGGAAAGATGCCAAGCCATGAGCATTCTGATCTGACTTTGAAGCTAACCCTGCTCTGGTCTAGGTGATATCCAAGGTCCCTTCTTAGCTAGGTTATTCTAAGTTTCTGTGCTGGTGGAAATCACCTGGCTGGCTGACCCCCTTCAGTCTTCACAGTTAAACAAGCAGTCACATTTTTTTTAGTGTGATTCATGGTAAATTTCCAAAATCTGTTAATTTGCAGGCACTTCAACAGGTTTCCTGAAAGGAACCATTTCTTCAGTGCTACTGCAATGTGCACTGTTCAGGTTTTTTTCACATTTACTTCAAAAATGAGGGCCACTTTAATACAACTCAGCTTTGCCAGTGCACACAAAACCTGTAGATGCACAGTCATTTCCATTAGTTCTTTATTCAGCTTATTTGAGGGGCCTTGAATTCCACAGAGTTTTGCCGCCTGCAGTGCTGTATTTCTGTCTCTGCCTATAACTACTGTGCTTCTACCAATAGAGGCAAAAAATGGTGGGGGGAGAGGAAGAGAGACTGAGTCTTCCTGGAAAGTGCAGCACAGCTGGGAGATCTAATTTTAGGTTCACGAGACCTGGCACCTTGGCAGTGTCCTTTACATTGCTGATAATGCTGTTCTGGCACAGAGCAATCACTGTGTGAGGAATGCAGCTGGCACGCCAAACTGGCGGGGAGCAGGGGGCTAACCTTTGTCACAGTTATCAGGGTAGCTGCACCACTGACCCCTTTTGGCTGACTCCTTTGTGCCTACACCTCTGTAGATAAAAACCATATAATTACACCCTCATTAGTTCAGGGCCCAGTTCTGAAAGGTCACCCACACTCTTCTTCTATTATGTGACACTGAATAGGGTGTATCTGTAACTCTTCCCTTCAACACCTTGGGACTAGGGCTGCATATACGGCCAAAAAAAGCTTTTTGGGGGAAAGAGTGGTGTTTACTTGTCTAAGCTAGAGAAAGCAAAGCCAAGAGGACTTTAAAATAATAAACAGTCCCCTACTTTGCCACTTCTACGATATCCAGTTTTACTTCACCTCAAGCTCCTGAACCTTGGAGACCAGATTTGATAGGTTCCATTAGTAAGGACCTACCAAAACCATTCCTTGGTAAAGCAGTTTTTTATGCCTTCTGGTTTCGAAGGACCTGTGAAAAATTTAGCTCAAGTTTTTCATCTGGGTTTGGACTCCTTACTGGACAATGAAAGTCATATCTTTTCCTCACCTGCAGACTCCTTAGCTGAACTCCACAAGATGTTTGAAAGGAAAATGTCAGATCAAAAGGCACCCAGATTATTTTTTATTGGAAGGATCTCTACATATATGGATATTTAATGTCTTTGAAGCTATTGTCTCACATGTGCTGTAGTACAGACGGTCCCTTTTATTCATACAGCAGGATGATTTTCCAGCAGTAAAACAGAGTATGCTTAGATACTCATTTCTGCAAAGATGTGCTTAATCTACTACACAATTCTTAGCTTTGCTGTTCCTGGAGAGAGCTCAGAACTGAGTTTTAACTGTGGTGGTGAGGTGCTGAAGCTCTTCAAACCACAGGCAAACCACAAGACTGGAAGGTAGGTTCTCTTAGATTGCTGATCAAAAGCAGCAAACACTATTTTTCCTGACATTTTGAATAGAAGTTTCCTCTCCCTGGAGTTATTATGCAGTGGTTGCAGTAGTGTGCATTTCTGAAGAGCTTCCTGTGTGCCAGCTCAGCACAGAGTTCATCTCTGCAGCATCCCGTCATTTGAGAAATCTCTGCTGGGCTACTGAGCATTAGCGTGGAGAAATTAGAGCGATCTTGTGTAGACTGATTAATTTTACCCACATTTGAAGGCTCTGTTTGAAGCTTTCTACATAGTATTTTTTCACACTGTCTCTGAGTTGGCATTTTAAAAGTTAGACAAACTGCTCTGTGTATATATTTGTGTCTTAGAAATAAAACTTGGAAAAAAGACAGGTGCCCAAATATGGTTACAAAGAGCTCCTCTTATAGTTTTGGTGTGATTTGTTTGACCTCTGACAGTAGTCAAGGGTTTTAGTTCCAAGCAGGGCCCTTTTGTACTGCTGTGTAGCCCTTAACTTAAAGCCTTTGCAGTGTGCTAACTTTAGCATATGATACATTGACCAAATTATGAATAGGGAGAATACCCCTAAAGATAAGGCACAACAGGTTTCATTATTTGTTCTGAAAGGAGTCTTGCAAATGTCTAATAAATCTCTCCCTACTTTAGAAATTACTTTAAGGAATTATGAACTCAGTTAATTTCTAGGTGATTTATATTTGCTGCTAGATTATTTTAACTGAGGAATTTGAAAATAGTGGTTTCAATTGTAAAGTCTCAAAATTTGAGGTCTAGCATTGCTGTAGTTATGAAACCATCCTCTTTGTGGAACAGGAATTTATGTAGCACAATTTTCACATTCACTTGTAGTCATGGTTTTTAGAAAATTCAGCCTTTCCTTTGGCAGGATGGATAAAAACACTAGACTGAACATGATCTCAACAGGATCAGGGGAAGAAAGACTCCACATTCAGACTAAAACAGATCCATTTTAAGTAATTGTTTTTTGTTTATCTGAATTTTGTGCTTTTAAGAGTTGGGAGCATCAAGTAGAAAAATTACGTATTTTGAGAGACTTCTAAACAGAAATGTAGGTTTTATACCTTAGGGTTGACTTTCTAGTTCATCTACTGTGGTGATAGGTGGTGCAGGAAATTGTGAAGAAAAATGGATGAATGTTTATCTTCTTGTGAAAACATGGTGATTGATAGATCCTGTATAGATATGTGGGAATCTGTTAATGTACATTTTTACCTGGCTGCACTTGAACAAGGGGAAAAAAAAATGAAGAGAAATTTAAGCAAATAAATCCTGCAACAGTTAGTTCTACTTGTTGATTTCAGGTTACCGCATGAGATTAGGATCTAGCACAGACAAAAAGGATTCAGGTCGCCTTCATGTTGATTTTGCTCAGGCAAGAGATGACTTTTATGAATGGGAATGCAAACAAAGAATGCTGGCCAGAGAAGAACGCCACAGACGCAAAATGGAAGAAGACAGACTGCGCCCTCCTTCACCTCCGGCAATAATGCATTATTCTGAACACGAAGCTGCTTTGCTGGCTGAAAAATTGAAAGGTAGGCAGCATTTGCTACTTCTCAGTTTATTATTCCTTAAAAGCAGGAGCCATGCAGAAGCCACAGTAGTGAAGCCAATTTCTCTCTGATGTGTTTCATTACTTGCCCTGTTAGCTTTCCCCCACTGAAATGGCTTTCTCCACCATTTCTATGACAATGGTAGTGATACTCACCCTCTTGCTAGAAATTGATGACATCTGTCCATCTACCTGTGCTTTGACAGCTAAAACGCAGCCTTCAGAATGCTACAGCAGAGTTTTTTCTTTTAAGTTGCTGCCATCCTATATCTTGGAAATACACTCACAGTAAGACAACCTGTTGCAAGCATCCTTCTTCGTAATAATGCCTGATTCTTAAAATTACTTTAATCCTTGACATACAGGTTGCTGCATCACATGCATTTGGCTGTCCCTTGCGTTCAAATTGCCCTCATGAGCTGACACAACTTATCTCTGACACACACCATCCGTTCTTTCACTCCCTCTTTAGGGTTAGAATTACTTGTGCAGGATAGTGTCATGTTTTGGTATGTGTTTGCTTCCTTGTTTGTTTTTTTCCTAGGTACGTTTACTGAGTTAATATTTTTCAAGGGTGCACTTCCAGGATTCATTTTAATTTTAATAGCTGACATAAACAGTAAGATGCAAAGAAATAAAGTTATTCATGGTAACGAAATTTAAAAGAAATATCTAGCAAACAACTCTTCATACCACTTAGAGTTGTATTTGTTTTCATCAAGTGTTTAGCAGTTGTGTCTGGCATTCCTTTCCCCCAAGATGGCCAAGCACATTACTTAACTGTTTGCCAGGTCACAAGAAGCTGTGATTCTTGCCACTGTTTCAGAATTATCTAGATTAGGCTTAGACTATCTAGCTGTCATCACGCTTCTCTCTGTTCTAACTATGAAACATGTTTGGGGAGCCGAAGGACAGTGCAAAGTGTTTCATCCTTGGAGCATGGAGCAGAGATGCTCCCTGCTGTCTCTCTGAGTACTGCATTGGTTGCTGTTAGTTGTTGCTGCTACCTCAGTCTGTTACTGGTTTGGCTGACTCTCATTCCCACCATATACACTACTCTATTAAATAATTCATGGATCTATCTATCAGTATCAGTAAAATAACTGAGATGGGTTTATAGACCAGCAGAAAAGAGGCCCTAATATAAGAAATTTTAATTCATACCTAGCTTCCAGTCCAGTTTTAGATCCATCTGGTTTTAGTTGAATATTTTAGGAGTTAATCTTTTGTAGGGAAGTTTTTCTTTATGTAGCAAGGCCTACAGGTTTCCTGAACTAAACTAGAAAATGCAAGAAGTCTGGACAATTTATTCCATATGGCTAGTCATTGCTTGGGGCAACTGAATGTGGGTTTTTGCAAGATGTTTAAGATTACTATATTTAGAAGGATTTTTCTTTTTGTTATGGGAAGTTTCCATACTTAATTAAAATCTACTCCAAGCATTTATATCTTTGGTTCTCCTAAGGGAAATTTAAACAGAGCTTGACATATATGCTCAAGTTTAATACAAAAAAAATTTAGCACGATATAGACCAACACTATGTGCATGACTGTTTCTTCAGAAATAAACTTTCAAAAACGTATGTCATTTAAAAAAAAAAAAAAGGTAAGTTTATTATTTTTATTGGTTGAAAATTATTAAAATCCAGCAAAAGAATATATTGTGATTTTAAAAGGTTTGCTAATTAACAGTTGCCTGTTTGTGAGATTAATGTCACCAGCCCTGGATCTGGTACAGATAGTTAAGGGTGGCAAATTCAGAAAAGCCCCCTCTCTTCTCAGTGGGCATGAGTTGTGTCCTGTACTAGGTAGTACAGAAAGCAGAGGTGGGCTTCAGTCATTATACTGGTCTACTTTACCTTCCCTATGGCATCACAGCCAGTATCTGTAAAATAGTGGCGTTGAACTTCATGGCCTCCCTTGGGCAGCATGGATTCACAACATGAGTTCTTTGTGGCATCCTAAAAAAAGAAGTAAAACACCAATACAGAAAATTCTTCAACTCTGGCAAGGAGCAGTTCACGTAATACAATCATTAAGGTTGGAAAAGACCTCTAAGATTGAGTCCAACCATCATCATACGTTCACAATTTAAATGTGGACTTCAGTGAAAGTAGCAGAATATACATATATATATATATATATATATATATAT
>VZTF01002819.1:391459-456525 GCA_013397755.1 Cnemophilus loriae | reverse complement strand
TATATATATATATGTACACACACTCACAGAGATATGTAAAACTTGGAGTTAAAATCTCAGGTCTCTGTATATCACCACATTTGCACTGCTGCAAAAGCCTGGACAATTCATCCTAGAGTAAAGAAGGATCACGATATATCTGCACTTGGCAGGATTTATCTGGAAAGACTGAGTCTTCAGCAGATACTTTGCAGTTGTTTTCTTAAGGAAAGTCATGACCTTGCTGTGGTGCCCACTTCAAAAGACTCCTGAGCTCTGTTGCCAGCTCATGAGACAGAGCTGCAGGTGCCCAACATGCAGGTTTCAGCTCCTGCAGTGCCTCCAGAAGTTCACAGCGCAACACTAGCTAAAAACAAAGCCAAAATAACTAAACGTCTCTCATCCCAAGATACTGCTTTGCAATCACAGATGCAGATAACTTGGTCTGAATCCAAGCAACTTCTGTTGTCAAAATAACCTTGGAAATTCCTGACAGCAAGGAAATCTTGTGGCGAGCAGAGATGAAGTAGGCTTATCAGCCACTCTCCTAATGTGGTCTAGATATTTACTGAGTCTGTACCAGAGGCGACAATATCTTTTTTTCACCTTCTGCAAACTGCAGCAGAAGACTAAGAAATCATTGCTTTTGTGTAACAGAGTTGGCTGGAAACTCTTGCCCCAGTGTTATCAGCATATTCCTATTCCTCTGGTGTGCTGAAGTCACCTGGTACAGCAGTGACTGTGGGTGAGAGAGTACAGAGGAACTTTTGTGCCAGTTGGAAGCAGAAGTTCATTGTAAATTTTCAGCCAGGTAGTCTCTACTAGTGTGGAGCTTCACAGAACAAAGGAACCCATTCTTCAGTGCCTGGTGACTGGGGCTGGGAACCCACTGCATGTGAGGCCTCGTATACCTGCAGGAGCGTGAGGATTTATGACATGCTCTCCATGCCCTGCGGACTACCCCGAATCCCTTCATATCTGCAAAGAACTTGGTTTGAACACTTGATTTTTGCAGAAATTTAAAAAACCCATCAAACTACGAACCAGTGCAATTTTTCACCACTTTCCAATTCAGTGTGTGGCAAACAGTGTTGGTTGATGTGTATCTCCCTTTCCCTTTTCCTTTTCTTTTTTCCATTTTTTTTTAATCCATTAAGATCTTCAGTAGTCCTGTAAATGAAGTCCTTCTTAACTGTCTCCTTCTTGGCAGTTTGGACATTTTTTTTCCTGCACCATTTATGTCATTAGCCTGAACCTTGATTATCAGAATGAAATGAGCTCCAGCATTCCAACACACAAGATGAATAACGTGAAGAAGAACATGACCTCCTTCTCACCTGTGTTTCCTTGAGGAAATGCCTCAATAAATTCACAGATGTGAATTCTGGGAATCCAGGGTCATTTACAATGAAGTATAGATGTTAGTTGCCTGCTTAAATAGCCTTTGAAAATAGACCCTGAGTTCTTGTTTTGACAAAACCAGCAGAATATGGTGTCTTCTGCTATTATATTAGAAAAAAGTGACTTTCTCTTCTTCTGGTTCATTGCAGCATTTGTGTGTGTCTTTGAGATTTTAATTCCTCAGTGTTAAATCAGATGTGTTATTACTGAACAGTGAAATGTGTCGGTAGATATTTAGGTGCAAATTTGCATGCTCTGACATCTGTTTTCCTGGGTGCGTTATAAACAGTTAAGTCATGTGGTGCCCAGAACATGATACAACTGGAGACAGGCTGAACCTTTTAAGTGGAATGCTGCTCTGTCAGGTGCATTGGAACAAAACCTTTTAATCTGTGCTTACGACATTTGCGTTTCAAAGCAGAATTTCGAACATTATGGTTTTCTTAATTCAAGCATATCTGTACCTAATGGTATCATCTTCAGAAATCACTTCTTGCAAATAAGCTCCTTCAAAATGCTGCATCTGTCTTACCTGCTGCGGATAGCTAAATAGTTCCATCACCTAACAAAGACATCTCTTTATATCTGAATATCTGTTTTTTTAAATATTTTGAGCGAAGGAGACATAAATATCTGAAAGTTATATACAATACCCTTGAATTTACCTCCCTTTTTAAGATAGTGTTTCTTTATGAGCACGGGGAAGTTATTCATTCGGTTTTTCATTATAAGAAATATAATTTAAAAATTGAGGAGCTGCTTCTTTGCCAGGCACTGTATTATCCCCTGAAGAGAGCACAGATTGGAAATTTAAATAAATAGATGGCAGTTACAGTAGAATGAACTAACCAGGGATGCGCCTTGCACAAGACTCAGGTAACATCAAGCCTGACAATCTCAACTCTTGCACATCGTTTGAAATATAAACAACATTTAATTGCTTGGGAGACAGGATATTTCTCTAAGAAGAAAAACACACTGCTTTCATTATCAGCCTGCTCTTGGGAGCCAGACTGGTGGAGCACTGCAGAAGCAGTGCAGTTATGCAGAGAGGCAAGTCTCGCCCAGAAAGGATCGAATTCAGTGCAGAGCTACGTCAGAAGGGGAGGCAAAGAGAGATCCTATGAACAAATCCAGTGAATGCTGGGTTTAGATGCTGCTAAGAGACTCTGGACCTTTTTTTAGCACAATCTTTTTTTATTAGTGGTATATCAGGACAGAGCCCTCAAACAGACATGTTTCGACGCTTTAGCATGAAATGTGTTCACTCACCCTTCCTGGTTTTAGATTATCATTTTCTCCTTCCTTCTCCCATATGCTGCTGACATCTGCTGTGGCACAATACATCTGGCTCCAAGAGCCTCGCACAGGGGCTGTGAGCAGGCACAGTGCGAGGGCACTTTTGTCTGCTGGCAGAAGAGCATAAGGTGGGTTCAGCTATCAGCAGCCTGGTAACCCAATTCCCTGGGCACCTCCCTCCCAAAGCCTACAGGAGGTACACTCACTGCTTAGTGCATCACTAAAAGCCTCCTCCCTCACCTCAGGTATACTGTATCACTGCAGATTTTGAGGTTTTAATATAAACCCACTGGATTAAATGTACCACACTGCAAAATGACTCAAGTTAATTACTGAGAGCTGGGAAATGGCAGCTCACTGCTCTGAAAGTTTGTGGTGTGATTTTGAGAAATAGAGAGGAAACTCAATACTCTCATAATTACTTTTCATTGGAAATAATGGCATCAGCAGGAGAGGATAATGGATTTCTGTGTCTGACATGAAACACCCACCCCTAGAAGAATCTTGTGTGATTTAATTTGCAAGAAAGAAGGAGTTTGATTATGTAGGGGGAAGAGACTACTTTTTAATGTATTTTTTAGTGAACATATACTTGTATTTTTATCAAATCTAGTGTCAGCTAGACATTTGTTATATAACTGGAAAAGTTTCTTGGTTATAACATGTAGTTAAGGTTATTTAAAAAATAGTAAGGTGGATGTTAATCATTCTTTAAAAGAACCCTTTGGCAGTAAGAATTTGTATTTCTCGATTCTCACTTGTTATGCAATGCCACTGGGTTAAAAATGTTATTAATCCCAAAAGTACTACAGTGATGTGTGTGATGCATAGCACAATTATGTAAGGGATTTGAGCAGGAAAAAAAGAAGGTGAGGGTAGTAGACTGAAGAGTTGTGTTTCTAGGTCACTGGCAGGCACTCTGTACAGAAGAAGCTCTTAAGCCAAGAGAAAAATAGGTTGTCATTTTGGCACCAGAAGTGGTGTCCGCTGGGAAGCAAATTGTTCCTGATGCACAGGGGAACTGGGCTGAGCCTGCTGATGAGAGAGGTTAGTGAACCTTTTCTCTGACCTGATTCACCCACAGCAGTCACCTCCTAAGTCTTATTCTCTTCTGTGTTGAATTCAGTCTTTGCAGTTTAGAAATCTTAGTTATAGTTTAATAAATTATCAAGTCAGAAGTCAGATTAAGAGTAACTATGGCCGTACATCCTGCCCTGGCTGCAGTTATATGTAATGAAGAAATTTTTATCCTGAACTGAACTATGCCACTTTCCTGTTACAACTGAACTGGGCCCAGTTTGACAAACTGGAGCTGGAGTCTGAGCAGCTGAGCAGCTCCAGGCAGACTGAGGGCAGTGTAACCATGAGCAAACGGGTAGTGCTGAGCAGGGAACACATCTTCCCGTGGCACTGCTACAGCTGACAGAGGACAGGCTGTTAATCAGAGGCAAAATAGGAGGGACATATCTCACCACTCTTGTCCTTTCTCTGCCTGCCTTGCAGCACAGTCATGCTCAGTGCTCACAAGAACACCTTCAAAGACTGTTTGTTACTTGGGTTTCTGCTGGTCAGGGCAGAACTTGGCATAAAGGTATACTTGCCCCTTTCCCATCTTACAGATGGGTCAGAGAACAATGAGATCATTAATGCACCCCAAAACATAGCAAACAGCACAGGAGCTTTCTAGGCACAGTCATTGGAGCAAAGACCAACAGCTCTGTCTTCTCAGCATGTCCTTGCAAGCCTGAGAGGTTGCATTAGGGGAGCAAGATTAGGGACAAGAGATAGCATGTGCTGACTCTGGACAACACCATAGCCCGTAGGACAATGCAGAAGGTTTGCTGTGATTTAGAGAGGCTCCAAGTGTTGTGTGAAATATCTCGGATACTTTTCAAACATCTGAGAAAGGCCAGGGTTGAAAAGTTCGTAACAAGGGTAAATCTGTAGCCCAGTGTTTGATCTCGTCCTAGCTAGGAGTCCAGCATGCAATGTCACTCTTGAAATACAGAAATATAAAGTCAGCTATATTTGCAATATATCTATAAATGTAAAAATTATACAAATAAGAGTGTTTGAATGCCTGGCTTCAGGATGATGGATTAGTCTATATCCTTTCTAATGGCTAGGGCCTTAGACACCATCACCCAAGCTGCGAAAGCACCTTATGGAGGTGCTTAACACTGAGAGATAAATAGTCACATTTGAGGGTGCTCTGAGCTGAATTCTGCCCTTTGTTACACCAGGGAAAATCCATAAGATAAACGTAAAACCTCTGTTTCAAACACATTTTCCCAGGATACCATTTTGTAACAGTTGTTGTCACAGCTTTTTCAGTGAAAGAGTTTATTCCAGTTGGGGTTGCTTAGAGGTGGTCAAATTACAAGCAGAAAAATGCAAAACATTTGTCAACAATTATTCCCTTTTTTCATAGAAATATTCCTGTTAACAATTTTCTGAGCAGCTCTAGGGACGCATTTTCTTTTCTTTGTATTTCATTTCATCTAAGTTGTGAGCTAGGATTTAAATGTCAAATGTCTTTAGTCGATATAAGAGGAATTTGAAATATCTTATCTCTAGAGCCCTGTGATTGAGTCTGGCAGCACCTGGAAATCTCTATCGACGGACACCCAGCAAGCCATCCTCGATGGATGGGTAATCTTCGAATGGCACAACAATGTCAGAGGTGGTGTTGGAGCTGAGCGCCCTTGTACGGGGACACGCAGGCGCACGGGTGCTGGGTGGGTGCCTGCAGCAGGTGCACTTGTGGAATGGTTGGGATTACTGCGACCAAACCTGCGCCTGTCGCGGAGACATCGATACAGGAGCAGGCCAACCCAGGCTCCCTTTGCAGCCAGTTCAGGGAAGCAGGCACTTCTGGAGCACAGCTCACCTCACCATTAAACAGATGACAAAAACAGGACTGATAAAGCCTACCTTAGTTGCTTAGAATATGCTGTAACTTGGAGGAGGAAAAAGCTCTAAGAGTAAGAAATAATTTGCCGCATGCTTATTTTAAAAGAACAATTACATATGGGAACATGTCTTATATAAAGGAATTTATTTGAAGAGTGTGTTTTTAAACAGTGTATAATTATGTGCATCCTACCATGAGGGAATAATTTTGAACAGAATTAGGAGTTTTGTTTTATTTTTTTTAATGAATGGCTGCAATCATAAGGCAGTTCATGCTCTGTTTAAATTAGATTCCGTTGCTGCATTTCTTCTACTATTTATCTACTAACTAAAAAATAAATGAACAATCTCATATAAAAATCTGATTTTCTAAGGCAATCTCTCATTGCTCAGAAAGAGCCACTGTATTCTGGATGAAAAAAATGGATTCACGGTGAGCTACCTTATACCAGTCACTGAGTGAGCTCAAGAATATAAAAGTTAGAAATGAAGGTGAAATAAATTTTAAAACTGTAGAGAAAAGATTTTATTAACTAATGTGCTCCTGTTGTGCATATATTACCCTCTAGCATTTTTGAATGTATCTTCTAATTATGTAATCAATGAAGATGCTGATGTTTACCAATGAAAGGATTTTTTCCTCCTAGTACAGAGCTGTGAATTAACTATAACAGTCCCACAGACCACTGCAGCTCCCTGGAAGTACAGTATGATGAAAACAGGTTTTCAGCATGTCCTTTTAAATGGGTAGAATCTATGTGGCAGAGGGATGATATGTTTACGAACATCCCTTACAGACACCCACTGTGCTTGATAAAAACAAAACGAGGGGAGGGTGTTTTTATTTCATAGAGACTCTATAGCAAAACAACACATAAATGAGTACTGGGGAGAGACTAAAACAAGGAAAAGGGAGGATGCTTCTTTGCTACCGATTTTCCTCATGCATGGAAACATGCTAACAATGCCAGAAACAATTACAGGTTATTCTTATTTACTAGTGTAATTATAATAAACATTGTGTTCCAGGGATGAGTTCTTGGCTGTACTGGATCTTTGATATCCAGTTCCCATGCAATTCAGCAGGCTGAAGATTTTGCCCAAGTCTTTTGGAGAGCCTTATCTTTGTGTTTTCTTGCAGTGGGCAAGAAGAGTGGGAAGTGGGAAGAAGAGGCTTTGCATGAGTCTTGTTTACATTTGGCTTTTCTAGAGTCTGTATTCAGCCAACCTCGCTCATCAGAGCCACCTAATACATTGCATTATGTATATATGCATGTGTATATGTATATGTATCCAGCAAAGCTCAGAAGTGGTGTTAATCCAAGGGGACAATATGGAATGAAAAGATGCCCATCTGACTCTTCCTGTCCAGCGAAAATTAATGAATGGCAATAATGAATCACATGTTAATGTTTTACCACAGATATATCATTGTACACAGGGAGGGTGTTATGTGTTATTTTGCAGTTTTTTCTTGAGGGATCTTGGGTGAACATGCCTATTCAGCTGTGGAGAGCAAATCTTATTACTGTAGATGAAAGCATGTTTCAGTTAATAAGATGCTAAAGATCAGGCAATGTAAAAATCTCTTCTTCAGAGGCTGTGGGTGCAGAGCATGTCACTAGTCCTCTCTGTATTTTAGGCTCCTTGCCTTTTAGGGAAGTGATTATTGATTCAGAATAAAAGCCAAAATCATCACTTAACAATTAGTATTTCATTAGTCTTTGTACATGGAAAACAGAGTCTTACAAACTGTGCCACATATTTTTGTATCCTGTAACACAGTTGGCTGCGTTTAGTATTTTCCAGTTTTTGTTTTAAATGTCTGCTGGTTACGACTACACTACATCTTCCCACCATAACCATATACCTTCTCCTTCAGAAAGGTATGCATACTGTCTAAAATATATAAAAAGAAATATAACCAAAAAGGACTAGATGAGATGTTTAAAATGAGTTGTTGGGAAATTGAAGTTTTATAGAATAAAATCCTGGTGAAAAAAATTATATCAAATTGCACAAAAATGTTTCCACAGGAAGACACTGTTGTAATAATATTTTCTTGCAGTTCAGTCTAAATGGGACTTTAAAAGAAATGTTTCTTCTTAATCCTGATAAAGCCTGAAGTGTAATGGATGCTGTGCTTAGAGTCTTCTGAGGAAGCTGAGAGCACTGTCAGAGGAAAGAAGATTACATGGGGAGGGAGTGTAAAAAATCTAGCCTTCAGTTTTGGCAGTCTTTCTGCAGAGAAAAACAACTTTTCTTACCTGAATGGTAAACATGAAGCTGTAATCCCGGTGTTTTCCTGGATTCATTTGGAATCCTTTAAAATGATATATAATGCGAAACATAAAACAAATAGTACAAAATGAATCATACAAAACAAATAATACAAAACAAATGCAGGCACATCGTCTGTTCAAAGCAGTTCTTTGTAATTAATCAGTGTTTTGAGGAGGAATTGTTCAGCCTCAACATTGTTTGTTAATTAAAACATGATGTTAGTAAAATCTGTTGACAGAAGTAGGGCTGAGCCCAAGCTCCAAGACTGAGCTTTTGGCTGAGCAGATTAACACAGACACATTTCATTTCCTCAGCGAGTCCAGTACCACAGAGGTCTCCTCACTCCCGCTGTAAGGTCATTCCATATCACTGAATGGCTTAAGGGAAACATTGTGAAAGCGAAGACTCAGGCCACAGGGAAGGGGGGAAGGGTGCTTTTTGTTGTGAGAAAGCTATTAAAATGAGGAGAAGACAAGTCTTGAAGGAAGATTTATGTAGTTTCACATGGCTGTATTGGCTTCTTACATCTGATAGAACAAAGGACACAAAAGTTGCCCAAAATGATATACTGCAAGCAGGATTTATGGTGATTTTAATGTGACATGGAGCAGAAAATGTGTTCTCAGCAGGATATTTATGCCTGCAATTTGAAACCTGTGCTTTGATTTTTCTAGATGATAGCAAGTTTTCCGAGGCCATCACGGTGCTGCTCACCTGGATTGAGCGAGGCGAGGTGAATCGTCGCTCTGCAAACCAGTTCTATTCCATGGTGCAGTCAGCCAACAGCCACGTCCGCCGGCTCATGAACGAGAAGGCAGCTCACGAGCAAGAAATGGAGCAAGCCAAGGAGAGTTTCAAAAATGCCTTAACAGGGATCCTCACTCAATGTAAGTAACTCCCTTTTTGTCAGTGTTGTTGTAGTGATGGTGGTGGTGGTGGTAGTGGTTTTATCATTTTGCTTGTTTGTTTGGGGGTAAGTAGTTGCAATGCAGTCATGCTCTACTTCATATCCTATTCCATACTCTATGGCAGTTTGGAGGATCAAGGACCATTCCTAAGAACTTATTATTCAAGGTGAGCAAAGTTTCAGTAGTTTTTTTCATTAATAGATGAAGACGTGCTCTATTCACAACATCTACAGTTGTGTAGACATAACGCTTCAAGAATGGACAAGACAGAAGCCTCCCTGCTCTGAGAAAAGGTCATGGATTTTTTGAGAGAAGGGATATGTAGCCTGTGTGTGGCAGCTAGTTTACTAGGTCTTTACAGAACGGAGCACAATTAGGTAATATTTTTAGCCTGGGTTTAGATAAAAGGCAGTAACTTTTAGGGATATATTCACAGGTACAGGCCATCTCCACAGTAGAAAAATATGCTGTACTGCTGCTGGCATCAGGACTGCTTGGCTGATACAATGCCAGTATTAATTGGGCAGATAAACTGTCTTAAATATCTAGTGCTGACAGCTATTTCCTTAGTACAGAAATACAGTCAGTGAACTTACCCTAATAAGGTTTCCTCATAAAACAATGATCCGCATACTTGCCTAGAAGTTTTAGGAGAGGAGAGGAGAGGAGAGGAGAGGAGAGGAAAATATGAGAAACAAAAAGAAAAGGCAAGGAAAAAAGGAGAAAGAAAACTGATTTAGTTGTTGGTAGTTTTTAACATGTCTACTCATGGCTCCTCAAGCAAGAGACTTTATGTTACTCAGAAAGGTGAAGCCTGGAGCCAGCTCTCATATGCCGGTTGAGAACAAAACCCAAGATAATTTACCAGGTAGAGGACAGTGAAGTTGTTACATTGTAATTTCTGAATCATACCTCTAATCTTTACATTAAAAAAAAAAGCCCTAAAGGCTTTTGAGCAATTTATTTATGGTCCCTCAGTGGACATCCTTTAAAAGTTAGGGTTGAAGACATAAGCTTGGATGGACTTGTCTGGCTTAGAAGAGCAGCCACTGAAGGTTCCTGCATAAGTGATGGAGAGCTCAGCATCTCAGAAGACCAATTCACCCTAGGGCATATGTCCTCATTTAAGAGCTTAGATGCCAGAACTTTGAAACAAAGATTCTGGGCCAAAGACATTTGATTTCTGTAGACGTATGTTCAGAGAGTAAATTTAAACGACCAACTAATTCCCTTGGTAATTTGCTAGGCAATATCGTCTTCCGTCACAGCATCTAAAAGGCAGTGTGAGGCACGGAGATGCAGGCACCACGCATGGCGTGCTGTTCAGTTCACACCAGGGCCTCTCTAGTTTTGTGTGCGACAGCCAGCTCTAGCATTCGGAAATGCCTTCTTCAGCTGCATTAAAAAAAGTCCCCCATTGTCAGCAGGCTGAACTTTAGTTAAATCAGTCTAAATTAGCCCATTTGTCACCAACTGTTGGAGAACATCTGTCACTTGGAAAGAGAGATCCCTGTAGTTTCAGGTGGAAATTTGCAGTTTTGGCTGTTTGTTTTGCTCCTGTAATGTGCTGAATGCTGAACCTGCAAAAACAGAAGTAGCTCTGGCTTCAAAATGTGAGTTTCATAGTGCCACAGTAACAGCAGTGTCTGGAAGAAGAAAGTTTCTGACAGATCTGGCCTAGGAGGACAAGGTCAGCAAAAAGCAACCTCAGGGAAAGGTGTTACACTCTGTGGATTTTATAAGAACAAGTTTTACAAGCATTCCAGATGTTCCCCGTTGTTTATTTTATAAACATCATAAACATTGGCCATTATTAGCATTAATATATCTTATTAAAATTCCTTGCAAACTTGCTGCTAACAGATGTTTTTCCTTTACACGTGTATATGCCTAAGATTGCTAAGCATGGAGATTCTGAAATGAGCTTCCCTTTTTCAAGGAAATTTGAATTGATCTGTATTTGATTTGATCTGAGGAATGTTTTTCATGCATCTTTTTCCATTGTTGTTCCACAGTCCTGCATAATTGGTTACAATATGTCTGTTGCTTTATGAAGAAGAATTTGAAAATACTAGATGTCCAAAATAGGTGTGTGGAGCCTGTTAAATTCTACAGAGTGACAAAAACCCACTTCTGCTCTTCTGCAGTAAGGATTCAAAAGTCTAGTGTAATGCTGCAGCTGTGTGGCCATTTGACATAAATATTACAGTATTTTAAAAATATCACGTGGCAGTCCTCTCTCATGAACTAGGTCAGATGTCCAACTTGGAGCTGACCATTCTGGCCTTTCTTTGCAGTCAGAAGAGAAAAATAAGGATCTCCATGGAGTGAGTCATCAAACCGACCTCATGGTGCTCTTCCACTGAGATGAATCATGCCTTGGATATGCCACTTTTTCTCTGCTGCCCATAGAGGATTCGCAGGGGGCCTAGCTCTGAACCAGATGTCCCACTTTTTACGTGCCTTGTTCAGAGCAGATTAGTCCCACCTACTGTGTGTAGCATTGATTCAAACGGATGTAGCATAAGGGAAGAATTTGGAGTTAGGTAAAAATGCCAGAAATTAATGTTATGGGGAGTGAAAAAGAAATAAAATCAGCTTCAAGTGCACTCACCTGGAACACACACACATACGCACATACACACACACAGTCTTAGTGGGTCTCAGTAGAAAACACTTTCTTATTAATGAGGATTACTGTGACCAGAACATCTCAGCTTATGGCCCGACTACTAAAGAAGTACAGGCGTTGAAATCCCTGCTACAAATTTGTGCCTGGAGGTATTTAGGAGATTACTGAGTAGATTACCCCTAAAAATTTGGGTCAATTGCTCAGCACGTGAAATAATTACCTGACCAAGGTACTTGTGCCAGGATAATCTGTGAAATAAAGTATATTACTGCTGTCACACCACAAGTTTATAGCACCTGATTTTAGTGCTACAGGAGGTCTTAGCCTTGGTATAGTGCTTCTTCAGTTATTTAAAGGATAAAGAGAAAAAGTTCCACTTCCTTCTTTTTATTAAATTATTTAATTTTTCTAGACTTGAATTTGTGCTTAAAGTATGTATTGTTTTCACGGATTTTGGATAGATCTGTCTTTGTGGTTTTTTTACTTTGCTTCCACAGCTTAGATACGTGTGACACTGCCCCCTGAGTTTCCATTCATCTCCATTTCGTTTCCTCCCAAACCACCTTTTCAGCCTACGGTTTACAGATGTTGATCCTCATGTTTAAGGAAGATGAAGGCCCTAGAGATATCCCTGTTGGGCTGTTGGTGTTTTTTTAGACTACACCAAAGCTGCAATTATCTCCTCTGACTTTCTTCTCCGTGCACTGTAAACATTGCCTACCTCTTACTGAGTTCTCAGGCTATTTAATGCAGTCTTCCTTGACAACACTGTCAAAAGTACCTACGGGTGAATAAAAATTCCATATTCAAAAATTAATTTGATACCTAAAGAGTAAGATGCACAAGGTGGTGGAAGTGTCCCAGTATACAAGTTCACAGATTACACACGAAGGGTAATGAAGAGAAGTGCCCTGTGGCTGGTTGCACAGCAGATTAAGACAGTCCCTTATTTGGTCATTTTTGTCTATTTTACTAATGAATTAATGGACTCTGAAACCAGGTCCCCATCAGAGTCTGTGAATCAGTCTCTTGTGTGCCTGTGGGGGAACAGTGGGAGGCTCATTTTTATCGTGGAGCCCCCTGGCCAGATTACTTGACATGGAATCATAGAATCAGTAAGGTTGGGAAAGATCTCCAAGATCATTTGAGTGCAGCCTTTGAATGAACGCCACCATGCCAACTTAACCATAGCACTAAGTGCCATGTCCAGTCATTTCTTAAACACTTCCCGGGATGGTGACTTCAGCACTGCCCTGGGCAGCCTGTTCCAATGGTTAACCACCCTTTCAGTGAAAAAATTCTTCTTGATTTCCAGCATGAACATGAACAAGGGGGGATGGCTTTAAGCTGAAAGGGGGCCGGTTTAGATTAGATGTCAGGAAGAAATTACGTACTGTGAGGGTGGTGAGACACTGGAACATGTTGCCCAGAGAAGCTGTGGATGCCCCACCCCTGGAAATGTTCAAGGCCAGGTTGGATGGAGCTCTGAGCAACTTGGTCTAGTGGAATGTGTCTCTGCCTATGGCAGGGGGTTGAAATCAGATGAACTTTAAGATCCATTCCAAGCTAAACCATTCTACGATTCTATGGATTATGAGATTATGCATTTACCTGCTTTGCTTGTTGCTAAGCATCTTCAGCCCTTATTTGTGAAACAGGAAATGAAGCTAGATTCAACTTTGAGCTGATTCAGTAGGCCTGTCCATTCAGGAAGAATCAAAGGTTTGGGGAGAAGGCTGTGTGTCATCTGCCCATCTTTGGGAATATCACAATGGTCACCTTGAGTTTTCCTTTCCTTTCTACTAAAGGACTACAATGGTATATTAGATTACATTGACTTTTTATCAAATAGCTGGTAGGTATCTGATATGAATTACACCGCTATCAAAAAAAAAAAATTGTAGTTAAATAATTCTGAAGGGAAAAGCATTCTCAATAGACTGAATAAAATTCTCCTCCTTTCAAGTTTCTTCATTTTCATTCTCTGATCTCCCTGGATATGATTTAATCTGTTTTAACATTATCAATGCCTTCACAGATAGAATCTGCATTTTTTTAATATTAAAAAAGTAAGAAAAATGTTAAAAATCCTTTTTGAGCTCTCTTCAAAACATGATTGGCATCAGTTTTGTTTTTCTTTTTAGAGGTTCACTTCAGAACTTGCTCTCTTGGTTTAGAAAAGATAGAATTTACATTGATATGATGGTGATTACTCAAGTCACTGTCTTATCTGATTTGCTTTATATTCCATACTTCAGTCCTTTCTCCCAAAAATCTTTCCACTTTTTATTATTCTCACAGTACTAAAAATGAAGCCAGTTTCATTACAGATATTGAAAGCATGCTGGTTAAAATTCTCTTAGCAGTCAGACTTTTTATATACAATCATGCTTTCCAGAGTATTCTTTGAATTGCTCCACATTAATAACAACTTTTAAAAGGATTTTCCTGCTCTTTAATTGTCCAGTCTTACAGTCTTTCTTTCCTTTGCCACTGACTAATTCAAAAATATGAGTTTACCTTATGTGCAATTTTTAGGTCATCATTAAGCTCTTTGTGAAAGAGATTGAGTCATATAATGTGTTTTTACAGTGCAGCCCAGTTCTCAGTTGGTGTCATAGAATGCCTCTATAATACAAATAAAAACATTAATCATTCGTGTCATTAGTTGCCACTATTACTTTCTACCTTGATGCGTTTCTAAAAAAGAAAAAAATTAAGTACAAAATAACCTCTGCAATCCATCCAGTCTTTTTTGTTAGCTCATTTAGTCAGTGTGCTCTTGGCTTGTTTCTATACTGATAATTTGTCCAGTAAAGCTCAGCTGGGTCTGTCTATTCTTTTTTCAGTTGTCCTTCTATTTTCTGTCTCATATTCACGTATTCCCAAAAGCATTTCTATACAGGATGCTGTGGCAATGTCAGAGAATAGAGATGAAAGACTCCATTTTTATTTCACCTTGCATTCTTGTGGTTCCTCCCCTTTTTTTGGCAGCATAACCCTTTGTGGTTGCAATTTGTAGTGTTTCGCATAGCTTATTCCTCTGCATTTCATTTTCTTTGAATTTCTGCATTCCTTCCATTGTCTGTAGCTTTCACTCCACCTAAAGTCAATACAAATCTTGGTATCAATTTAAGCATGGCCAGAATTTCAACAGCTCTTCTGTTATTTTTAAAGCTTTTTTTTTTTTAATGTAGTCCATTAAATATGCATGGTATTTTGTAGAAAAATAAAATCACTGCCTTCCAAGAGATTTCAGTCTATTTTGACAGCTCATGCCACTTGCCTGGAATCTGCAGTTCTCCTGGATCATGACACAAGGTTCAAGGCAAGGAAGCATGTGCTTTAATCACATTGAAATCTGTGCTCGGTTTTGACCTGCCTTGCTGAGTAGAGACAGGGATAAGGGCCTGATGTGTCCAGGCCTGAGCTGTAAATGTTCTGTGGAAGTAAAGGATAAGGAAAGAGAGTAAAACATTGGGCAAGGAAGGAAAGGTGGAGGTTTCATCCAAAATAATGAGTTGGCTGTGCATACCATGTGGTCTGCACATCTAAAACTGTTCAGACTGCTTATAAGTGATTGAATAAACCTTATAAAGATGAATAATCCTATACAACTATAAGTGATTGAAATACTTGCTTACTTCAATGTGCACTAGTCACGCTTCATGTCAAATCACTGGATTTGTCACAAATGGTGTAGTTCATGATGATGACAGAGACGTTATGGGCAAGAAAAGAGTTTTGGAAAGGGATAGACTATGTGTGAGAGAAAGATGGACACACGCAGAAGGAAGGAACAAAAATACAGAAGGAAGAAGTCATGGCAGGAAAGGGAACATAAGGTATGATAACAAACGGAGAAGTAAATTTCACATCTAAGGTGTGTGACACAATTTTTTTGTTTTGATTTCCAGAAGAGGCTATGGCTGTTGAAACCTCCTCATCCACATCTTTATCCTTTTTCTTCAGCAAAAAAAACCATGTTATGCCCCAGACAAACATAGCCCTCCTGATCTCCTAGGAACATTTTGATCTGCAAGATTCCTACATAATTATTACTTCACTTAATGGGACCTGCAGAGGCTTAGTCCCATTTATGATGTTCCTACATCACAGAGTTCCCTTGGAGTTCTCTTTTTGGACAGACTTACCAAAAATGTTTTTTCCCACTTTTGCTATTTTTAAATCTGAGAACTGAAAAGAAAGGTGTGCCTAACAATAAATTACAAAAAGAACAGCTAATTAACTGCAGTACATTGGGGATGGTTTATAATCTTGTCAGGCCGATAAAGAAAGCAGCATTCACTTCATCTTTCTTTGAGTTGGTGGGGGGCAGTTGAGGTTTTTCTGGTTGTCAACACAAGGTCCATAAAGTCCATTCTGTAATGTAAGATGGTGGCGTTGAAAGAGCGGGTACTGTACATTTGTACTTGCCCTGCTGTGTTGTGCTGGTCTGATGTCAGGCTCCTGTTTGTTGAGAAATGACATGAAGGTGAAGTGGTCTTGTTGAGTCCGAGTGATTTATCACATGGCACAGCGCCAGCTCTTGCGGTTACACCAAGCTGTCAGTTTCTCTGTTGTAAATTAAACCACGTTTCACAACCTAAAAGATTTTCAAAGCTTAAATTGTAGACAGATTTTTTAATAATACCTTGCAGGGCAAACTGAGCTCTCTTTAATTAAATTGCATTTTTTTATTTCAAAGTTTAACAGGGAGCGTTCTTCTATTTCTAGAACTATCAATTGTTGATATACATACCTCAGACAAGTTACTGCGGAGGTTTCAGTACAAATCCTGTAAACTGGGCACTTTTAGTATCCCCATAATGCTGCTTCTTTTACTATTCCCCACTGGGTTTCTTAGCTGAAAGAAGAAGGAAGGGAAACAATGGCTGCTAACACAGGGGTTTGCTATTCTTACAAGGCCAGGGGTTATAGTGAGTGTTGTGGTATAAGTAGTTTTTTTGTTCTTTGTCTATATGGAAGGATCTGCTTATTGTATTAGAAAGAAGTATTCCTTCCTGCATCACCCAGGTGTAGACCATTGGCATTCACTCAGCCTCTCAATAACCCACACAAGCAGATTGTCTAGGACCAGTCTGAGTCAGATGGAACAGGAAGAGGGACCAGGCATGAACCCAGACACACACCCTCCTGGTCTCAAATGCTCTAGTCAAAGGGAAGTGTAGAAATAATTTAGAGAGAGGATATTCTTTCTAGCATTCAGGTAGGTGAGACAGGGTAGATGGAACAGGAAAACATCCTTCTTCCTCTGGTAAGTCTTGTAATTGCTCTCTGCGCTGCCGAGACCTCTGCACCAGGACGAGAGCAGAAAAGGTGAGAATGCTAGTAAAGGACGACCCCACTGAATGTGTCTGCAGGATTAAATTAAACTGAGCTAGGGCAGGCTGGCCCATACTGTTCAGCTGTTAGAAAGTTGTTGCTAGTTGTTGCTCTGGGTCAGCTAGTGTTTTACCACAAAATGTGGTACAATTTGGAGTCTGATGCAGGCCAAGTAGTTTCCCAGAAAAGCATCTTTTTGGGGAGAGAAGCGTTGCTGCTGCAGGGACACTCAGCATGCTGTGCCCATTGGTTTCAGGGAACAAGAATGGTCCCAGGCTGGTTTTGATTGCTAGAACAGATGTAGTTATTGATAGAAGGGCAGGTTGAGGAATGGCATCCTTGCAAGCTGACTGCCCACACAGCAAAACAATTTGGGAGATAAATCACTTCAGCCACCATTCTCTCGGTCTGTCCAGAAAGGTGGAATTTGGGGATATAGTAGTGAAGTCCTATGGTTTCTCCTTTATCATGCTATGTCTTAGCACTATGTCTTAAGGAACCTACAGGCATCTGGGCAGCATGCAAACCAAATTTCTCTGATGGAGTTGCAGATAACTGTGGATTTTTAAAAGTTTTTTTTAAAAAACACAGGCAAACACAAAACCCCAACAAAGCCAAAACCAAAGCGAAACAACTATGGCATTTATTTGTGGCAGATGAGATATTTCGCATAGCTGTCAAAACCTGTATCTTCATTATACAAATCGATAATGGCCTTTGCTTATGTATCCAGCTGTGGTATGCTTTACTTTAGGACACATCCCTTGCATTATCTGCAGTCTACTCCAGGGTGATATTTCCAACTCTTATGTTTTCCTCTGCTAGTCAAAGGCAATCACATCTGTTTCTCCGTCTGTGGCATGTGAATTGAGTAACAGGGAGAGGCTGCAGGTTTTCAGCTCTGAAAGTGAGAAAGGCAAATTATTTTTTGAAAGTAAACAGTACCATAACCAAAAGACTGAGTGTTTGGCTCAAATTATTTAAAATAATATATGTTTCATTACTCTACAATCTGTCTACCATTTCTCTTACTAATGTCACACGTCATTTACCTATGTGCGATTTTAGCCTTGGACTGAATGCTAAGTTCTGTTCAGTTCATTACCAAATGCCTTTTAGGACTGTTGCCAAAAATATTCTCTTCCCTATCCAAAGCTGACCTGGAGACTCTAATTCATTCACTACAGCATCTAGCCTTGACTACTGTAATTCCTTGGTTTGCTGGGCTTGAAGCCAAATCGATTGGCAGACTGCAGCTTAGTCAGAATTCAGCAACAGGGCTTCTGACCCAAACCACGCCAACTCTATATCCTCCCTGTTCTGCGACTCTATATTTGAAAAGCGTGTTATACATTTACTGTAACAGTTTCCTTTACACTGTAATTTTATGGGTGGAATTTTTCTTTTACTTTTCATGTCAACTGTCGCACTCTAACAGAATTTTTCTGTGCTAAATTGCCGTATATTCTACTCTGACACTTGTAGTAATTTAGTGCAAAGCCCTTTTCATCCTGTGTCCCTAATTGGTGGAATTTGGAATAAAATTCTACATGAAATCTGATTATTTTATCTGCCAGCCAAGACTTTTGTTTTTATTCTAACACATCTTTTTTCAGCTTCTATTTTGTTTCTTTTTCTATTATAAATTATATATATTATAATATATATAGTATAAAATAATATGCATGGCAGCTGATAATGTAATAAGCAGAGGAAAAATTGAGTACTTTTTAACTCCTGAACCCAGGGATAAATTTCAGCCTTCACTCAATCACACATTTAAAATAGACTGCTTGATAAATGTAATGCAGTGTTCTCTCTACCTCTTAATCTACAGATGAGGCTACACTTTGGTTCTCATTGACTTCTGTTTTTCTTTGTCTTGTGTCAAATATGCTCTGGCCCTGGAGATATTCTAGTTTTCCATTTGATACAATCTTCTATGCAGCTTCTGCAGGCATTGTTTAAGGGATTTTTGCTGTTATTCCTAGTTTTTTGTTGCTTTTACATTTATACTTGATAACAATACCTTTTCCAGGTTATATTCTTTATGGCACTAGAAACCAAGGCTTAAACTTTCTATTAATATTCTTACTATGAGCTGGCACCTCTAATAAAGTGTATTGTAGTTGCATTACATTTGTTAAACATTGGCACTTGCATATCACTCTAGGCTTAGTTGTTTGGGTCTTTCGAGTTATTTGTAACACAGGAGAAAAGCAATTAGATAATAATCCTTTGTCTGAAACATGCCACGCAAATTACCAGCCACGGAATAAGTCATTAGGAAAGATGCAATTACTTACATCCTGTAAGTTATATTGATGGGAAAAACAATGACATGTTATGGACCCTTCCAGAACAATGTGTTTTTTTAAAATCCTAATTTAGTAAGGAAACAGCTTTGCATATGGTCAATGAAAATTTGATATAGCATAGAACTCACTAACAGATGTTGGACAATGAATATTTCATGTTACTTAATAATTCTACTTACCAGTCACAGTTGACAGTACAGTGCATTCTGGAGTTCAAGGTGCCTTAGAGAGATAGATATGACCTGTTATATAGTTTTGGAAATTTCTTCCTGGAGATCAGAAAATAATCTGAAAACCATGGTCAGCAGTGAGACTCAGATTCTGGAGATGTCAGCCCAAAATCTGAGGCATCTCTTTGGCCAAGTTTCACCCAAACATGGACAAAAAAATGAGTTAACTGGAGAGTCTCTTAGCTGATATAAAGCTCTCATGGCTTCTTCTTAGGGGTGAACCTACCATCCTCATGGGCTGTGTGCTGCTGGATCACTTCCCCTTACAAATTTGATCCTGATCAGGAGTGGGTACATCATGTCTTGTCTTCCAGTTTCCCAGAGCATAGGCATTATGCCAGTTTTAGGCTTCCACGATATCTATGGGAAAACAAATGAGTCTTGGTGCAACAAGAACAAATATGGCAGAGCAGGTTTATATTGAATTGCCATCTCATAGCACATGAATGCAGGATTTTGGTGCAGTACAAAAAGATGCGAAGGCACTTCCCTGTACCATCAAAACATGGCCTTGGCTGCTCTTTAGCGCTAATGTAACGCTTGGAGACCTTTTATGTTGGAATTTGCAATGCTTCATAGCCTAGATTGCTGTGAATATTGAAATTGCTGTACATACATTGACGCTTTCTTTGAATAGAGACCTGGTATGTTGGTCCTTGATGCATACTAATTTAGTATTCTCCTCTACATTTTCTGATTTTTTTATCCATCACTGCCCATTTCATAAAGTTTCTTTAAATGCCTTGATTTTTAGCATGTTGTACTCATACTATCCTACCTCTTATTGTTTTTTTAATTCCAAGAAGTTAAGTAAGTGAAGAAGATCCTTTTAATATTCACTTTGTCTACTGCAGTTATACAAGAAAAACCTATGACATCTTCCTGGTTTGTGTTTCCACTGAGGAAAGTTTCTGAAATGATCAGATAATGACTTTTGATAAATCTTAGCACCTGTTCACATAATGGAAATTAAACACTTTAAAGTTCAAATGTTTTTCAAAATTCAGATGATCTTATTAATACTTATTAGTGGAAAATGGCAAACTAGCTCTTCTTCGTATCTTTGTGAATCTTTTCTACTTGAATTTCCACTTGCAAACTGAAAACAGATTGTTAATTAAGCAAAATTTTCTGAGCACCTGGGTCATCAACACAATGATAGTAATTAAATTCTAGCCTCAATTTCTATACACATAATAATAGAGTGCTTTACCATTTTCATTCTTTTCAAATTAATTGAAAAAATATACACAGCCTAACTTCCTTGATACATCCACTCTTCAGTCTTAGCAAGTTCTAATGGGCTGAAATTATCACATCTACCTTTAAAAGCTGAATGGATTACAAAGGGGTAAGATCATCACAGTAGGTCTGAGGCACTTTCTTTATTGTAAACTACCCATACATATTCATTTTACAAGAAAATTAACTGCAGTTATTTTCTATGACTTTAGAAGGTAATTAATCATCCCTGAAAGAAAAACTTCCATTCAAAGTGTTGTAATCTTCTGGAATCTGAAAGCAGCCTACAAAAGTGGTAAAAAAACAGAGAATAGAAGAAATGTGCTCAAATGAGAGAGATTAACTTTCAGTTCTAGAGGTGAAAGATACATAACTGCTTTAGTAGGTGAGCTCACAATTTTCGGAAGGATAAGTTGCTATGTATAGTAAGATTCTCTCCCTTTCTGACTTAAGGGAAGAAGGAGAGAAGCTCTTGATCAACAAGATGAGAGACCAGGGCAGAGGATGTTACAACACTCCCGCCACCACTTTTCAGTGAGAGAAGCAAGAAGTGCTGCAAAAAAGGACATTGTTTCTTTGATAAAAAAACCTATATTATTTCCACCTAGGAATGTAAAGAAATAGATAGCAAAGAACCTTGTCAAAGAGTTGAAGCATTTTTCAGTTCGTCTTCATAGGTTGGCACAGCTGTTCATTCAGGAGCACAGCTGAGGTTGTTTGTAGAAAATCTGGATTTATTGGTGTTTTCTTCAGTTAATTGTGCTGGGATCAAGGCAACTTACATCTTGGTCAAATCATTTTTAGGCAGGTCACTGTTGTGGAAGGACAATGTTGCTTGTAACTGAAGTGAAGAGAAAGAAAAGAGTGCTGAGAGAAAAGCATTCTCAACCGAGATGAACAAATAGCTAAAAACTTGAGGATCTTAATTGTCCTAGATAATTGATCTAAATGTTGATGTTTGGCTTCAGAACAAATTCATTAGATTGAATGAGGGAAGCCCATTTCACATCTGTTCTTCATCTTATATGAAAGAAAAAAGTGTCTGTTCATGTAAGTAACCATACATAGGCCATGGAGACAGCACTGATCTACCACAGGTGAGCCCTTTGATATTGTGGAGAGGAGAAGCAGCAGCTGCAGCCACAGAGTGCAGGGTTGATGGATGGTTTAGCTCTTCCCACACGCTCACAAGTTCCCACTGTCAGATAGTCGTCCTTCAAACAGAGCCTGCCTGCCTTCCACGCTTCCGTTCGTGCAGCCCACTCGTCTGTATGCCGCTGCCGCAGGGAAGCGCGTGTCAGGTGGATGTCTCGAGGGTCATTTCTGTAGTCACGCGCCTACTGCCACGCGTGCAAAGGCGTGTGCCAGCACAGGGAGTGGTAGCGGCCATCACGGGGAAGCAGCTGCATGCCTGGTTCTTGGTGCATACTTAAAAGTTGTGTAGACTAAAGTTATGGAGACAGACTTGAAGGGAGGCATCTCCAACATTGATACAATGTAAGTACAAAAGACACATCATTGGATGGATATTGATGATGTTGTTTCAGTAATGACATCATCCATAGACTCCTAGTGTCTTTGCTTTGCTTCTCTATAGTGATCACAACATAAATTGCTTGTCTTGTTTGACTTCCTTGTTCACCAAAGTTGAGCAGATTGTCGCCGTTTTCAACGCTTCTACCAGACAAAAAGCTTGGGACCATTTCTCGAAAGCCCAGCGAAAGAACATAGACATTTGGCGAAAGCATTCTGAGGTTGGTGATTTTATTTTTACTTTCTATCCATCATCTCACAGCTGGATTGACACAGAACGAGTGTGATTGTAGCTGGACATAGTGTATTGGGCAATATTTACAGCTACCATTTTAGCTGTTAATCAACTGGCCCTTTACAGTCTCGTCTACAGTATGAATTGCTCCCATTGCTCTCATTATGGTAATAGTCATTAAATAACATGAAGACAGGGAGCAATGTGTTTTTATTTTTCATGCGAAATTTGGGAAATCATTAGAAGATTATGTTTACTATCTGAAATAATGAACTGAAGTAGTTAAATTAGGAACAATATTTTCAAATAAGGAGTTCAGGAGTCATCGTGATCTGTTTTTAAAAGAAGAATTCTGTGGCAAAGATTTTTTTTTTCCACTGCGCCATCTTATAGTCATTATAAGATGACTTTGAGTGAAAATAAAATAAAAAATTTCTTTCCTAAATAATGACTTAAGCATATTAAGTCCATAACTGTGACCTATTCCTTCCCATTTGTTCTATGTTTATCTTTAAAAAAGTAGATACATCACTTATGTTGATTCTAAGTATTATGCTTGCAAATAAACCAGTGTAAATGTAATCATACAACCACACAGAGTCAGCAGTGTGGAACCATGCATGTGTGACTGTCATAAGCATGAGCAGAGGAAATGGGATTCTAACTCCCCTTGCTGTGAGTGGCAGCAAGGGAAGTGCTAGACCTCATCCTGTGTTTTGGTCATCCAGCTTTCAATTTTAATTCAGTATATACGCTATGAGCCTGTATTTTAAAAAGTAAGTACCGCTGTCTTTGTTTTCTTTCTTTCTTCTTCCTTTTTTTTTAAGTTTTAATATGAGCAATTTACATATACTTGATTTACCTTCATGTGGTACAGTGTGTTGATTGTTACTATCACAGTCCTCTAAATGATTTTTCTCTGTCTCAGACTAAAAACTTTAGAAGGTAAGGTGCACTTATTTAATTATTTTGTAGTACACTTGTAAAATAAGTGTTGTACACTTAGTTTGAGAAACACTGAAGTGCTGTGATATAAATCATTTGGATAACATTTTAAGTGTCCATTAACTAATGCTAAATTACAGTTGAATACCAATGGCACTAAATGTAACATCCACATGAATACCAAATGAATACTTTATTATCAGTGCTATTATGGTGAATACCAAATTACTTCAATAATGGGACACTTAAAATAAAATGTTAGCATAATTTATTGGTACAAACTGTATTTTGCATTTTGTTCGCAAATATTTCATATACATAGCGGATAATGCCTTTGTTCAGTTGAAAGTTGGGAACTTGGGGATTGATGTTGGTCTTATCTTTTAGAGAAATATGAAAATATGATTTGCTAGTAGATTATTTTTATTATATTAAGATCATCCCTTCTTAAACTAACTTTATGTAAAGGGATGTGGTGTGTCATTCATATGCTGGTTTCTAAATATTTAATAAATGGAAATGTGTAAGAGTTGGACTTTCCAGAAATGTTAATTCTTTACTCATTTTTTTCAAATATTACTGACTTTTGTTTTTCTAAGAAGAGGACAACTAAAACAATTCAAAGCAATGCAAAGTGTCTGGCTAAACCAATATATTTTGGAAATGCCTGTTTTTCAGATATGAAATGTGATGGAAATATACCAAATGGTATATTTGACTTAAATTGTATCTTCTAACCATGATATTATCTGTTGATTTGTTTAATTACTTGATCACCTTCCAGTTTTTTCCTGAATTTAGAAAAGCTTTGCTAGAAACCCAAGCCCAAAGAAAAGACTTATACACATACACATTCTCCACAGAAAATTATTGACTTTGCTGATAATGTAGATACTGATGCATCAAGGACATTTGTCCGCTGATGAGGGAGTAAATGTAAGCGGATGTTTGCTCATGTTTGCAGTATACTTCCCCAGGAAAAAAGTGCAGGTGGCCTTTTCCAATAAGGAATTCAGAAATGGCTTGCTAATTTCTTCCAGAGGCGGTTCTGATTTCGATAGACAGTGGTTGACAATTTAGCCTTTTAATAAATTTTTTTAATTTGAAATTATTCCCCTGTAAAACACCCACTAATTAGGTTCCTTGCCTTTGCTGGGATTAATGGGCACAGATACATTTTTCAGAATATTTGAGATCTGCTGATGAACCAAGGGTACAGCTCAAGAGAAACGCCTTCCCTTTTTTTCACGCAGCCCCTCTCTGACAGATTATTGTTAATTGCACAGAGCTGTTGTCGGACTCCTCAATGCTGTCTCCTCCTTCCACACGACTCTCCCTTGTTTCAAAGATTTCAAACCACCTCTTTGGGAATTAAGCTCTTTGTTGGCAGAAAAATTAGCTGTCTGCGGGTGGACAAAGCCTACACTAATCACAGTGCAGCATCCCCATGTTACACCTGACAGGATTATTAGGACAAAATAGAGTCCTCTCAATCTTCTCAGTGCTGCCATTAAAAAGGCAGTCGCTACACCCGCGCCGGCTTTTCTACCCAGAACAAAGACCGTCTAGACTCCGACAAAGCCCGCGTGCCTGCTGATCCTTTTCCTGGTGACATGTGCAGGGGCTGCCTGCCCGCCCTTGCAGCAGTCACCCGGAGACCAAGCTGTCCCTGATGCCACTCATTTTGGATCAAGATGCAAAGATTTTCAGGCCAGCATTATGGGACTCGGTCTTTTAAATCCGAGGCAATCTGGGCATAGGGACAGAGGGTGAGATTCCTCTGACCAGCATTAGGTGCTTACAATACACAGCTCTTCATCTGCACTGGCTGCTCTTGGGTCCCTTTGCAACCAGCAGAGAGAACAAAGCACTTTTAGGGTGCCTTTTAGTTAATACAGTTTTGTATGTTGAAGACACCTACATTTGGCCAAATGAATCGTACCCCAAGTGGCAGAGGGAAGCAAGAATTAGCTATACCTTAAGCAGGCTGACAATCTCTTTATCAGTCTGCTTTATACACCAGTTTTAAGTACTATCCCTGCTGTTAAAACAGTCTCCTATGTTTAGCAGACCTAAAGATCACTCAACGTGGAAAGTCATTTTTTCTCTTGTTTTCCCTGAGCGTTACCTTTGATAAACTCAGTTCTTTCACAGGAAGAATTCCCTGTGTTTCTGTTGTTATAAATATTCATACACAAATAAATATGATTACAATGATAAGTGATGTATAATTAAAATCAGATCATTATTAAAAACAGATACTAAATAATGCATAATGCTTTATGGAAGTTAATATTGACAAAAGGTAACTTTGGATTTTAGGAGCTCCGAAATGCTCACAGTGAACAGCTCATGGGAATTCGCCGGGAAGAGGAGATGGAAATGTCCGATGATGACAGTGGTGACAATCCCAGTAAAAAGCTGAGAGTAGATGATTCAGGTAAATATATGCAAGTGTTGTTTTATTAAAAGCAAACAAAAACTTACATATGAGAAATGACATGTTAATACCTGATTATATAGGACAGTATCTTATTTTAAACCCTCATAAATTAGTTATTTGAATGATGCAAGCTGTCTCTAGGAGATGTCTGTCACCTGCTATGTTCTATAATGATGAAAATTCTCCAGTTCTGCCCTTGGCTGAAAGCATTATGTTTCCTTACTGCACTCTCTGCAGTTTTGCATGACAGCATTTCGTTCTATGGTAGTAACAATGTTTTATTTTGAGACCAGTTCAAGTTGTGCTTTGGTCAGTATTCTCTAAACCATACCATTCTTTGCAACAAAGACATAATAATCGCTAATCTCTATAAGAAATAGCGTTTTAACTGTGGGGCTTTTTTGGGTGCATACTGCCTTTCTAAGGGTACCTATTTCACAGTATGGTACTGCATTCTGCATGAATTAGACACTCGTTAGATGGCTACCGTGACTCCAAGAACAAAGGTGCATGTAATGCGAATAAGAAAAGCAGCTTTTTCAGCCTTCTACAAATACTCTGCTATGCAGGATGGACACCAAGAGGCGGCTCAGAATCTGCCAGAGTTACTGACTGGTAACACAATCTGGATGTATGCTTTGCTCTATTTCTTGGCATTGGCTAATAATTTGAGAGTTGCTAACAAGGGTTTGCTTGTCTAGACACTCTCATAAAGAATGAAATTTTCAGGAGCTGAAGCCAAAGCGTGACTAGAAACTGCCAGGCAGCAGTGAACTTTCAGGAAAGTAAAGAAGGAAGCAATAATATGGAAATAAACTGAGAGTCTCCATTAGGGTAATCCTGATCTAGTCCTTTTCATACACGCACCATAGTAAGAAGGGAAAGAATTTCATCCTTTCCATGATTTCAAGTCCTTGTATACCAGTTGAAAAGTGTGGATTCAAACTTACAGAGAGAAGAACTCTTTGGCTCCTCCTGTGACAAGATATTGTGTGAGGTTGAAGGTCTCCAAAAGTAAAGGCCAAAGGAAGGAGTGTCATTCTAGCAAAGAAATTTTTACTGTGACATCTCTCTTGAGGGGAGATTTAATATTTTTCCTGGACGAAAAATGCGAAAATAAAACCCATGAAGGGCAGCCTTAATTTTTGCTGGGCTAATTGCGTGGATTTGTATTTTCTGGATACCATTAGCAGAGTGTTTGAAGCTGAGACAGTGGGTCATTGCAGACAAGGAACTGCTAGGAATCAGCAATTTTTATGGCTATCTAATAATTTTACATTGACTGTGTCCACTCTCATGGAGAAAAGTCATTAGAACTAACAACATGAAGGTATAGCCAGAAATAGATGTAGCCTGCATGCCAGAAGAGAATGTTTTGAACTGTGATACTTACCAATTCAGCCGAGTTTAACATACGCATGCTTGGGGCAGAGCTGTGCTGGTCATTCATTTTGTAACATCACAGCATGTTGGGTTTTCATGCATGAAAAAGGACATTACAAAAGGACAGAAAAGTTTTGATGTCTGAGATTTCTACAGCATTCTATCCCAAACAATTTCAGGTTATTTGTATTGTTACAATGTGGGCACTTGAGCAAACTCAGTACAGTGTTGCATTCTAAATCAAAATTTAGCGATATGAATCCACTTGAGTATGTGTCCATCATCGTTTGTTGCATCATTCATCATCCTCTTAAACACAGTGGAGTTGATCCATCCTGCTGTATACATAGTCATCCAGTTCTAAAATTAATGTTATGGCTTTCTTCTTTCAACACTACATTCTCAACTAAAGCAAGTGCATTTTGTTCTTCTGTCAATGACAATAGAGGGAACTTGGAATTAAACCTCTTAGGTCTAAAACATTGGTAAATGAAAATAAACTGAGATAAGGACTTTTTTTATTAGTACTCTTCTGTACAGAAATGTGATTCTTCTTTCCTTCTTCTGGCATTTTTTAAAATTACTATTTGTGTTAGCTGCTTTCTCTTTTTCTTTTTCTTTTTCCTCTTCTTCTGAGTACATAATTCCAGAACCACCACTTTATCTCACTGGAGTGGCTATTTGTATTCATGGTAACCTCTGTTGTGTGAAGACTGTCTTTTAAAAAGTCTTTTGTCACAAAGAAACCATCCTGCACAGCTAGAAAACATTGTCACTTTTTTTATTTTTAACCCCTTTTCTTAAAAATTTTTTCTAAGTACTTAACCTTGGGAACAGCAAGACTTTAATAACATGAGGATATTGTGCCTCTTCAATTCAAGGACAGCGTGCACACATAAAGGTTTAAAAGTTTAAATCCAAAAGTAGCTGAAGCAATGAGACATGATGAATAGATCTGGATGGTTCCAGAGCTCTGGACTGCATGTTCTGCCATTCCAACAGTTTTCTTGAGGACATTATTTTTCAGCCTGCCCTTTTTGACAGTGTGATCACGACTGCTGGGATGTTACTAGCCCAAAGCTATAATAAGTGACAGAGTTTCCTTTAGGCTTCAACACCTGTGTCAGGTCTTTTTTTCAATGGTTCGCCTGGTTAAGTCACTGCTGGTACAAGAAGGCTTAATTAATTCAACAATTTAGAATGGGTTCTAAGACCTCATTCTGTCTTGGTAAAGTGTAGTTTCAGGAGTCTCCCAGCATAATTTCTTCTTTCCTGGAAGAAAACACACTGAGTTTGTCACATCTTCTCACAGCTAGATAGTTAGAATGAAAACTTTCCTCTAGGATATCTGAAGAGAAACCTATTAATCAATCTGAGAAAAAGAGGATGGATTCCAGCCCCAGCATTTGAAAACATACTGCAACACTTCTAAGCTCTGAGACTGTGAAGAAGTAATTCAGTGCTTGAATGCTTGTTCAGAGTTGCTGGACTTTGGGTTTCAGAGTGTTGTGGTTTGACCTACTTGGCAACTAAGTATGACTCAGGTGCTTGCTCACTCCCCCAGGCCAGTGCAATGGGGAGGAGAATCAGAAAAAAAAGCAGTCAGTTGTGGGTTGACATAAGGACCGCTTAATAATTGAACAAAATATAACATTATATATAAAAATATATAGTATGATGATAAAGGCAGTAGTAATAATAATAGTAGTAGTAGTAGTGATGATGATGAAAAGGAGAGAGAGATGTAAATAAAATCCAAGAGAAAGAAGTGATGCACAATTGCTCACCACCATCTGACCGATGCCCACCCTGTCCTCCAGCAGCAATTTTCCCCTCCTGGCCGACTGCCCCCAGTTTATATACTGAGCATTCTAGCAGCTCTGTGGTATGGAATATCCCTCTGGCTAATTTGGGTCACCTGTCCCAGCCGTGCTCCCTCCAGTGCACCTCCTCACTAGCAGAACATGGGGAACTGACAAGTCCTTGGTTTAGAGAAAGCACTTCTTAGCAGCAATTAAAGCATCATTGTGTTATCAACAGTCTTCTCATACTAAATCCAAAAAACAGCACTGTGCCAGCTGCTAGGAAGTAGATTAACTCTAGCCCAGCTGCAAGCAGGACACAGAGGAATGTTACAGGTAGCTGACACCCTAGCACACAATAACATCTGGAGATGAATAACCTGTTACTAAGAATAGTTTGCATTTTTTTTCAAGTCGTGCTACATATTAAGTCGTGCAAGAGATCAAATCATGGTACATGTTAGAAACCAACCCTCGTTTGGGAAGATTTAGTCTTACAACAGTCAGAACAGGTCCATAGGGACTTGTTGCAAAGTGTGTCCCTCCATTCTAGACTCAAATCCTCTTCTTTCATCTGCAAATTGTGCTTCTGCTAGCTATTCATGAACTTGATTTATTGATATCAGTGACTCAGTGGCAGACCTGGAATGCGAACTGGCATCTCCAATCTCCTAAACCTGTCTTCCACCCCCTAGTCCACATGGCAGGCCTGGGCCACTGCCTCCCGCACATAGACATGCTAATCCAGGTATTTTACACGTCATTCTCCCCAGGCTTAGTCAGTACCCTACTCTATTCTGCAAGCTGAATCTTCAAGGAAAAGGAAGGTTTCACTGCTTGTCTGTTATGCTGGAGATCATCTCAAACTGCTGCAAGGACAGCCTGAAGAACCCCCTAGGGTATCCAATAAGTTGGTTCAACTGTTGTATGTGCCTGGTTTATAGGAAATCCTCCCAGTTTCACAGACTAAAAGTCATTTGCATTCCAGGGAAAGCTGGCAAAAGGTTGACCTGAGACTGAGTGAATCTCACTTGTGGGACCAGCTACTACTTTAGCTTTTTTTATTCCCTCCCCACCCACCTTCGGGAAAAAAAAAAAAAAAATTAAAAAATCAGCCTTTAAACAGTGATTTTTCTGCAATGTGGATTTTGGAGTTTGAAAGAGACAAGAGGATTGCTGAAGTAAAGCTGGAAGATTGCTAAGAAAAAAATAATAATGATGATTGGCAACTCAGTTAATATATTTGAAAGTCAAGACGCAGCTACTGAAGCATTAGCTCAAGAGAGAAGAAAAAGATTCAGTGCCGGAGTCTAGAGGATATACAAAAATCTGCAGAATGATCAGGATTTGTGGATGCTTCCTCTCCCACCTGCTGGCACAGGGAGTAAGGAACCACATGTAAAAGCCTAGAAAGTGATTTTAAGAATTAGTGAAGATGCGTGTTGTAAAGAAGAGCTGAAGTTTAGTTTATGCCTACAAGGCACCTGTAATTTTACTGTAAGAGGAGGTGGGTTAATCTTTTGCTTTTGCAGTACACAGCGATATCCCATTAATTCTAGCAACTCCAACTTCAGCGAGAGACTGGAGCTGGTGCTGCAGAAAAGAGGGAAATGCACTGTGCTTGGAGAGGGGTGCAGGAAAGATAGTTGTGTGATTAACGTGTTTGACTGGGATCCCAGAGCTCTAGGCTAAATCCCAGCTCTGCTACGTATCCCCTGCCTGGACTAATCAATGAATTTGTATTATCTCAGTTCTCTACTATCAAATGGAGGCAATGGTTCTTCTTTTCATTCAACCACTACCTGCTCTGTCCACGTGGATGACAAGTTTCTTGGTATAGGCCTCCCTCCAGCTCAACAGACTTGGAATAGCCTGCACATTGGACCCCTGGAGCATTTCACCACCATTGTACCACCTGTGATGAAGTAGCTTAATAACATCTCAGGCACTGTGTGCAAATAATGAATTGCAGGTTGCATAACGCAAGCCCGGTTTGAACGTGTAAGATTTGTGCCGCTTTGCAAGCAGCAAAGGGAGGACGTCCTCTATGGCAGCATTTTCACACATACTTAAAGTAGGTGCCAAACTTAAACACTGAAGTTGGATCTTTAACACTGTCCTGAACTGATCTGTCCTGTTTGCAGCATCAGTTATGTCACTTGCTGTAAGAGAGTAGTGGGCAGTCCATCTCACAGAAGAGGATAACTCCTTGTGAAGCTCAGTATTTGAAAATTGCACCCTGGTCCACACAGCATAAAACAGGCTTTGAGATATTGTTTACAAGTCTGTCTTGAAAGTTGCAAGCCTGGCAAGTCTTCAAGGGAAGCCTGAAACAACACCAAAGTGATCTGTGTGATGCTTATTCATCTTTTCTCTGCAATTCAGTCCTCTTTTTGCTTTCTCTAAGGCTTTTGTGAATGCAGTGATACACACATGGAATGGAAACTGTGTTTTATAGGTGGATTAAACTGGTAGGAAAGCTTTATATTGCTTGTTAAAACTTTGAATAGAAATCGCTGAGCCCCAGCTGTGTGGAGCTCAGCTTTGGTCTTCCTTTTTTTCCAACTGAACAAGTGTCACAGCAGATCTCATGTCAGATCTTCTTCCTCCTGATCTCAGAGATCAGATAATTCTCCCTTCCTTTCTTGTAAGCCTAACCTTTTGGGTTTGTGGGAGATTTTGTTTCAAACAAAAGTCTGACTTGTTTTTCTGTCATTACCTCTCCATCCCAGAATATTTTGGCATCAGATTTCATTGGTATTTAACAAACCCATATTTTGCCTATTGTCCTTTTAAACACTTATTGATAAACATAATGTAAAATAACAAAATGTTTTTACTTTAGAAATTAATGGGCTGGCATTGCTTTTTTGCCCTTAAATAAAGTGGTACCATTTCAACGCCATCAGCAGCTGGTATCATAAGCAGCCCTGCAGTGATAAACAAATAAACCCTGTCAACAGAAGCTACCAACCAGGTTTTAGAAGCAATCTCAAAGAAAAGAGTATATTTAAAATGTGAGGCTGTGAATTGTCACTGTAGTGACACAGTCCCCTCTCTGTCCAGAGAAGACAGCTGAACAACCCTTTTGAGCTCTGTGAGCAGAGTAAATTCCCTTCGAATGGAAATGCTCTGGACACAGCAGACAATCAGCTTTGCTCCCTGGAACCATCAGGGGTGATCACTAGAAAGCAGCACAAGATGATTACTCCCTCTATGCTGTGAAAAGCCTGCTCTGGTGTCTTTCACAGCATGCCTGTTCAGAGCTGTTATCATCAGGCAGGCTCCAATTTTGTGCCATAAAATGCATTCCATTTTTCCCACAGCTTTTACAAAAATAGGCTGAAGTTCAGCGCGCATGTAGGCAGGGGCCTAATTTTATGCCCCTGGTTTTAAGTCCATTTGCCTCTAATAATGCTTCTTGTGCAGCTGAATTTAGCGGAAAAGTCTTGATGAATCAGGGCTGGCTGTAGTTCCCTGGGGAATAAAGACAGCCTTGTCCTGTCCCAGGTACTGGGCCAATTCTCTGGGTCATGTACAACACATAGACTCCAGGATGGAAGTCTCTGCTGGTCCTGTGGGTGCAGCAGTGAAGGGGTTAATCTAACTTCCAAATGTTAGAGGAAACAGGCACTTCAAAGGCATTTTCCTAATATGGGGTGTAGGGGGATGTCCTGTTTACTACAAAACAAGTCTGTTGTGTTTTGATGCTTTTCCACTGCCAGAAATACTATTATCTAGATTACAATTTATCAAGTTTTCTGGGTATTTCATACTGATAAGGTTTTATGCAGGATCATTACATATGAGAATAGATTTAATCCTGTTTTTAGTAAGCTTTAAGGACACTGAGGGATTATTTATGTAATAAGATGCAAAGTTGCTATGGAAAACGCTATAGCAACCTAACATCTTCACAAAACCAAGCAGCCACTTGTGACAGTAGTCTAAATTTACATTTATTTTAGTGTTATTTTATTGACATTCTTAGTGTCTCATTTTGACAGCATGTTAAAATATGTTTTGCATTCATGCTAGAACAAAATTAACAGCATGTTGTTGGAATGATGATGATTCTTACAATTCTTGGAGATCATTTTAGCATATTTCATTTTGTGTAAATAGCATTAAAATAATAGTGAAAAGACACTCAGGTGCATCCCATCTATTTTTAATAGAGAAAACAATGTACATTGAAAGTAATATTTTATGAGTCAGTGGAAACTAAACTGCTTTTATTTGCTTCATATTGGAATAAAAATATTTTTAAGAAAAAAATGATTTTGTTATTAGAATTTATTTCAAATCCTATATCTTTTATTATAACTTTTCCAATTCAGGATACAAGCTATAATTTTTCATTTGGTTTCATAAAGCAGAGCATCATGTCTAACATGTAAACTTACAGTTTGATAGGCGACTGCCCTATATAAATGGGACTTTTCTAAAACATAGGATAAAAATACACTTTGTCCCTTACGAGGTTAAATAAAAAGGGAAAGAATAAACAAACACAAAGTGATGAAACAGTCTGAACTCTGTCCTCTGCTCATTGCAGTTAATAATGAAGCTCACATTGAATTCAATGGGAGCAGAAGCAAGCTCTGTATATTGATTTTCTCCATCCCCCTCCATTAAGAGTCCTGAAGTGCGGCTGTAACATTGTTGAAGTGGGATGTTGGCAGCAAAATCAATAAAAGACAATATTAGAACATATGCTGTTTTCAGCTTCCTCACAATCTGATATAGCTGGTATTAGCATTCTTCTCCAAATTACATTTCATGCTTTCTATAAAGTGACCTTCCTTACAGTGCCCTCTCCAATATAAAACTTCTGTGCTTTTTCTTTCATATTTAGCCTCCAAGAGAATGAGCCCTATTTATAACAGTGAAGATGGTTGACTCTGAACAGAGCACAAAGAACAGATTCCTTCAAGAGTGGCTTTAGCCTAAATGTTATTTGTGACCTCCAATGAAAGATCATTTCTATTAGTGTTTAAACTGAGATCTAGGGGTTACATTTTTCTTAATCATGTTGCCCTTCATGCCCTCTAGTTTTCAGAAACCATTCTCACCCTGGCATGTTAGAGAAACTTGCAGATATTGCTTCAGGTGGAGATTTAGGTGCCTTCTTACATGCCATTATTTCCAAGAATCATCAGCCATTGCCAGCATGTCAGAGACAATGATCAGAAAGCAGAGTCTTTTCTAATGTCAGTACAAGCTTCTAAGCACATAATTGCAGGTTTGGGGAGTGTTCTTATGTCATGAGACATGCAAGGGTGGCTGAAGCTTCCAAAGCATTAAAAGATTCATTTTCAAAGCATGAATCTTTTACTTCCTCGTGTGTCCAGCTGACGGGCAGCCTGTGATGTGGTTGCATGCCAAGAGTTAAAAACACACCCAGCAGAGTTCCTGCTTGAAGCCCTGCGGCTACAGAAATCCCCAAACTACTGCTAGTTAGTGGTGCTGTTTTACTTTGCTGAATGAATCTTAGATTCAGAGGAGTTTCATGACGTCCTGCTCTTGTTTTGGATAAAGGCCATCTGAAGAAAATAAGCTTATTACTAATGACACATATCCATAGTATAGCATTTGTTTGACAAGTATATTGTGGGATTTGATTAATAAATTTGAAAGCCAAATGGATTCAAAGCTGCTTGGAGGTGAGTGATCTTTTAGTCTTTATTTGGGTTTAGATTCATGGCAGAGAGAAAACAAAGAACTGTCCTCTAGGATGTGGAATGACAGACTGAAGAACTAGATACTGCACCATTTTATTACAGTTCTCTGGTAGTTCCAGTGTGTGACTCCTTGAACACCAGCATACAGAAAGGTGGTTTGTTTTGTTGGTGGTGTTTTTTGGTTTTGTTTTGGTTTTATTATTTATTAGGAATTTTTATTGGGTTTTTTGTTGTTTATTTGTCTTTCAATGGGCAAAATAGTTTGCACCCTTTTGTTTATTTATCCAGCCCTCCAAATATTTGATGCATTGCAAATTTTATTGGGTGCAAGAACTGTGCAAGCATGTCTTTACAGCACTTGGTTCCCATGATTGCTGGGCTGCTTCTACAGCTGCCAAGTGCCCACCTCACACGTCAACCAGGTAGCTCTCTGAAGGTGCTTGGGTGGTTTCTAGTTCCTGACACCACTTTCTTCATTGATTATTTGTCATGTGTCAGATACAGACTATTGTCCTTCTTAAATTTGTCTGGAGACTAGTGAGCATTTTTAACAGTCAAGGAAGAACATGATAAAAAGCAATAACTCTCCCTATGTTGTTCTGAGATAGTCATCTGTCTCATAGTGTTTTGTTGAAAGATTTTGAGATGTCTGTGCTGTAAAACCTTGATCCTACAAGCTACTCCCTGCTGGTTGGAGTGTTTGCACTCACATTCTGCTCAACACCCACAGATAAAATGTCCTAAGTTGTGGCTTACTCGGAAAATCTGGTACAAGGACTATTTCACACTTATCTCTTCAAAGCTACACACTCTCTGCAAATTTCAATAAAATGTCTACTTCTGAAAGGCCTGGAACTAAGCTCTGTAGAACCCTGATATTTGCACATTTGCAACACATTTTATTTTTCAGAAGCTGAGAAAATACCTGCTAAACATGTTAAATTGTGGAAATGCACAGAGGCCTTTATTTGCATATACTGAATATTCTGGAAGCAGAATAGAGGGGAGAAAAGGAGGTTTTGGCTTGCAGATACAGCTCTTCTGAATACTCTTCCATTCACATAAGGGATAAATTGCTCAAGAAATTCTGTCTCTGAGTGTGAGGGCCAGAAAATTACAAGCTTCATGTCATCATTTGCTTATGCCTTCTGAGGCATAAAGGGGTAAAAATGTATTCTCATTTAAAATCCATTTTTATCTAAGGCAAAAGTAACTGAGCAAGTATTTCAGTATTATGCACAATTTTAAAAGAAAAATTAACTCAGCCCTCTAATCCACTACAAGGTCAGAGAGATAGCTGGATAAATGCTCTCCTGCAATTTAAGGTGCAATAGAATTTTGTTTGAAAGTGGTTTATTCTCACATTTATAGAAAGCACTTTACATTTATGAACAAAATTTGCCTATTATAAATCAGACCAATTCAAATCACCAGAGTCATTTAAACCACTCAGATCAGTCCTTTCTTCCCTAATGAATGTGACAAATTGAGGGATTCACGTGCACACTGTCAAGTTTGTTTCCAAGTAGCAATGGCTTTTTCTTCATAAATCCTACAGATTATTTTTTTCTAGTTATCATAGTGGTGCTGAGCCTGAAGGCAGTTCCTAGTTCAAATGCCAACAGCAGTGATGCAGCCATGTGTCTGTAAATGCCAGTGCTGATTGTTTAAATCTGAGTAAAAATATAAGAGGCACTTTGACTCCTAAGAAGTAACCATCAGTGACCCACCTACATGGAGGTTTACCTGTGTAAAATAATCCTTGGATATCTTAAGTGATTTATGTATCACACGTACATGCACACATACAATACCTTTATGCAATGTATATAAGGTTACATAACATATATTAAACACTCAGCATTCATCAGCATCTCTTCTGCTATGCAGAGTTCAAATGTCTGTACCCTCAGCTGCAAAGCACCACTAGTACCAGCAGCGTTTTTCATTACTGGTGTGGGAGTCAGTCATCAGTGCCACGTGGTATCTCCCCAGTAACCAGCACTTTTCTTATTTTCTTATTTCCTTCACCCCTGAGACTAAAATCTCCTCTTCTCATTTTTAGTATTACATGAATACAGTAATTTTTAAAATATTGATTAGAGGAAAAAGCCATTTCTTTGCCAGCATCTTTAAAGAACAGTCTCTGTAAAAGTGTTGTAACAGTCCTGTTTCTCAATTAGGAGAAAAGGTAGACCCTCTAAAAGACATTTATTACTTGATTGATCATATTTAAGTGAGGCAGCAATTACCGGTAAACATAAGGTATCAGAAAACTTCACCTTATCACAAACTAAACACGCTAATAAGAAGTGAAAAGAAGTGGGTTTTGAAAATATCTGAGAATTGCTACTATTTTTGATCAAAATTGTACCCCTGCATTTTACTATGATGGCTTTCTTCCTAACCAGCTCGACTAAAGTCCACCCATCACAGATGTCTGTGCAGAGCTAACTCTTCCCTTTCCTGTCCTCCCTTATACATATGCCAAGTCATATGATCTCGGTGCATATCATGGGTGGTGGTAGAAGAAATGGAACCCAAAACGTAGGGGAAGAAAGGGCCCTTTGCTTTAAAGAGGTGACCTGCAGAAACTGGTCTCAATGGGGCAGATTAACTAGCAACTGTCAAAATATCATTTAGAATCTATGTAAAATTCCTGTTCTCCAAAGAGATGCTGTCAAGTAAAATAGACCTAAAATGTGTCAGGCTTTGATATAATTGTAACAAGGTGGTCTCTTCCAAATTCCAAATATTCGTTTCAGTAATGTGATGTGACATCTTCGTAGGAAAAGTCCAAAACACTTAATGCTGCAATTTACCTGGACAGAACTGGGTAACAGGGGACTAGAGAATGTACTGCAAAATAAGTATGAGTGAGGGAAGAGAGAAACATCTGGCCATGTCAGGCAAGTGGGAATTACAAATAAGCAAATAGATGGACTCATGCATTTAAAGCTGGAGATGAACTGAACAGAACTAGTGCAAAGGTAAAAGAGAGGAAGGTCCAAAGAGAGGGGTAGGAAGATTGGCTTAAAGTGGGAAATTAGTCTTGCATCTTTGCAGCCCTTTGGAGAAAGCTGAATCAGTGTTCAAGTGGGTTTTCTGCAGCCTAGATCTAGACGAGGTCTAGATCAATGATCCCAAGCTAATCACTGGAGTCAATCATCACTTGTAAGACTGAGCAAGTAATCTACGTCTTTATTCCTTGGACTGGCTGAAAAAGCTAGATTAAATGGGCTTGTCAGTGTTTTTAATTAAAAGTCAGTTTGTGAGATTGTGATGAAAAAGGAAGAGCCAATATGATCCACAGTCTAGAAAGTTTGGAAGCCACTATTCCAGAAACTTAAACCAGAGGTTTTCAGCTAATGATCTCTCTAGGCCTTTAAATAAAATGTGAGATATCATGGGACTCATCATAATGCCACAGGAGTTGGCAGCACTACTCTCTGGGGCATTCTCAGTCCCCTGCAGAGCCAGCATTTGCCTACGACTTTTTGTTATTAGTCCCAGCTGGACAATAATAGGTCCTCCCTTTCCCTGCACCTTCTCTGCTGTTTGCAAAGAGATATGCTTCATTACACAAGAAATAATAAGCCTTCATAAATTACTGGTGAGCCACACATGTAGTAAAGCTAGGAAAGAGCAGTGATATTGCTGATGTCTGCTAAGCAGGGAGAAATTTTGTAAACTGAGAAAATTTCTCATTAGAGAAACGCTTTCGTTTTTCAAGTGTGAAGAGGTCTGTCCTGGATGGGATGGAGAAAATTGCAATTAATAGACTCATAGAATCATAGAATGGCTTGTGTTGGAAGGGACCTTAAATATCGCCTAGTTCCAATCTGGCCTTGAACACTGCCAGGGATGGGGCATCCACAGCTTCTCTGGGCAACCTGTGCCGGTGCCTCAATACCCTCACAGTAAGGAATTTCTTCCTAATATCTAATCTAGACCTGCTCTCAGTTTGAAGCTATTCTTCCTTGTCCTGTCACTACATGTGCTTGTAAATAGTCATTCTCCAGCTTTCGTAGAGGCTCCCTTCATTTTTTTCTTTCTTTCTTTCCTTTTTTTTTTAAGCATCCTTCCATTTACTAATTGTTCACCGCCAAGTTTTATGTGAATAGGAAGCCTGAAAATAATTCTCATGAGTATTCAATTTGAACATCTGGTATCATCATGAATGTAACCGGTATAATGAGCTTCTCTGCCTTGAACACAGGCTGCATGGTAAGGAAAGGACTTTGAAGCAACTGCACCTGAATAAAACAGCTTTTGAAAAAGAGTAAATCTCCCTCCTAGTGTGCAGGACCTAGCTCACTAACATTAATGACAATAAACCCTTCTCATATAGGATAATTAGTGCCCTCAGAGTTTAAATTTCCAGGTACCGAGACATTCAAATGAAGTGTGCTTAGCATTTGAAAATAATGTGGAAATTTCTTCATTGTTTGGTTTCATTATGTCTGAAGGGGTAAAGAAAAAACTGTTTGTGGCTAGGTTAGCTTGTAATTGCCCCAAATTATTTATTTTTATACCATTCTAATTCTGTTTCTAGAGTTTATTCAGGATACTTATCTAGCTGTTTTCAAGCTTTAAGCAGAGTGTGATTTTTTTAAAAAAAGTCAAGTGACATAGTTTATTTTTAGAGGAATGAGGGAGAGTAATGGAACAGGTATTTGTTAAAGAATGCATTAGAGGAACAAGGTTGCTTTTAACTGCTGATATCAGCTGTGTTTCTATGCACTTGTCATTGACATCTGAGCACTATTTATGCTGGTGATCAGGTATTTGGTAACTGTCCACAAAGAAAAGCGAGTGTCCTCTGGGAATTCAAGACAATGGATCAAAACCACTTTAGATATTGGCTGACTCAGGATAGTGACATTGTGAAGTGGGCTCAAGAAGATTCCTCAGCGTGACCAAGGAGTACTTGTTAAGTCTTCCTCTTCCAGAAAGAAGACCACCTTGCACAGCTCCTTCAAACCTGACCTTCCCACACATCCCAAGGTGTGGGGTTACTGACTGGCATCCCCTCACACACACCTTGCCACTGAGTGATCATAATGGGGCCCTCAGACTCCAGCACAAAATTAAACTTCCAGTGACCTGGAGCACTAAGCAGAGTCTTAGAGGGTAAAAATGAATGAGGGCCCAGTGGTCCTATCAAGTTATAATACAATTATAGAATGGTTTAGATTGGAAAGGGCCTTAAAGATCCTCTAGTTACGACTTCCCTGCCATGAGCAAGGATGCTACCCACTATATCTCCTAAGACCATCCACACTGCACTTCTGCAAAGACTGTCTTCCTTACTTATGGCAAATGCCATTATCGTACAGCTTACCCTGTTTTCTACAGCATCAAAACACAGTTCATGCCCTTCCAAATCCTCCAGAAACATTTTCCCTTGCCTATTTTTCCCTGCTTGTACTACTCCACAGTTCACCTATTTGAAAAACTAGCAGGCTAGCTAGAGGCCAGGGATAACTTTTATTGTTTGTATTTATAGTTGTGAACTTTGTGTCCTTATTTCTCTCCACTCACATTTGTTCAGTCCCTCAAGCTGAAAACTCTTTGTGGAAGTATCTGTGTCTTGCAAGATGGCTTTTTTGACATTGAAAATGCTCTGCAATGGGAGTGATGAAACAAATTACCATAATATCCATTATTTTGACATGTTTTGATGCTTCTCTTTTTGCTGTTATCAAAAGGAACATTATATCATTCAAACCCTCATTTTCAAGTCAGGAAATCAGGATAATGGCATTAGTAGAACTCAGATGGCAGGAAGGTTTGGGAGCAGGCTCTTTCTCTGTTTTCATCTGCCTCACTATATCAATACATCAGCTACAGTTCAAAAACCTGGAAAAATTCTGCTGAATAGGTTAGACCAAAAGTCTGGACAAACATCACAGAAGTTCTCTGTTTTATGATCTATTTCTATACAAATATGGAAGAATCTATAGGAACTATAAACTATAGAAGACGTTCTGCTAGGAGGACCTACGGAAAAGATTTACTCTGAATTTACAGGCAGGTTTTCTGTTATTGTTTTTAGTGTTTGTCATTTGTTTGTCAGATACACCTTTCAGATTTCTTCAGACCCTCGAGATAACCTACTGCTTATGCTTTCCAATTCAATGTGTCCTCAACTCAGTATTCAAATTAGTAGACTGTAATTAACATTAACTGTAATGTTATTAGGGCATCATCTAATGAGAAATCCACAGTGCAGGTGTGCATTAAGTAGAAATGGTAGAAAATTTTGAATTCTCCCTGATGTCCTCAATAAATAAATGCATTTGGAGGCGTGGCGTGTTAGCTTTATTTCCTGGCCACTGTGACATGATGTGGGTCATAAAAGACTACAATTACCCCGTATCACCTGTCAAGACTTACTCTTCTTTGGCTCCAGTGGGCGTTAATATGTATTGGGTTAAATGCAGTCACTGAGTACCAGCTGAAAGTAAAATGTACAGATCAGTGCTAGTCAGAAAGAACGCACTCTCCTAACTATCCAAGGTAGATGCCCTAGAAAAATAAAGTTAATTGCTTGTTTCTTCCCAGACATCCATCGATGAATATGTCCTTAGATTGCAGTGTATTTCTAATCAGCCAGTCATTTCTTGTGTTAGAGAGGATGTCTTTTTGATTTGGATCTAGTCTGGGTCCACTAAATGGAGTCTATCTTGCCACTGAGGCTTTTGCCAAATTGAATATAGCACTTCTGCCTCAGCACAAAGAAATCACACTAACTTCTTGGAAGTCTTTGAAATATCAGTGCAGAGGTTTCCCCCACGTATATATGTCTAATCTTCCTTCAGCTGCTTCTCTGAGGCTGGCAGGTATCATTTTGCTTCCCTCAGTGAAAATGCTGTAAAGAGAATATTGAGCTGTTTTCCAGCTGTGTTTGTTTAGGTAGGAATATTTTCTTCTACTTGCAGCACAGGCAGCTATTTGGGATTGTTGTCAGAGTTTTCTTTTGATAGAGATTCCTTGTATATAGTTCTTCTGTAAATACTTTCAGCATTCATTGTCTTCTTATCCAAAGATGCTTTTTAGTGTGCCTCAGAGAGGGATTTTGTAGATGAGTATCTGAACTACCAAATGTAAAATGGCTTGAGATGAGACGAGAAAATTTTTTTTTTCAACTAAAACTACATTCATCAGCTTTGTCAATGAACTCTTAGCAAAAATTTATGCAAAATTTGAAAAAAATTCGTTTTTAAAATGCAGATTATCTTTCCTCCAGAATTCTCCTCTATTTTTAATTTAATGTTCAGTGAAGTGCCTTTCTCTACATCCTATGTAATAAATCACATATCATTATATATAATTGTTGTAAATGAAATATAATTTAAAATAAATTATAGTATCTTTTTATAGAATAGATATTTTGCTTGGAATCAAAAGAGATATTGATATGAATTCAGAGTCATTTTAATCTTGGTGCACTAAAACATAAATGTCTTAAAATTATAGCTATGTTAGGTCATCTCAAAGAATGTGTCTGATTTTGTGTAAAACAGTTACCCAATATTTAATGAGTTGGACACCCTGGGGTCTGTCAGATGTCTTCCTTTGTCTTATTCTCCTTTTCTGTTAACCATTCTGTCCACATGTGTTAGGAACCAACTATTTGTAGCTTTAAATTAAATAGCAAAGTATATAACGTGTAGTTACTGTCATATTGTTTATGGACTCTTATCTATAATTAATTCATTTAAAAGCTTGTGCCCATTTAATACTCTGTTACTATATGTGTTGCATTTCCCTTATTTAAGAACATATTTCTGCCTTAGACGCTGTTGTTATTTGCTCTGCTATGAGTTGTTAGAGTGATCACCCAAGTGTATAATAATGTTGATAAGGCACTTTACATCTGAGGGAATCCTGCCTATCAGAAACATATCATCTCCCCTGTATTCTTATTCTCTCACTTTAGGTGGTTTGGGATGTTTTCATTTTGTCTTAAAATAGATTGCAACATCTTCCAGACACAGCCTTTGTCTTCTGGTGTCTGCAGAAAAGAATAGGACACCAAATTTGGATGGAACTTCTTGGTAGCCCTGCAATGTAATTATTGTCATACAGGTTTTAATATTATATATGACATATAATTTTTTAAGTAATTACATCATGGCACGTGCATCTCTCAGGTTTTTGAACAGTAAAAAAGCTGCAGTTACCTTCACTGCTCCTATGTATTGTGCCTTGTTCCATTTGGATTAGTTATTTTTTAGACTCTAATAGGTTCATCACGTGCAGGTTGCTTGCTTCTGTGAGATGTTGTGGCCCTTTTCATTTCTCCTGTTTTGCTGACCCTGCAGCAGACATCTCTTGATGTCTGTAGCCCCACTCAATAGCCTGAACTCACCTAGTAGAACGAAAAGGAGAAGGAGTTCTCCAATTGTGCTATAGTGAGACAGAGAAAGTAGTCAGGCAGCCTTTCCAGATAAGGCAGTCTGAACCTCAGCTGGATCTGGGTCAGAAGCCACATTTCAGTGGGGAAATACACAGGCCTCATGCGCTCCACTTGTACAGCAGCTCTCAGAAGTTTTTTAAGAGCTGGAATAGATGATGAGCAGCAGGTGAAATACTGCTCCCGAGCTGCTGCAGAAACTTGAGCACATCCCTGAAGGTCTCTATTCCTGTTCTCAGGGAGCTGAAGGGTAGGCAGTTTCTGGATAGAATTTAGTGTGACATTAAAAAAATCCAAAAAGGTATAAATTTTGTGAGAGTCTAATTGGTAGAAGTAAGAGAGTGCAAATGACAGAGAGACTTTCCACCAGAGGCTGTAGTGACAAGGGGAAACAGTTATAAACTGAAAGAGGGTAGCTTTAGATTGCACATAAGGAAGAAATATTTTAGGGTGAGAGTGGTGAGACAATTGCACAAGTTGTACTAAATAATCTTTAGAGGTCCATTCCAACGCAAACTATTTAATTTTGACTTGAGGTTTTTCTTGGACTGATGCTTCTGTTTGCTTGACCTCCTTTTTTTTTTAATCTTTTCTTTTATTATAGCTTGTTGGCTCTTACAAAAATAAAAAAAAAGTACTTCATCCTCTTATTTGCCCATTGGACTCATCAGTGCAATTTCTTGAGGGTAAATTTTGTCATGGAAGGATGATTACATGCTTTTCAGAACAATTTAATTTGATGTAACAATACTGTAACTCTTGTTAAATCTTGCAGAGAGATTCTGTAAAATATCCAAATTAAGCACAGTAACCAATCCATGTCTGTATTTGAATAGTAGCTGCCTGTACTTTATTTTGAATAATGCATTTGTACTACTTTAAAATTAGTAAAAATTATCTGAGATCAAGGTAGATTTGTCCTACCAAAGATAAAACATTTTTATTGCTAATGAAATATTGTGACATTCTACCTAAGTGCTGGTATAATTTCACAGGTGTGCTGAATCATGTTATCATGGGGAACAGGGGACTCTTTCTCTGCAGAAGGTCTAGTCAAGAGGTGCCTAGTATTAAATGGAGTTAATATGCAATTTCATATAATTTGGAGTCTAACCATATTGCTGTTGTAGGTGGGCAAAAAAGAATTCTGTGATACCAAGCCTGAAATCATTTCATCAGGAATGTAAATCAGTTATGTGGTTCAGTTACCAAATGTTGATAGAAACGGCTATAGTAGATTGTTGTTTTTTAATTACAGCTGCTCTGTAACGTTGTTGTGTTACCAGGTTCCAAGAAAGAAAATAGCATAGTATGGCAGTTTGCTATGCCAAATGACCACTGCTCCTGCCAAATATAAATACTACCAGGAGTGGGTTCTTCTATAGGATGATAGCCACATCCCTAATTGATGAATGCCACCTTTCCCTATATGTATTTATGTCCGGATAATTTATTTAAATAATGTTCCTACTACATGCTTTATAGCCTTCTGCCTTTTGCTACACAAATTTTAGCTTATATTGCAGACTGTGCAAGTCATTTGGCAAATGTAATTTCCATCGCTGCATACTAATCGATTTCTTCACAAACACCTGCTATCAGTTATGATAATAAAAATGCCATTCTAAATTGAAAAGGGGCCAAATGGAGCTTCCTAAGGAAATGACTTAAGTGTCTTTCAATGCCTTTAATGTAGTAATGTTCTTGTAGTGCCAACACTTTTTTTCAGCATTTGCATTTTATATAATTTTACTCTATTACATCATTTTTCTGTCTAAATGGTTCCTCATAACTGTTGCTATGAAGTAGTTCATAGCGAAGCTGGAGAGAAATTTCTATGTTTCCTCTCTCATGGGACTAAATCCAGCAACTTTACGTTGGGAAAATTCCTTAGCACAGACCTGATTGGAACATCTGGCCCCTGTGCAAGTATAAATACTAAATGGCTGTATCAGTTCCTATAACATCACTAGGAAAACGTTGTAAAGTTGTTGAGTGCCTTGCCCTTGGACTGCATGCCAGTTTCTTCCTAAAATATAAGCCTAAATTTAGCAGCCAGATTGCAAGTAGCATTTGAATTATCCAGGGTCACTTTATGGCTTCTTCCATCCCGGGAAATAACCTCCCAGCAACAATCTTTGCCAGAACCTAATCATTTTCAGCTCTGCTGGGTCTTGTCTCAGCTCCGAAATGTCTCACTGGCTCTCAGCTGTATTGTCATCTCTCCAGACAATGTCCTCTCTATTATTTGAAAAGAAACAATGCATTTCACTGATTTTTTTCACATTTTCATTTTCTCTTAGCTCTAGCTGCCCAAGCATATGCGCTAAAGGAAGAGAACGATAGTCTTCGATGGCAGCTGGATGCTTATAGGAATGAAGTGGAGCTCCTGAAGCAGGAGAAAGGACAGCTGTTTCGAACAGAAGAAAGCCTCACAAAGGACCAGCAGCTGCAGTTCCTACAGCAGACAATGCAAGGCATGCAGCAGGTATTGCTAAGGAAGAAAAGAACAGGTCTTCTATTTTAGGAAAGTGGTACCATGGGGCTCTGCTGTACTCGAGGCTATTATTCGTCAAGGTCTTGGTTTCTTTTCAGAAAATCGTAGGGACTTTAGATGGGGGAAAAGTGAGTAGAATTGGCGGATATATTTAGGCATAGTCATTGCAGGAATTCATAAACTGCAAACCCATTGATCATTCAAGAAAACTCCATATGCATTTGCTAGTTAGGAGCAAATTCCTCTGTTCGTCTCCTCACTTAATCCAACTGGCCCTGGTACTGCACAAAAGTTTAAAAAAATTGTCTAATGTATCATAGTCAACGTTCTGTGATGTCTTCATTTGCATTCATCTGCATCTTTTTTTCTGCTCCTGTTTGAGAATGACTGAGATATCTCCAGCGTGTCCAGACTACCCTCCTTAACTTGCAAATGGTTAGCAACATCAGTGCTATTTCCTGAGCTTTTATCCTTAGTGCTGACCCATGGATGTAACCTTTTCATTCAGACAGTTTTTAAGTGGTTTAGTGCAGCAAAAAAGCTTTTTCCCTGACACCAGTCAACGAGAAACTGCAATGTGTCCCTGCAGGGGCAAGGGGTGTCAGTTTATCATAATTATTATCCCTTATTTGTTAGCGTGCTGCTGACACTGTGCTGGGTGAGTCTTGGCAAGCACATCCAGAGCGCTCCCACTGCGTTGTCTGACATGTCCACTGACACGCGAGCAGCCCTTCTCCAATGTGCATGTGTGCAGCATCTTCCCTACCCAGGAACGTGTGTTCAGCTGGTGCATGACAGAGCACAAGGGCAGTGGCTCACCACGGCGCTGGACTGTGCTCCCAGCTGGAGTGGAGCTTCTCAACCTGGCACTGCAGAGGTTAATTTTGCTTCCTTCATTTGCAGCATCGCACACACTCCTCTGTCACCCCCGGTTATTAGATTCCAGAAGGGGACAAGTTGTACCCACTTCCAGACTGCACTAAGCTGCTTTTTTATGGCAAAACCCAGGAGATACTCATCTACATATGAGCTGCCTTGTTGGGTTAGGAATTGCATGGCTGTCCTGGTACCCATCGAATTCAGCAAGTCTGCAAATCCCAGCTAACACCCAATAACAGAGCACAAGGCAACCCTACACGCATATCAACACAGCCCCTTTAGGCCTGCAGAGTTTTACAAAATCTGGGTGATTTATTGTATAGTGGAATAATTCTGACCAAAATACTTTAAAAATTAAAAATAAGTAATTTATAATTCAGGAATAAAATCTTTTCCAGACTTCAGAATTAAGTCATTAATCAGAAATACTTGAGGTTTCTGTATACTTTAGATAAGCTTGAGGTCTGTTCATGATCTTATCCTTATATAAATGGAAACTTAAATATCACTGGTTTTAATAAATTTAACACCATATGCAAAGATTGCACTATATTTCATCCTGGTGCTAATTCTCTGTTAAAATTAGTGAAAAGTAAGCATAAAATACTACTAAATAAAAATTCTGTAGCCCTAGCACACATTTGGCATTGTTTTAATTTTCTGTCTGGGGTCTGGAGGAAGTATAATCAAGTCTGTAGAATATAAATAGATTTTTATTGAACTTCAAGCAAATGTTAATAATGCAAATCAATAACACAGAGTGACTGACTTATCTTTCTGTTCAGCTGGCCGTGGACACTGTAGTCCCTATTCCTCTGAGAGTTTCTATGTTCGTGACGGTTTTGCTGTGAGGTTCTCAGTGTTTCTAGTTTGCCATCTCAGGGTCAGACCTACTTGCTCCCAATGGGATATAATTAGAGATGGCCCAAGGAGCTGGAGAAGACACTGCAGATAATCCAGTCTGACAATATGCTGAGGAGAGCAGCAACACAGAAGCACGAGAGGTGAAGTTCAGAATATTTGGTGGGAAATTATCAGTCAGTTAAGCAGCTAGATGATGGTTTTGGATTTCAGTAATTAGCCATAGTCATGACATCCCATAACCTTTGTGATTTTCATGCAGTTATTGCATGAATATGTAGAAATAAACCTTTGATTTAGGTAGACTCAGTTTTATCTCAGCTTGGTTTTGTAAATGTTGAGAGATGACAACCTTAGCTGAAATCCGTCAGTGTAGCAGGTGCTCAGCATCTATGGAAATCAGTCTCACTATGAAATATTAAATATATATCCAGGACTTGAATATAAATAATTTAACAAGAAGACCTGTATTCCCTTTTATCCTTTTGTATATATTAAAATTAATTTCAGACAAGGTAAACTGAATGCCACTGAATTCCTGAATCCTTCGTACATGTCAGCATTAAAAAACATATTTCTCCTTCTTCTTTTCTCTTCATTCTCTCCCACTTTTTCATACACTTCTTCTTCTAACTCTGAAAACTAGAGAACAAGTGTTTTGAGCTGCAGCCTGAAAAGCAGATTTATCTGAGAAAAATTGGATGCGTGTTCAGAATCAAGACTTTTTTTGTAAACATATTTGGTGCCAAACAATAGCAAATAACACAACACCAATGTATTTTTAATGTACTTCTACCATCTGGATGTTTTTCAGGATTCTTCCCTGAATTTGCAGGACTGATGAAATGAATGTTTATTTTCTCTTCCATCACTCTCACTGATCCAAAGTAGCACCAGTAAAATCACACAGATGTTTGCTTATGAAGTGTACCTTATGGGCAGTAGTAGCAACCTCTTTATTTGCTGTGTCTAAAAAAAGAAAATCCTTTGGACTAATGACATTGAACTTATGGGGGTTTTAGTCAACTTCCTCCATAAAACTGTGTCACAGTTTAATTTCATACCCACTGCGAGATCTCAAACAAATGGAAATAATGTCTTGTATCCATGGTAACAAATGAGATACACTTTACCTGATTTTGAGATGGAAATTGAATTAACTTGTCACTGCTGCATAGGTGGTATTGCCTTCAATTTATTTCTATATGAGAACACACATACCAAGAAGATCACTTTTTGAATGGCTCTTTTTCCAGCAGCGTTTGGTATGCTCTAAAAAAGTCTGTGATCACAAGAAAGGATGTTTTAGTTGTAACTATTTTTGCAACACTTCACAGCACAGCTGCAAGAATTTTTTTAATCTTGTCTCTCTGTCTGAAATGTTTTATCAGTTACATGACTATAGGTAATGCAGAAAATATCACCTACTAGTGTTGCTTAATGCTTGAAATTATAAGGCTCGGTTTCCAGTGGGTATATAATTTCTCCAAATTTTAACCATTTAGTTTAGCATATTCCATGTGGACTAGCAAGCAGAATTCTTTTGAAAAAAATCCTCAACAAAATCTTTCAGCCATTCCAAGAACAAAGCATGAAAAATATACTTTTATTGTATATTGTTCATCAAATATAATTCTTGAAGAAATGCACTTGCCACCTTTATGCTTTGAAACAAAGGCTTGGAATTTGACAGTAAGTCTCTATTGAATTAACGATGTGGTTTCCAGATCCTTTATACAATCTGTCTGAAACTGATAGTGTTAGCAAGCCTTTGAAAAAATGTCAGTTTGCCACATAGGAGATGACACTCATTAGCATGTGTTAGAGCAAATTTTAGATTTTTACTGGTCATTCAGAGTTTTTCATGAACCACTTCCATAGCACAGACATCAGTGCAATGTTTTAAGCCTCAAGTTAGTCCTGAGTCTACAGAGTACACCTCCGTTAGCATGGGTCTGATTTAATAAGTTAACTCTACCTTTTTTGTCAGCTTAACTGGCCAAGGAATGGGGCCGTGCTTGTGTTGCTGTGCTGATTCCTGAGCTGATACATTTGCCAATAGGCTGGTAATTTTGCATTTTGCTTCATTGCATCATGTAAATGTAGGATAATATTCTTTCCTCTCATAACTCCCTGAGCATGATGAGCTGAATTTAGCTCCTGCAGGCAGGGGTGTCATCCACAAATCCCCATTTAAATCATGCTTCCATATATGTTATGTCCAGGAAATGTATACAAGTGCCTACAGTTCTGCTATTGCACATGCTAGGGGTATATCTGAGACATTTAAGAGGCACCTCATTGCCCCCATCCCCGAAGGGGCCTGATTCACTGGCTGGGCTTGGGATCATGCTCCTAACACACAGTGACAGCACAGGCTCCCCTTCGCTGGCGGTGGTGCGTTAAAGCCCAGCCATGGGGTTATTGCAGTAGCAGGGGATGCGCCGCAGCGCCTCTCTTAAAATTAGTGCTCGAGCTGGAAAGCCAGAACAAAGGGAACAGTCATGTGTGGTGGGTGTAGGGCTGGCATAAAGGCTGACACACTGCTGTGAGTGCCACCAACTCAGCTCGGTGTGTCTCAGCAGGAGACTGAACATATTGTGACCCTGCTGATGACCCACATGGGTGTCACTCTGACGCAGTGTGATGAAAGTCCACTTTTGTCTTCTCTTCTTTTTCTCCCTAGACAATACCAATTTAATGTGAGTTGCAATGCAGATTGTGAACCTGAACACTCAGAAGCCAGGAGCTGCCAGAACGACTGGCTGTGCATTTTGCTTTGTATACCTCAGAGACCCTTCCCTATTTGGTGCCACAGGCAGAGAGTACACAGTTAATCATCAACTGTTCAATACCTTCCTGTCCTTGCTGTTCAATATGCAGCTCAAGGTCTTTCTGCAAAGGCCACATTGCTCCCGAATTTCCTACCTACTGAGGACTTTCTTTTGCAGTTTACTAATCATTTAACATGTAAAATAAATAGCACACGCATCTGAGACTGATACACCTTTTTTAAAGGGTTCTGATAAATGCCAGATGACTAGCAATCATAAAACCACAGGATCATTTAGCTTCTAAAGGACCTTTAATATCATCAAATCCAACAATTTAGCCAGTATTGCCCAGTCCACCACAAAGCCATGCGCCTAAGCACCACATCTATACATCTTTTAAATACCTCCAGGGATGGTGACTCCACCACTTCCCTGGGCAGCCTGTTCCAAAGCTTGACAACCCTTTTGGTGGAGAAATTTTTCCTAATATCCAGCCTAAGCCTCGTTTCAGGCTTTCAGTGTTCATCCAGGGTAGGACTGTTTTGTCTGTGATATGCCTCACTTTTGTGGTTGGGAGGGTGGTAATTGCTGTTGGAGTGCATTGTAGCTCCCTCCTTACACTCATTGCTCCCCCAAAGGAGGGTGGTCAGGGTACATATTTGGTGATGTGGACTGTGGGGAGCACACATTTTCCACAGTACCATCACTGGGAGACAGATTATGACTCTTTTGTCTAATTGAGGTGTCACGAGGGGCATCTATCAGCTTTTTTAGCAAGACCATGTACCTCTAAAATATAGTAACTCTTCTGAGTAGAAAATCCAAAGGTAACTAGTGTTGGCCTCACTATGCTGCCTTTGAAATTATTGGATTTCTACTATTACCAGGCACTGGAGCAGAGCCAATCCATTTTCAGATGAAGGTAGCAGATTTTTTTTTCTACAAGCAAAGATGGCACTGCTCAGGTCTTTCCTTCCCTTTTTTTTTCATAGCTTTTTCTCATACAAGTAGTAGAAGAACTGACTACTCCCATGGTCCACACTTGTTCAGTGGGAGCAGGGACAAAAAAGATTTCTGTGCAGGAGCTTGCAACAGACAGTAGGGCAGGGCATCGTGAGGCTTTTTTCCCTCATCAATCTTTTAACCAATCTACCACCTATTAAGTTCCAGTAAGCCTCAGCTGGCGTTGAGGTCTGCAGGTCTCAGATCCTTCACGTGTGTTGTCAACTGTCACAGCCCTTCCTTTCTGTCACATACAAACATTCTGAAATGTCAGAAGCCACAGACACAGGTGCTGGTGGCTGAAAATTGCTGAATCTGGTGCTGTGTAAGTGCCACGGCCATTATAACAATGATATACCTTTATATATACAGGTTCTAGTAGCAGTTTAGTGCTGAAATTAAGATCATTGTTGAATAGATGGAGCATGTTATGGCTATATTTATTAATATAGCCTAAGTGCAGAGGAGATTTGTAGCCTTTTTTTATTCCATCTACCTCTTGCTCACCAAACATCTATTCAAGATACAACCCAACCAATGTACTTATGCACAACTATAAACTGATTCTTCTCCAAAGGAGCATTAAAGAAGAGTATATATAAGAGATTTAAAAAAAATTTTAAAAAGCCCTTTTATTTGCATTTTACCTGGTAAATAAACAGACCAGAATAATTATGTTGGAAATGTTTTTAATTGCTACTCTTGCAGTATGAATTCCAGTTAGAGCTTTCTGTTTTCCTGTAAAAGTGGTGCTGGAGTAGTAATGGCAGTACTGATAACCTTATAGGGAATGGATACACGTTAAATGTGAGGGACTGGACCCAACATCCAGATGTTCACTTCCAGGCCTGGCCCTTCTCTTATCCAGTGGCTGATATTTGAAAACTGGTTAAGAAATAAGTGATCTCCCAGGAGAGAGAGAAATGTTCCCATAAGTGTTATCTGTGTTCTCTTGCTTTTCAGGGCTCCGTACAGTCCAATCCATGTTTAAACTTCCAGAAAACACTTACTCTTTCTGATTATATTAAAAAAAAAAAAAAAGAAGGAGCAGCTGGCAATTAAGTGCTATTTATTGACCAGATCTCAGACAAGCCAAATGGGTTCTCTTTTCTGTTTAACAACCTTTCTTTATTGAAAGTAGTGTTTGATTTCCCACTTCTGCAACCACCACTTCAATAATATTAGGGGAGTGTAAATAAGGGCCCACAGATACTTTAAGCACCATATTCCCAACAGCTGTTCTAGTGGTAAGATGGAGAAGACTAGCATCTTTTTGTCTGCTAGTGCCAGTAAAGCTAGACTGATATTGGCAGCAAGAATAAATCCTTCACAGAGAAATAATTGGGTGCACACATTTTATTTACAATATGAAATAAATCAACTAATATCTTCATTAACATGCTTGTGTAGTCTAGTGGTGGTGAAGGACAAATCTTATAAGTTTTACAGTCCAGTGATCTTACATTAATTTTTTAAAAGATCCTAAATACTAGCATTGGCTTGCTGATTAGAATTTTCAAATGTGTTTGACGCTATCAGTGCTAGGAACTCTGTTTCCATTTCTAGGAATTGTGTTTCAGTGGAAATTACACTGGGTAAATTGATTCTCTTCCATAATATCGTTCTTCTAATTAAATTGTTATTCCCCATCAAAATAAATAAAGTACTTTTTCTTGAATAAGAAATCAGAATTTAAAAGATCTGTTTTGGTTTGTTGAGAAAAGGCATCCTGTATCATGCTCATTTTCAGTTCCATGAAAGAAGAGATGCGATCACACTGCCCAAGTGCAATTAACTGGTGAGGAGTTATCCACGATGGACAGTACAGGTGAAAGACTGGAGAAGATTAAGATGTTATGACTAGATGACCATGTCTTCTTTTGGCTGTGCATCATGCAAGGTGCCAACTTGCTGCCTTGTAGGACAGATATGAGGGCAGAGGGAACATGATGCTCATTTGGGATCAGCCTGCTTTCTTTGGTCAGGATCAGGATCCACTCACCTGCTGTCAGTAAAGTCGACGGCTATGTAATATTCCAATAATCTCATTTAGAAAAGAAAGGAGGGATCTTTATTGATGAGATGCAATGGGCTTTAGTCAAGCTTCTCCCCTTCACAGGCCACCACCAGAATCAAAGACCTTGTGTAATTTGCTGTGAAACTCAGATCCCAGAGCGTGATCCCTGATGCTATAGAGCTAAGTGTCTTAATAGCAAATTTAAATTCTGAGAGGAAGGATTGATTCTGTAAGGTTCCTAAGGACTTGGTCTTTTCTTCATTTGATGCAAAAGTCCATAGCTGACTGAAGAAAACTTGTCTTTCTTGATGAGTAAGTGGTATACTTGAAAATTACTTGGCAGAGGAAAGCTGTAGACTATCTCTTAAACCATTCATTGCACCACCCGTGTTCTCCTTTCCTCTGCTGCCCAACCCTTAACACTGCCTCTTGTAGCTGATGTGGCTGAATTGCTAAGCCTCACAGAAACAAAAGAAACTGAGAGGTACTTCTCTGATATCTATCAGCTATTCTCTAGAATCTTAGAAAAACTGAAGTCAGAAGGTACATCTGAAGGTCATGTACGCCTCTGCCCAAAACAGGAGCATCTCTGGAGGTGTCTCAGTTTTGTTCAGGACCTTGTCCGGCTATGGTCTCAGTACCCCAAGGATGGAGAGTTCACAGCTTCTCTGAGCCCTTGTTCAAGAGGCTGGCCATCCTCACTGTGGAATATTTTCCTGATAAAAATGTTTCTTGCTGAATATGTGTTTATTTGTTCTCAACTCTTACTCAAGAAAAGCCTGACTACATCTCCTCTGTAACCTCCCCCTTGGTAGTTTCAGTGACCGTGTCCATCTGTCTGTTTTCTCTTTTGGTTTATTTCTTACGATACAGGCCTGCCTGCAACTACTCTGAGCACTGTAGAGCTGTAGGACCTCTGGAGTCAGTCTAATAGCAGGGGAAGGGAAGCATGGCAAACACCTCCCTAGGGAAGCAGCTGGACAGATTTGTTCTTTAGTGCCACCACACACATTCACCCATCAGGTGTGTGGCCAGCTCCCCAGCCCCCTCTGAGGTGGTTAAACTGTGGAGGAAACACGTTCAGCATGGTCTTTGCCTTTGGCCAGAGAGCCAGGAAAACTCACTTTGCAGGTGAATGCCCATCAAGCAGAACCTGGGCTGTTCATCCGCGTGCAGCTCTTCACCAGCCCTCTTTCATCACTGCAAACCCCATAATCCATCCAAATAATGCCATCCATACAGCCAGGGGCACAGCCAGTCCCTGAGAGCTGGCAGGGATAAGAAACATTGCACTATCACACTACGTTTCTTTTTAATCCCTTAAAAAATCCCAGACCCACAGTCATACTCTTTCTTTTAATAATGCCTTGCTGCAACATGGCTAACTTCCTTGAGGGCTCATTTCTAAAGCTTCTTTGACTTGTCTTTCACATTCTCCTGTTTCCTTGGTGATTTGTCAGGCCTCATCAGCGTCTTGTTACTAATGCATATTTGCTCAGCTGGGAAGTCACTTTCTCATTATTCAAGCCTGCCATGTGCTGGCCATTTGTGATATGAAATCTTGTCTGTCTTGCAAAAAGAGAAAGACACTCTTCCAGACAGTCCATGGGAGTACTGGGAGAGGGATTTGTATTTTTATTTTGCCAGTGGTTGATTTCTTTTTAATTCATTATTCCTTTTCCTCCTACCTAAGGAAGATTCTGAAAGGAAACATTTACCATCCTTCCCCTCTGTATTTGTGAACAGCTTCTAAGAATTTTAAAACGTTAATTTCCTTGCAATTTTTGTCATTTTCCATTTGGCAAACTCTTAACTTCTTTTTCTTTAGGTAAAATAAAGTCAGAAAAGATGGAACAAGGTTGTACTTGGGTAAAAAGAAAAAATATAATAAAACATCAGAAATTGCTATCATAAGTGAGTGCTTAAATTTTTAGGTGAACTCTGCAGTCATTTGAATGCTGTGATTTCATACTTTTCAGATCTCTGATTCACATGTAGTTTAGGGGAAAGGATTTCGCTTTTGCACAAGTGAGGGCTGCTTCCCAGGGTTACTGTTTTACATGCATGCCTTGGTTTCTTTTGGACTGAAAAAAAGTAGCATTGGTTGGGATACAGCCTGCCTATTTGAGACACAGAAGTTTCACCTTCTTTTTAGGCACCTAATGAATCCATTCTTCCTGTATAGGGATATATTTCCTGTAGGTAGTAAGTGGAGAGTAATACGAATATGTTTCTCCTACACATTGTATGGGCAGGAGAATTCAGTTTGCCTGAGTTCAGTGGGTGTTGAAGATGACCATTCAACCGAGTTGGCTCAGTTAAGCTGTGTAAGAGCATCCCTCTTTGACTGATACACTAATTTCAGAGACCTTTAACAGAGATCATTTCTGGACATTCTGCAGCTACTCCATAAATGGGAGAGTCTGTGCGTCCTTCCTGTGGCTGAACAGGCTGGGTTCACTGAAGCTGCCTGCACAATCTGTGATCGACATCAGCGCTCGCACTCCAGAGGTGTTCTTTTGTCTGCTCCTCCTTACTGCCCTTTCTTTAAAATCTTTGTAACCTTTTCATACTTCATTTCAAGCAGCTGTAGAGAAAATCATAAACAAAATAGCAGGGGCAGGGCCATTCAGCAGTATAACTGCTAAACTTGTGGCAAATGCTGGTGTTCCTTTTTCATTATTCTGTCAGCCTTACAGCATCCTGAGTAGAGCCTCAGACCCTGCAGTCACTTCTGATCTGCCTCCCTTTCCTTTGCATGCAAAGTCGCTGGTTTCATGCTGGAAATCATGCTTCCGTTATGGGATCCTTGTCTGTCCTGCTAGGCTTGGGATGCGACCACACTTCTAGGTATGTCCGTAATTTATATTCAGATGCATGCTGCCTTTTGGGGAGCAATGAAGGACTGTGGGCAGGGAGGAGGAGAGGAAAGAGAAGGAGTATTTCATGGCTGCACAGTGCTACACAACAGCAAGCCATTACTTCCCCTTTAGGACTTCTCATATATTCCGAGGCAGTGTGTGCTGTTCAGTTGTTAGCATTCTTGGCCACACTGGCACTGCATTGTACACAGCCTGAGTAATTCAGCTGGCTTCAATAATGCCATCTATATTTAATGTTTCAGAAGCTGCAAAGATTGGTTTAAGATGGTAATTTTCTGTCTGTGTTTTTGAGATCTATGCAATATGGGTGGTACTGCACTGTCTCTGGCAGGGATTCAGCAGTGGGAATGTGTGAAAAAAAGATCAAAATAAAACACACACCCTCTTTTGCCCCACATAATGAAATTAGCTACCTGCTTATTATGTACAAGGAGGATTTGGTCCTCGTGAATGAAGGAAGTTTAACAAGGAATAGTGATATCTATTATTTCTACACAGAGCAGTTCCAGAGTTGACACTGGAAACAATGTCTTGCGTTTTTTGAGGGGGAGTCTAAAATGCATTCATTGATCTCTGGACAGGCAACCAGGAGGTTAATTCTTTCTGCTTTCCCATCTACTCTCTGGAAATACCGGTAAGAGGATATTAGTGGTGTCTGCCAGTCTGATCTGGTCCTACTACACAGCTTCATCTCCTAGGGTCAAGCTGGCCGCTGTGGTGACAAGCACTTTTGGTTGCACGTAGACCAGCTGAGCTTCCAGACTGCTGCTGGTGGAGCTCTGCAGGTGTCTCTCTTCAAGATCATCAGAGCTGTGATGAGCTCTGTGACATGCTTTTCCACTTCCTGACACTTGCATTTTGGTTCAGAGAAAAGACACTGGCATAACATGCAGGGCACCCTCAGAGACCCAAAGAATTGCACACTCAGGACATGGAAGACAACAGAAACATGAGCTGTATAGCCATGAAATCAGTTCTTTGCCTGATAAAACTGGGGAACTTCTATCCGAATGCTGTGTCACAAAGCTGGGGACATCAGGGCTTAAAGGGAATGGCCAGAGACGTGAGACAAGATTGAAAGAACAGACACTTGTATAGCTGTGGTGGCCACAGGTGTGGTAGGTGGGTTTCCTACACTGGGAAACTCTGGCAGAAAGGCTGTGCGAGATGGCAAAGTAGGTGGAACAGTATCAGACAGTATAATCATTGAAACCAAGAATATTTTTTTATTTTGATTGATTGTGGTATATTCTTGAAAGAAATTTGAAGGGCAGAAGAAATGTCTACAGGATCAATTTTTAATAAGCAGATATATGTATGAAAAACAAAGTAATTCTGAATAATTAATACCTTCATCTTGGCGTCATTCATTATAATCTTTATGGAAAGGCTGCCTGTTTATAAGCAGGCATGACAGCAGTCTCTGTTATGAAACTTGTCTCATTCCTGCCAGTGTAAGATCCTTTTCCCATTTGCTTCTAACTTTGCCAAACATCACGTGTTTGTGCTGAAATTTTTCAGGCTGTTCATCTGTCTTAGGCTGATATTTTTTTCAGTCACATTTATTTCTTCATTTTCCAAAATGAGACTAAAAGAGAAAAAAATGCTGTTTGGCAGGTATAACTCCTTGTTACAACTTCTTGGTGGCAGCATCAACTGCTCAGGAAAAAGAAATGTCCAAACCCGACCCATGCAAAATTAGCAGGTTCTGCGGCTTTTGGAGATGAATACAAGGGAGAGAAAAAGAACATTAACCCCCCAAGGGATGGCTCCAAATTTTAAATAATTTTAACATCTTTGGGGGTTGGATGGGGAGGTCCCAGTCCTGTGAATGAAAAACCTTATGTGTGACTGGGAATACAATACCTTAGTTACAGCTACTCTGCTTTCCAACCCTGTGAAAATAGGACACATTTACTGTCTTTGGAGCCTCTGCACACACAGTAAACCTTCAGTAGTTGACAGTTCAACCACTAAGACTGCTGGAAGGTTTTATCTCATATCAAGCTCTTTGTAGCTCATAGTCCAATGAGAATGCACACTCTTTTACCTCAGGGAAACTGAGAATGTTGGATATTTTCCTGGGATTCCTGTTCCTCGCTGGTCCAGAGCCAAGTACAAAGATGCAGAGCATCACATCTCCCTCTCTCTCTCTCATGCTCTCAGAGTCTTCCACACCAATTCCTCCCATCCTCGGACAGTTTTGGAAAAATTTCCTTAAACACAAAACAGGAAAAATCAGGATCAAAGGAAGGGGTATATAATTAGACTAAATCATAGTGGGAGATCTCAGTGGGAGATGTGAAAATAAAACAGTGGAAGTTTGTGAGCTGATCCGCAATATGTAAAATGTGGCCATGGAAGAACCACGGGGAGGGGGTGGGTGGGATAGATAAGGAGGTTTTAGTTCAGTTGTGTAAACAAGTTCAACCCAAGAGTCAGTGTTGGTTTCCTCTTTGTAAGAGTCATTCAGTAGTGAAAGGTTATTCAAGGGCAAAATGAACTGAAAACTCACTTGGGATCTTCCAGATGTGAGTTTATGAAGTTGTTCAGAATGATGGCCTGTAGGGTTTCTCCCAGAAGCTGGAGTAAAATTCTCTCAACCAGCATGAAGGTGGAATCTGGCCACACTGGTGAGACGTAACCACTCAGAGAAGACTCCGAAATGGGGGCAAAGACTCCTTTCTCATAATATGTTCAGGTGTGTGAGGTCAAACAGGTTGCAGCTGCGAAGGAGAGGACATCTCACTGGCTGCTATTAGGTGACAGTCTGCTTATCACACCTCAGGTGTTTCAGCTACTGACTATTGAGTGGGCTTATAGTATCTTTCTGGTGTCTTGTGTTCTCTGCTTCTCTTCTGAGGACTGGAGTCCATTCTTTCTAAATTGCAGACATCAGCTAGAACTATCCTAGGTGAAACTTAAAGGTATGTTGTAACATGAGTTTACATGGGGTGACTAGATGGTCCCTTCTGCATGGTAACCTGCATGGGTATCAGCATGTGACATATGGCAGTGTACACAAATCCAGTGTATCTTCTGAAAATGTGGGAAGTAGTACCCAACAGGCAAGGTGAACACACCCCTGTTCAAGAAATGCCAAAGAAGAGCTTCCCACACAAAAGTTGGTTGGGTATGAGCCTCAGTGGAAGATATCTAGTTATTTCATGGAAAAATCTTGAGATTCAGAACGCTCTTGAGCTGTGGTAGAGTGAAAACACATACCAGAATGTCTCTTGAATGCTCCCAGGGAACAGTCCAGGCGGCATGATCCATCAAAAAACTAACCAACCCAGCTGGACTGTAGAGTGTGTGAGATATAATCAGACATATACCCACGTGTATTTTTACTTCAGTGGCTGAATTAATCCATCATACTGATGTTCACTTACAACAGAAATACACTACCAATAACTCCACCAGTCCTTAAAATGTCATTTGTTTCCAAGTCACTCTGAAAACAATGCTGACACCATGTCCTTTGATGCCTGGGACTTCCAGTGCAGTGGAACAAGGCCAAGACTTTTTCTAAGTTTGCTATCTGTAACTTACCAAGAGGCTGAACGCCTGCAACATCAGTTTCAGTCAGACACCAGCCTTAAGCACAACCATAAACTAAGCTTTAGATGTAGGTACATGGTTAAATCAGTAATGCATGTTAGTAAAGCAATTAGTAGTTCAATTAGTCCTTTAAATGGAGTGTGCTTACGAGCAATATGTTGCCCCAGAAAATCATAGTTTCCTTTCTTGTTCCCTAAGAGAAAACACATAAACTCTTTTCTTAACCTGTTTGTCTGCTCTTGCTCTTCATCAGTGTCTAACATTCTTCACATCAATACAAAAATATATAACTACTTCAGAATTAATTAAATCTACTGACCTGCTCTTGGCAGTCACAATAAATCTATGCAGAATCTAAAGCTAGCCAAGACCAGGGGACGTGGGCTTTCAGATTTGCTCCTTCATCCCAGAATTCTCTTCATAAAAATAGATTTTGGTCATAGCTTTTTGTTTTGACAGTAGATCAGCAGTCTTCCTGGCTGATATATTGATTGTAGGGCATCAGTCTTCCTGATCTAATAAAATATCACAGCACGAGCCGAAAAAAAAAGAAAAAGGAAAGCTTTTGTCTTCTTGGCAAGTCAGTCTGAAAGCTTTCCAGAATATTGCTTTGCATAGAATGAAAATGGCTGTGGGCCAATGACTAATTATATTAAAGGGCTGTGCTTTTAAATTATTTATGTACCATAGTGTTTACCCAAGTATTATTAAAACCACCGCATATACTTCTACAAATAAGATTTTGGTTCAGATGAATGTGACAGTCACTCTGTGGGTGATATACTGTACCAGGAGTTTCTTCTTTAATATAACAAATAGCTTAATGCACATTAACAGATGCATTACTCGTGGAGCACTGCTGCAGAAGGAGATGCAGATGAAAATAATTTACCTCTGGTCCATTTAGACACAGCAGATTATGCAACAATAATAAATGTAGGAGCAGGCTGCAAAACATTGTTTGAAATGAGGATTTGTCAAACTGGGGATTTTAAACTGCTTTGGATCCAGACAATGCTAACCAGAAACTTCTTTTGTTTTTGCAGCAATTGCTGAGCATACAGGAAGAATTAAATAACAAAAAATCCGAACTGGAGCAAGCAAAGGAAGAGCAAACGCATACACAAGCGATGCTTAAAGTCCTGCAGGAACAGGTGAGTGATTTTGGCAGGAGAAAAATGCTGGCTTAGGCGTGCTAAGGGGGATGAAGGTGAAACCATTAGCTCTGAAAGTCTCATGGCTTCACCTCCAAAATCCATAGGAGTCTGACCACAGAATATGCTGTGAGCAAGACATAACCTTATGTAGCCTGTCTGTCTGCTTTGATTAGGCTAACAGAGTTTGAGAAAACAGAGTGAAAAGGGACCCTTACTTTATACTATCCAATATTAGGTTTCATGTCTTGAGTAGTATTTCCTCTTCTGTATTCTACATAGATATCAGTGTTTTTGCTCTGAATTAAAAAAAAATGTTGAGGGAGTTAAATATACCTGAACCAGAACAGCTCTTCCTTTTAAGATTAGTATTGAAAAAGACATTTTGGCATCTCCTGTGTAATTCACACAAGTATGAATATATAAAAAACTTACACTGGCATTATCATAATGGCATTAAAAAAGTAGTTATCAATGCACTTATTTAAGCAGTGAGAAGCAAATCTCTGTAAATCTGATTATCCCACCTTCTTTGAGACTAAGGTGTACTATGACACAGAGAAGTATATTTGATAATATTGTTTTATAAGGATGGTAAGATGGATAGCTACACAGCAAAAAGAAAGTCTGGTCCTAAATCTGTAAATCTAGAGAAGAAACAGTGCATTGTGTGCAAGCACAGTGTGCACAAATACATGTTGTCTGTATAGACCACGTGGCTTGGACACACTGAAATTGAAAATCCCCACCTGTGCTGCACAGGCACAGTCTCTGCTTTGAGACGTTATTTTAACCCTATTCTGTATAAACTGTCAGCTAAAATATTTGATGGCTTAGTTAAGTATTTGCAGTTTAAGGCCCGTGGGATCTGAATTGCTTAGGTCGCAGACATTCAAAATGCTGATGATTCTTATGGTCAAGATTTTTCATCTTGTATGTCTGGATATGTCTGCAGACGATGTATACATTACATTAGGAAAAGTAAATTATGTTTATTTCAGATTTTTTTCATGTTCATTATGAAAGCTGGGACTTTGGTCCACATTTAACATTTATCTTTGAACATATCTGATGACAAATATATTCTACAAACTAGTAATTTAGATTCTGGAAGCTTTTATGTTCAGATACATGTTCTTAGCACTTATGGTCACAGAGATAACCTAAATGAAAGCTGAGGCAAGACTGTAATACAGAAAATGCCATGAGGAAGAATGGATTTGGTAATGACAGAATCTTTATAAACACAGATTCCACCAGGTCTCTTGAGTTAACTGCATCTCATTTCCATTTTCACATGGCTTTCAAGATATAGCATTATGAAATGCTTTCAAAAAAAAGAAGAAGAAATTGCATGAAGTTATTTTATATCTTTGTAGCAATTTTATGCTGCAAAAACCTATAGGAAGATCTTGCAATGTGAGGCCCAGTAGGGACCACCAGGGCAGACTTCTGAATCTCTGCAGACTCCTCCTAATTGCAAATCAAATGTGCACTCATGCTAGGCAGACAGGCGAAACAGTAGCTGGAAGAAAGGCAGGGTGGATCTGCATTTCTCTGGAGAATTAGCTCTGAAATGTGCCTATGGCCAAGACTGTAAGTAGCCAGAATTCCTAAGGAGTGCTAGGCAGCCAGTGTGCTCCTTCAAGAACCCTGAATGAGTTCCAAAAGTTTCCAGAACAGCAGAAGCCCTAGCAGTAATGACCCTCCACTTGCCAAGACTCACAGCTTTCCTTTACAAGCACCACAGCTTATCTGTGTGTTTTATCCACAATGGGTATTGAAAATCATCCAGCCGAGCCAAGTAAATAGAGCATTTCTTTCAAAAATAAATAGCACAGGACTCCTGCCTTGACTTTATGGCTTGTTTTTGTGAGAGGTTTGCTAAAAACTGCCTTTTCATCCCAAGCTGGCAAAGGGATCCTTCCCTGCCTCACTGAGGGCGTGTTTGCATGGGGAGGTGCAGCTGTGTCTGAGCAGGGCTGCTCCATGCACCCCCCAGCTGCATCCAGGCTGGCATGCCCTGCTGGGAGAGGTCCCACTTGCTGGTGCACCATATTGCATTGCTGTAGTCAAAAGGCTTCTGAATCACATCCAGCACGTGGCCGTCACCTCTGGCTGTCTGAGGGATTCACACCCGCTGGTTCGAGTCAGGCCTACCCCACCATAGCATTAGATTTATCAGATAGTTCTGATTCCTCATCCCTTCTCCTTCCAGGCAGGCCCCTGGTGGTTACTGGCACTAGTTCTGTGCGTTGCCTCAGCACACTCTCCACTGCTAACATCACGCTCACCCCTGACTTGCCCTGGAGTCAGACTAGGGGGAAAGGCAAGTCCTGTTTTTCCAATATTGTACATTTTTCTGAACTTCCTATTCCAACATTTCTCTATATAGCATGTGAGAGAAGAATATGATTTAAATAATAATGTAGAAAAAAAAATATTGGAAAAAAAGGGACTTCACCCCTTTAGCCTGTGGGAATGCAGCTGCATGCTTTCTACCCTTAAGTTTTCCACCATTATCTCCACTGGTTCACCTTCACCTCTTCCTGCAGAGGTCCTAGTCTTGGCATGGATGCAAGCACCTTCTGGCCTGAGCTCTGGCATCCTTTTCAGAGTATGGTGTGCAGTAAAAGAGATGGAGAGGCTCAAGCATCCTCTCTGCATTATATTAACTGATGAAGCAGTGCCAGGGCGATAATGGTGGGAAACCATGGCGGAGTGAAAGCCTGCAAGACCAAAGTAGGCTACAGGCTGAGCCCAGTCTCCCATCAAACCCACGTGTGGCTGATGTGGCATGTCACCAGAAGAACACATTGCCAAGGAGCCGCAGTCACCAAGGGGTGACAGCACTTTATCAACCTGGAAAGGGAAAGGCGAAGCGTAAGTAATGAATAGCATTCCTTGAGCACTCAGCACACTCGCATCAGCATGCAGAATGGTTTCAGAAAACTGAGCATGCTCTCCTGACCTCATATTCAGATGACTAACTCAGCTGAACCCAACAGTACTGCTCATGTTGGGTGAATTTCTATAATGAAGATTTGGCAGTATCAGGAAACAGCTCTTTCAGCCACACTGTGATGCATAAATACCTAATTCTGGTGCTTGGCTGGAAGTAGCCATCTCAGCTCATTGCTACCAGCTATCCTTACAGTGAGGTGGTTTCACAGGATGGTTATTTTTTCAGAGTAGGGAAAACATGTAGCATTCACTGGAAATGCACCACCCTGCTGTCAGTATAAATTGCTGACTTCTTGAGGCTTTTGAAAGATGAGCTTCAGTGAATTGAACCAGGACACATGATGATTTTGCAGTCCCCAGACATCCTTTGTACTACTTTATCAGGAAGTGTTGCCCTCTTCTCTCTCCATCAGGACTGGTTTAGTGGCTTGAGTAGCAGTTCCTGAACTGGTGCAGTTCACAGCCCTGCATAATAAGGCACAAACAGACCACGGCTTGCTTACCTTAATCGTCAGATTGGAAACTGAAAAGCTGGGAGCTGAATCACACTCAGTTCAGCTTTTGCTGCCACGTGGCAAAAATATGATGGAGGTAACCAACCCCCTAAGATGGTAGTCCACCAACACTTCTGAGTCAGACACTAATAGATACATATTAGTGTTCCATTTCACCAGGATTTTAGGACTGTTGCAAATCAGAGCCACAGCTGTAGAATCAAAAGTTACATCAAACCCAGGATCTTTGGCAAAAAAGAAGGAATTCAGAGAAGAGTTCTGTTTATTGTTCCCTTCCCCTCTCCACTCCCTCCATCCCCCTCCTCCACATGATATCTCTTGTGAATTAAATTAGAATAAAAACTTCAGAGCTTTACCTAAAGAGCAAATGATTCTGGGAATTTCATTTAAGTGTACAAACCTCCATGGCTTATAGGCTCCGGAGAGCTGCGGTGTCTCCTCTTTGCTCTGTTTGCTCAATCACAGGATGAATGACAGCATATTTCACTGTGGCTCAAGACGTGAGCTAGGACTTTCCTTAAATCTCCTGAGAGTGATCTTTACAATTCCCAATGTAATCCTGGATTTTCCCCAAAAAGCTAATTCAGGAGGGAAAAAGAAGTTTTTGTTGAGGTGATATATTTGCAGTGTCTCCTCAGTTCTCCCTGCCACTGGTTAAATAAAAGAGTTGTTCTTCACTTCCCCTCCTTTTCCATCATACCCAGGAGCCTTGTCAGTTATTTAGATACGTTGTCAGGAAGACAATGTATAGTAGCACTTCAGCATCTTACCTCAAAATATATCATTCAAAAGTAATCATTGGCAAAACACTATTTAGCTAGTGGCAACTTGCAAATATTGTGAAATTTAAATTAATAGCATCAACAATGGGAAATTAAATTGTTTATTATTCTTGAAAGAGAAATCTGTGCACCTTTTATGCCTTGAAACTACTTTCTAATCTTATTATTTAAAAAATAATG
>VZTF01002819.1:307991-391449 GCA_013397755.1 Cnemophilus loriae | reverse complement strand
TTTTTTTTTTTTTTTTGCCAACCCATCAAGCCTTAAGTATGCTGGTTTCAAAATGGTTTGAGCAAAAACTCATTAGAATTATATGCTCCATCTGTTTTTCTCATTGGAAGCTTTATAAAATGCTCCTTCAAATAAATCAAAGATAACTGTGTGAAATACTGAAGTAATGTGCTTGTTTTGTTCTGTTTTGTTTTTTTTTACTCCTTGCAGCTGAAAAGCGCCAAGGAATTAGCAGAAATCAATGGGCATGATGAATCTCAAGCAAATGTAGGTACATCTGTCTATGTATAGATTTAGCACATGTACGTGTATGGTCTCAAATTTACTATGTATGTCTTAAAGCTGATAGAATGGCTGAATGATTTGCACATCAGGTTTGAAGTGTCTGGGCTTTTTTCTTGAAGCCACAGGTTCAAATCCCAGCAAACTTCATTCGAGGTAGATAAATTGGGTTCCATGCAATTTACTTTGTAGGATTTATTTGGATGAGACTTTAACAACCAATGTCCTACTTGCTATATGTGGGTGTTAAAGATACCATGGAAACGACTGCAAAAGAAATGCTTTTCCTTAGTGTCCTGTCCAGGATTATTCAAGCTACAAAGTTACACCATTTGTCTCTGTGGCTGCCACCTTGCAGCTGAGCAAGCCTGGCCATATTTCAGTTCTGAGTGAAGTGGTTCATATATGTGTATAATTTTGAAACAGTTAATTTTCACTAGAGGACTAAATTAATTCATTGAATCATTATTTTGTCCAAAAACATTAAAGTAGTCTTAAGGTCGTGTTTTTTAAAACCTGCTGCCAAAAAAAAAAAATTTGCTTCTGTTATTCCCTTAATGATTGCTGTCAAAACAGCAATTTCCGTAAGGGGGGAAGAGGAAAAAAGGAAAGTTTCCTGCTATGTTTGTCATCCAAACCATGCAGTCTTGTGCTTTGTCACAAACATACGAATATTAAAACCGATTACATACAATATCTTCCTCCTAGCCAAGTGAACTAGCAACAGTTTGAACACTAATACATTATAACATCTATTTTAGTACATGTGTTGTCTAACGTCTCAGTCAGGAAAACAGTTTTATTTTAAACCTGAATAGAAGGCTGAAATTTTGTGAACTGCTTTTTTGATAAGGAAATGTTATCCTCGGTTTTTTTAATCCTTTCCTAAATCCCATTCATTGTGATCCGTTTCCGCAGTGAAGTCGATAGAGCCTCGTAGCTCTCAGCGTTTGGACAGGAGACATTCAATATTGTCTGATAGCTCCAACAAATCTGCAGCTGCAGTCAGTCTGCACAGCATCCCATTGCCCCTTTGAAAGATTCTGTTTGCAAACCAAAAATACATTAATCCAATTATGATCTTGAAATATTCACGCATGCTAGCTAAAATCTGGTCATTGTACAATAGCTGGTTGCAGGTTTCCCAAAGGAAATTCTAAAGGAATATCTACATGTAAGTCTTAGAAACTCTCTAAAATAACTTGTTTCCTCACCAAAAATGTGGATGAAACTGTTTTGCAGTATTGAAAGGTTTTAAAGGGAAATTGCCTGAAAGCTTCAATTTGTATCATTTCAGCTTATATGTAAGTGGATAAACAGAGGTGCTTAAAAATCTTATATTTCTATAATATAAAGGTTGAAATATCATTAAAAGGAAACATTTCAACTGTGTAAAGAGAGTGTTTCGGTACATCACTCCCAGATATCTAAACCATAATATTTCAGAATCTTTGGTTAATAGTAAATTTTTCAAAATGTAGTATTTTTATCCAGTTTGTAATTGTACAAGTTCCTCAAATGCCTGAATTTTCCATAGGATAGAAGCTCTATTTTCTGCCCCTCTTTTCCATGAGCTCTTCCCCAGCTGATCTCATAGCAATATATGACTCTTAAGAAAAGAAGTCAATAACTAGATTAATGGCAAAGAAAGAAATCAGATAGTTACAATTATTGAGTCACAGTCGCAGCCATGTATTCAACAATAATACTACCATGAAATCAGAGAAAGCACAGCAGTACAAATGGAAATAGAGAAATAGAGGGAAAGAACTGATGCTAAAACATTTGCTACGATAATGAACTTTGTAAAATGGAAGCTGAAGTGCCTTTTAAATAATTGTCATTTATATCAAATATGTAGCACTCAGGTGTTGTGCCTTGCAGCTTGTCTCCACATATATTCTCTGCAGACTCCATGGATTTTGCCCCCGGCCACTGTGCAAATCAGGGATGATCAAAGAGAAGAAGGCTTGGTGGCTCCTACGTGGTTCTTAGTGAACTGTGATGCATATAATTGGATTAAGACATATTTGTTACAGATGACAGGTTGAATTCAGCAAATGAAATACCTCTACATGCTGAGCAACAGTGGGAGGTGTTGGTAAGGAAAAATGGCAATGTGTGCCTGTACACTGAACACACAATCTTATCTTCACACTGTGGCATATTTAGATTACTTACTCTGCAGAAAATCAGGCTCCTAGAAAGGACAGGAGAAACTTTAGGCACAGTACATACACACGAAGAAAGCCCATACTGTAATCTTAAAAAGATTACTTTCTTCACTCAGGATTTCTCCTGATGGCACTAGTCTGCATCATCTTTTACACTAGAAAATGGTGTTATTTAAAATAAAACATGAAAACATTTTTCTTAGCAAAAGCAGATACACACGAAAATGTATACTTAGACCTATCCTTATGTGTCTTCTACATACTCATTATGTGAGACCATCCTGAAAGGGAGACAAGGATCTGGACACCTTTGGAAAAAAAAAAAAAAAAAACATCCCTCCTGAAGTAATTTATACGTGCCCAACCTACAAGCTGACTTTCATTTTTTTCTCTTGTTTTTGCAGAATTAACTAAGTTGACTAAGAGGCTGGAGCAATTGCAGTGTCACATTCCCTGCGTGCTTGGCAGTTCACACACAAATCTGTGGGGGTGGGGGAGACCAAAATTTTAGTGTATTGCCAGTACATCTGTTACTTCCAGAAAGCAAAACCACCTTACAAGGCTCTGTATAGAGTCATAAGGGTGTTTCATGAGTGATTTGCCAGGTACACACAGTAATATTTGTTATGGCTGTTGACATTTCCCAGCTATACTCTGTGTCAGGAAAGGCCAAATGTCGGGCTCAGGCAGTACACAGAGCCTGAGATCCTGGCCTGGTGTTAACAGAGATTTCAATAGCCAGCACTGCCAGAGGTGCTGTCACTGAGTGCTCATTTCCATCAGTCCTTGCGTCTAATCTGAACCCTTTTCATTTCCTCTTCATTGCTGCATATAATGATATTTCATTCACATCTCTGTCTTAACTGAAGTGAAAATAATGACCAATGAACAACCATAATTTCAGATATAATCCTATTCAAGGATGTTCCCAGACTCTTGGGACCCGGATACTCCCAACACAAAAGAAATAATCTTCCTTGGGAGCTGTGCTCAAGTAGAGACCATTTTGCAAACTGAAAATGCAAATCTATGTTTTGTGACTAAGTGTAAAAAGACAATGTATTCTTCTACTGTTTTTGTAAGTTCAGCGGCTTTCTGTGAAGCCTCTAGTACATAAATTAATTCTGTGCTTTGATCAACGATCTCCTTTTGCTCACTGCTGAATTCAGTATAGATATGGCACTGCATGCAAATACAGTGAATATATGTCCCTGGTTTGGGGGTTGGAAGGTTAATATCCGTGGTATCCCTCTACTGTAAATGGAGAAAGGAAGATTTTTTTATACAAGCCTCCTTTTAGAATTATTCAGTGATCTTCCAGGAGTTTGTTTCTCTCCCTTGTCAGCTATCTGCCTTCCTTAGATGGCTACTGTGAATAATTCCTACCCTTTGTAAAAGTGCTGTAAAATTGTAATTAAGAGTATCAGTTTGCCACATTCAGACCAAAGCAAGACATGGGTCATGGTCACAGAAGCATTTGAATGCCCACATTGCAATTGCATAGCGAAGTCCTGACACTGTTGAAGTCACTAAAGAAATTCCCATCAGGTTAAAAAGTCAGGATTTCACCAAAAGACATTTAGGGTTACCTCATTATCACCAAGACACAATAAAATTAATACATTTCAGAGGGCAAAACTGATTTCACCACAAGGGTTTTTTTGACCAGCTTTTTGTTCTGTTTGAGTTTCATTATTTGAACAAAGTACTGACTTTGACCACATTTGTCTGTCTGCCTTCAGTTAGCGTCTCCCGCAGCTTGGACACAATGTTCTGTGGGTTTCTCTCCAGACATGAAATCAATAATATTAAGTAGGGATGCATTTTTCCATTTGAATGCTTGAAGCTGTTGTCAGAGCATTTCTTGAGTTCAACCAAGCATCTTGCATTTAATGTTGATTCTTCCTTTAATTTTTGTCTTTTGTATTTGCTTTTGAAGCAGTTACCAGATGATTCCTGACTTTGAGGACAGGGGATATTTCACTACATTGCTCACTTTATGGATGATATTCCTAACTACACCCTAGATTTCTATTCTCATAGAGTAGGTTAATCACTGATGATCTTCATCAAAGAAAAGACAGTTCTTAAGTGAGGCTTACTTTTGCAACAAGTAGGGCAAAGTTTTAAAAATCTAGCCCCCTTCAATTTCTGGAAAAGTCTGTAATTCCATCAAACTCATCAGAGTTCAGTTCTTGTACTTCACTATGCAGAGCTTTAATTTAGGCACCCAAAGGTTCCTGCTGTGAATGTCCCATATTAGTGTATGTGTTAGTACACACATGCCATTTGATGGGGCAGCTCCTCGTAGTGTGGCAGCATCACATTGAGCCAGGTGAGATGGAAAGAGCCCTGAACACAGGGAGAGGAGGAGGAGCTAGAAGAGTGCAAAATTATCCCAGTAGTTTGAGAGTGTGGGACAGAAGTTGGTCATCTTTAGTGATGAAGATCCCAAGTGATTGCTGATTCTTCTGCTTCACTTCCTTGTGGGTGCAACAGCCACTTCCTGGTAATCTCAGTCTTCAGAAGGCTTGCTCTTCCCAGAACAGCACAGGCTTGCAATAACAAATGTGCTCAACATGGCTTATATAACAGCAATTTGAGTCTAAAGTTACAGGCCAGAAAACCCCAGTGCAGGCCTTGCACATGTCAGGAATTGTGTGTTTCTTTCCTATCTGAGCTTCCCAGGTTTGGAAGCTGTGAATCTTTCCCTGCAGGGAATGCCAGAAGTTGGGGTTTGTCTCTCTGTGACACCTGAGAAGAAAAGAGCACAGAGTATGGGCACCATCCAGCCCCTTTTGCTGTAACTGCTCCCTTCTGCAAGTGAATAAAGAGAGCAGACACGAATAATGGAGAGTGCAGGGATGAGGATAGCTCCTTGAGAAGAGAGAAGTGGGGTTTGGTTTCTCGTCATGGGTGTGTTGTGTCATTAGGAGAAGGTGCAAGTACCCTTACCGTGATTGGATTGGAGCCATCAGGAGTGCTTTAGAGAGACACATTTTACTGCCTGCATTCAGGTTCTTCTGTCCTGGTGGGCCCAGCACCAGCAGGTGAGGAGTGGCTGAGCCTCTTTCTACTCCCTACCTTTTCCATTCCAGACATTTATTTGTAGCCCTTCCATCACTCACTTCTTCTCATTTCCTTCGATTTAAGGCACATGGAGCATGATAGATTCAAGCGGCTCTGACCGTTCGCAGATCAGCAGCTTTCCTACTTACTGCGACAGGCATGAGGAATGACCACCTCCTGAATTCAATACCACGAGGCCTGAAAAGTAGCAGGAGTTTAGTGGGCTGTTTAGGATGTTATCAAAGAGCCTGCTCAGCCTTCAGAAGTTCTTACACACTGGTAGATTAAATTCCCCCTTTGCCACCCCAGCCCTGGTTTGCCATTTCAGAAGACAGCAAGAGTTTCATTAGCATAATACAGATGTCTCTGCTGGCTAAATCACAGTCTCTGAGATTCCAGCCATGATTGAACCCTACAGGGAGCAAATGGGGAGCAGACCAAGGTATATTCTGACACAGAACATGCTGCCTGAAGTGGATCTGGGCTGTAGCAATAACCCCTTTGTTAATGTGCAGCAAGAAATCACACCACTTCCCTTGTCCCTAATTAAGAGCATCAGAGTGACTTGGCTTTTGATTGCAGTGAATTCTGATCATCCGAGGGAGGAGAAAGAGAACTCTGAGACACAATGATAAAACCCATTCAGCCACCCACTCAGCAAATCACAAAAGTTTTTTTACTTTAAATTTCATATGAGCTCCACAGGGAGACAGATCTTCAATGCCCAGAGCTACCTGACATTTTAATAATATCTGATCATTATGTGGAGCCTTTCATCCCAAAGCATTTTCTCTGAGTATTTATACTGCACACGTATACAGGAGTCATCTTGTCATTTCTAGTGAGGAATAACATTCAGCCTTATACATATGCAGCTGTGTGCTTAACCCACACAGTGTGCAAGGCAGATTGGCTTGTCAGAGCACTCAGGCTCCCCCGCAACCACCTGAAGGATGATGGGCCACCTCTGCTTCAGCCACAAGTCTGCTACTGCAGTCCTGGGGGTTGTACACCACACTCACACTCCTTCCAACTGGCTTTCAAGGAATAGACAGGAAAAAAGTGACAGAAGTGAGAAAGGAACTTCAGTATTCCCAAGAGCCACTATTCATAGAATGGTTTTCATTTGAAAGGGCTTTAAAGATCATCTAATTCCAATCCCCTGCCATGGGCAGAGGCACCTTTCACTAGACTAGATGGCTCAAAGCCCCATCCAGCCTGGCCTGGAACACTTCCAGGAATGGGGTATCCACAGCTTCTCTGGGCAGCCTATCCCAGTGTCTCACCACCCTCACAAGTAAAGAATTTCTTCCTTGATTCTGATCTAAACCTGCCCTCTCAGTGTAAAGCCATTCCTCCCTGTCCTATTCTAACATGGCCTTGTAAAAAGCCCCTCTGCACCTCTCTTGCAGCACCCTTTAGGTCTATGAAGATACTCTAAGTTCTCTCCAGAGCCTTTTCTTCTCCATGCTGAACAACCCAAACTGCCCTGTCCTCACAGGAGAGTTGCTCCAGCCCTCTGATCATCTTCATGACCCTCCTCTTACATTGCTCCAACTGGTCCATGTCCTTCCTATGCTGGGAGCCCCAGAGCTGGATGCAGCACTGCAGGTGGGATCTCACCAGAGCATACCAGAGCAGAGGGGTAGAATCTCCTCCCTCACTCTGCTGGCCATTCTTCTTTTGTTGCAGCCCAGCATACGATTGGCTTTCTGGGCTGCAAGCTCACGTTGCTGGGTCATGCTGAGCTTCTCATCAAGCAATATTCCCAAGTTCCTCTGAGGAACCTCAGAAAGAGCTTGTCGTCCTGATCAAGATCCACTCCAAAGGAATAAGAACTCCAAAGTGTTTAAGTACTTTCTGCATATTCAGATGTGGAGATTCCTGAAGTTAATATCTTTCAAATACAAAACCGTGAAGAAAACCATATAAGGCTGGTTTTCCCTGCCTGTTACTTCTTTTTATTTCAACAAAGACATATTCAATACTTCTACAAGTCCCAGAAGGAAAAAAACCTACTTTTTTTTTTTCTCTCTCTCTTTAACTTTTCTTTTAGAAGTGCATTATTCTAGAGGAGATTGTAAGAGCGATATTTGTGCTAAAGACCATTTCAAAGGGTTTTCACAAATTCTCGGTCTCAAGTAAACATGAAGTATCTCCTCCTACAAAGTCTTCAGCAGAGCTGGTGCACAAGTGATGCTTTCATTCAGCCAGCCATTGATTTGCTGCAATTCCCTGAAACAAAGTGTGCAAAATGACAATTACCTTTTATCTTGCAAAGCAACCACCTTGACATCACATAAAACATCTGTGTTAAGTCATCAGGAACCTACACATAAATCCAGCTTTAGAAAATGAAGTAACCTGATCATACTTTTGAAAATGAGCATGAAGTAACTTTCCTATTAGTCATCCGCATTTTGCATATGTACATTCCCATAAAATAAATGTGCTCAAATAAAATGAAAAAAATATAAAGAGATAGTTTCAATGAGAAAAGCATTTTCAGATTATTGCCAGTTGCCTAAACTCAGCAGGTGAAAGTTATAATAGTAAAAGCTTTGTAATGAAAAAGTTAAAAGCATCTCTCTGGCAAATGGATCAGAAAAATAGGATGTCAAGCGCACCATAATACAATTAATCTTCACTCTTGAAAATGCTTCTATTATGTAGGATAAATCAGATAAACAAACCTTAGATCCATCCGTTTAAAGTTTTTCATTCACAAGGTCTTACATTCACAGTTCTAATTTTTCTACATTGCTGTTCATATAATTTTAATGCCAGATAATTTTTCAAGTTGTCAACTCTTTATTTGTTAATACCAGTGCACTCTTAAATTTACAATAATGGTAAATTCTGTATTAGTGTATTTTAAAAGTAAATTTCTATAGGAGTGTCCTTTAAAAGTAATTACAATGTGCTGTTGCTGACAAAACCGACACTGGCTTCTTGCATAGAACAAAATAAGTTACCAAGTTTAGGCTTGATTTGAATGAAAAGATGACACCTGGTGTCTATCATTTCTAATGATAGGCCAGTCATATTCACCAGCAGTGCAGCATATGGCAAATATGTCCTTCTGCGGGTCTAGGCAGATAGTAGAAGGGGAAGGATCTTGTAAGACCCTGGAAAAAAAACACTGCAAAGCAAAGGCTTTTTAAAAATAATTTCTGACCTGGTGCTAACTCTAACTGTGGCACTAGCTACTTGTGAGAGCTCTGGTTTTGGGCAGATGGTTGGATGCCTCATTCCTTGCCTTATTCTTTTCATATGTGATGCAACACCGCAAATTTTTACTGTAAACTGAGTTATCCTAGTACAAAAAGAAAAGGTCAAGAAACCACTCTGCATAGAGACAGTGTGTCACAAGGCCATTTAACTTAGTGCTAGACACTTTTCTAAAATCAATTCTTAGGCCGTGAGGAGCCAGGACCACGTAAAAGATTAGCTTTCTAGGAAGTAGTTAATTCACTAGCACAAGATAATTCATTTGAAGCAACAAAAGAATGATGTTAATCAAAAATTATGAGCAATTTTCTAGTCAGAGTATTTTTAGAGGAGTAGTCAGCAGAGAGTCAGAAACAGTCACTGGAGAGGACAGACTGAGAGAAGAGCTATGTAACACACGTGATGTTTATTTAAGCTAGGACAATTTTAAGTTACTTTCAAAGTTCAGACACTCAGCCAAATTTTCAAAAATCACATCACAATACAGTATGTAGCCAATGAAGGGGAAGAAGTTCCAGCAAATAAAAGATTAGAGACATTTGGCCCAAACCAAGTATTACCGGTTTTGGGAGATGCTGAATCCCGCGGCCTGACAAAGTGTTCATAGTCCCATGGAATCAACCCGCAGCTACACTGAGCACATTTTCCTCACAGGCATGGTGAAGAACACACATCTACAACACATGCATACATATATATATATGTACACGGGCAGCCACACAACTCAACACAAACTCAGCATTCAGAAACATGAACAGCACTGAGGTACACAAACAGCCCCTTCTGGCTAATCATGGTAAAGGTCCATTAGTGGGAAATACATATGCAGACTTACACATATAGGCAATGTGAATCCCTCCAGAAACTGGACTTTGACTCTTGGGCTGTCCCATAACTGGCTCCACACACACGCACACACACACACACACACACACACACACACACACACACACACACACACACACACTCAAACTGGTCATCATTTAGCCATTCCCCACACTCCATGGTGTCCCTAGTTGGTGGTTTGGATGCCCAGGTCTCTCTAACTGCAGCACTCAAGGATGCAGTGGCTCTCTGATTGCTGATCCCACTCAGATGCTCCACTCAGATGCCCTCACAGCTCCACCCCACCACCTCTGCCATGCACACAAACAGAGCCCCTCACCCAGGAAAAGAGAAATTGAGATTAATGAGTGTTATACACTGATCAGGGCCTGGCATGGTCAGTCAAGCGTACTGACCAGCAACTTGATCACATACAAGCACTTCCTTTTATCCCCTCCCAAACTGCCATGATCCCTCCCTTTTCCTTCTTCTTCTTCCCCTGCTGAGGACACTCAACTAGGTTTTGTACAACCCCATGATGTTCTGCTCCTGCATCCCATAACAAGTCCCGTATTACTACAGGCAATGCTCCCTCAGTCTGTAAGATGTTTCAGAGAGGTGGACTGATGTTCATAGGTGTCACATTTGACCCCTGGGGCTGATGCTTTCCTGTGACAGCCCTGGGAGGACCTGGGTCAGGGGACTCTGCTTTCTCTGATTAGGTTATCACATTTTCCCCATCTGTAATGGTGCCTCTGTACTCCTTTGTGCTTGTGGAAATAAGACTTAAATCACAAGTATCACAAGGATGGAGCAAGTGATGGTGGTTGGAAAATCCCTTCTGCAGGGGACGGAGGCACCCCTCCGTTGATAAGGGTGCAGGACTGGGATGTTGCAGAGAAACTGCTGAGCCATTGGACTGCTACCTTTTTGCTGCACATCCATGTGCTCTGCCACTGCAGCGGATCCTGCTCTGAGCAAAAGGTTGGACTAGAGATCTCCCAAGGTCATCTGCATGATTTTGTGATGCTGTGATCATCTGAGTCACAATCACTGCCTGTGAGTGTACTCATACATTGCCACATTTGCAAGGAAATTTGATTTAAGTTAAATTTAAATAAGTTCTTTCACTGTAGTTTAGCTCAGCTTGGATTGAATAATTTTGAATTCACCATGGATAAGAACATAGACAAGGACAGTAGCCCATTCTCAATTGACAACCACGCTAAGCTGTCAGAAGTTGTCCTGTACCTCAACCTTGCATGTCCCCGTAAATTTAAGACGCCTGACTTGATGTGCATTGAAAGTATTGCAAGACTTCCATTCACTTGATTGGTTATCGAATTATGCTCCACTCAGGTTAAAACTGCAAGATTAAATTTTCAGATATAGTTCTGAAGTACATTTAAAGAAAGACTACCAAAGCAAACCCATCTATACCAGACTTTAGAAGGTTCACAGATAAATGCAAATAAATTAAATACAATTCTTCATGTTGCAGACCAGTTTCTACCCAAGTTTGCAGTCAAACCTGTCTGGTCCTCAATAGGCAGTTTGGCAAACTCACCTGAAGTCCAAGCCCAGTTCTGTGTGCTCAGAGCAGGCACATGTATACCTTTCAATACCTTATAGGCTGCAGATTTGGTATCGTGTCTGCATGGCTCTTTCTTCTTTCAGAATTTTAAAATTACCTTTTATTTCCAAGCTTACAGCATCTCTCTGGCCTGCTGTTAATAGCCTGCAAGATTTTTGCTTATGTTTCAGATATATAGTTTTTTTCTCCTCCTACTCATTTTCTCTCGTAAATCCCCTGGCTGATGAGAAATTGTGGTGTATCCCTTACATCTAACAACATTCAGCAGTTGCTCTGTCATATGCCTGCTGTGACAAGCATCAAGTCTTTCCTTATTCTGCCGCTGTTTTAATGCCTCAGACAATTGGCTTTGTATGTATAGTAAAAATGCAAACTTTTCCAAAGGCTGGTAGGTTTATGGGATTTTTACTGGGCCTTTCAGAAGACACAATATTATTTTTACCCCCTCACCACACAATTCTTCAGAATTCCATAAACTACAACAAAGAAAATTAGGTCTTTGAATACAGTATGCAAGCAGTCATCATTCTCCCTATATTCAAAGATAATTATCAAACACTTGGATTACCCAGAGAGTGGAGGGAATAGCTCATCTCTTTGAAATCATTGCATCCTGATCACATGTCAGGTATCTTCAATGTCACATTTATTAAATCCTATATTCTGCCTTTCAAAGCAGAGTCCTGAACAACAGATGGTGTAAAACTGCACGCTGGCAGGAGGAGTTTCCAGGTAGGGCAGCTACTGTGCAAGTCCTGTCCAACTCTTGCTCAGTGTTTATGGAGAATATCAAGTTCTCACTCCCCCCATTTTTAGTGATGCTGGCTAGCACATGTTTTCAGGCAAGAACAAATATTTTATGTTGTCTGCCTTTTTTTTGCACTGGTTCAAGACTGACCTGAAGAGGATTAATGCTATCTAGACTGAGAACTTTTTATTTAATATCTTACTTTCTATAGGAGAAAAAAGAAACCAATAAAGGAGAGAAAGACACAAGTCATCCAGCCTAAATATCTGGAGCTTTCAGATCTGCTAGAGCCCTGGAGTGCAGAGCTAGCCTCTAAAGTGCATTTCTCTCAGGAGTCACTCTCTCATTTGCTGTATCTGCAGTGTCAGACCCAGCTGCTCTGTGGACAGTGAGACCAGGCACCTTTTGGAGCAATATATTTGCCCATGCCTCTTCCAAAAGAATTTTCTTCCAAAAGATGCCAAGATACTTGAAGGAATGATGCAAACCAAACTTCTCTCCCACCTTACAGCAAGGCTTTATACATCCGTGTGCAAAACTGCCATTTATGACTCTCCACAGCTATCAGCTCTGTGTCAGTGGTGGTGTCAGAGAGCTGTTTGTGGAAATCAATAGTCTATGGGATAAAATTGTTATTTGCTGTCCTCTGTTTCATCCAGCAAGCTCTCCTGAAAGTTTTCCAGAAAGACTCTCTGTCTGTTTCTCCCGCCTTGGTTCAAATGCAGGGAGCCCTGAATCAAAATGCTGGCCCCAAGGGATATCTGCAGAACCATAGGGTTTTCAATCCCATGAGGCAAATTCATGTCTTTTCATCAGCTGCTGATGGATGAAAGTGTCATTTGCAAGAAAAAGCTCTAAGCTGGCAATGGTGAGAACATCACACAGAATGGTTGTATTCATACTGAGCAGCTCTGGAGCTTTCGTCATCAAATTGGTCCTCCACGTTTTCCAATACCTGACATAATTCGTGAATAATAAATAGGACCAGGTCCCTAATGATCTCCAGGTGTGATTTAACCTGGATTAAGCCTTTCACACACTGCATTTAGTTCTTGCAAGGTCATTTCATTTCTAATAAGTACCAGTTTGCACATGCTCAGCTGTGTTCTTGTCCTTTAATGCAGTAACTGACAGATGGTAGCAAAATATTCCTTTTATAATGAAACCTGCTGAAGGAGACTGCTTAGGGCCTCAGAAAATATAATTTGCCAAATAAAGAATGGTCTCCAGGAAAGAAAAGAAATACTGTAATGTAGTATATATTAAATAATTTTCCTCAGGCATCTGGTGATCAGTAGCTTTTTCTCATGTCAGAGAGGTGACCTAACTGTTTTTTTCCAATTATTTATTGCCTCATTTACCTTTGTACTCTTAAAAGTCTTGTTTCTGTGGTTGACATAAGTAGTGCCTCTAAAAAAGTGTAAATTAACTGCATGAGGATTTGTTGTAAAGGCTTCATAGGTACCAGATTTGTATCTGCAGTATGCTGTCAGATTCTTAAGGTTTTCACTTACACTATAATTAGCCCAGTTTCTGGGTGAATTTCACACCCACTTTTTAGACCCAATTATGCCATTTCTCTCAAATCACTATTAATTCCTAGCAGCATTGCTACTGAATTCTGATCTACTTTATGTGACTATGTACACCCTGTATTTTCTCATGGCCTGTGCAAACTTCTTTTGGTAGCTGAATACATCAGAGTGATCTAATTTATCATCTCCTGTGAGGCAGTTAGTTTTGGATGGCAGAAACCTCTCCTTTTAAAGCCTCCAAGAACCTGAAACTTTCTTCTAAACCCAGTGGTTTGCTGAGTATCTATCTTTGCCACTAGTTTCCTCAGGCTTCCCCATAAAAAAATTTTTTTACTCTTTTATCCTCTGTACCAACATACAGCTAAGGAAGACTTGATGTGACTTCCTTTAACATCCATTTACACTGTCCCATAAATCATACAAAACGTTCTGCACAGGCTCAAATCTAGGCATTAAATGAGAATCCATCTGTTCATTGCTCCCAATGAGATTATAGTTTCTTTCTCTGCACCACTGCTTGACAAAACTTCTAATCCCACCTGAAACTGCAAGTGTGCTGTGTTTGGGGCCTGTTATATCAAATACACATCTCTCTGCTCTCTCCTTCCCCTCCCAGGAATTGCTATTTTTAGACTGCTTTTCAATCTCTGATGAAGTCAAAGTTACATCTTAACCTATAAAAGCTCTGGTGGCATATGCTGCTCTGCTTTTCTGCTGCAGTATCATGAATCTGTCATCCAGCTCTGTTCTGATCTGTAACCCCCTTGTCATTACTGCCCTCTTGGAGAAAGTCATGTAAACACCTCTCTTATTTCAGTTTCTTGCCTGGATTTCCTTTCACTGTTTATGGATGTCATGGCCAGCAGTAGATCAGAATTTGCGTTAGCCTTTGGCTCTGTCAGGATGGGAATCAGCAGTGCTGGACAATTTAGATCATGCTGCTACTGCTATAATGTGCCCTGTGCATTACAACACTACAGGAGTGTTAGTGTCAAGGTGATGTAGCTGCCAGAGCACCCAGGAACACCATTATTTTAAGGCGGTATCACTGCCAACTCATGAACTGCAGACTCCCTAAACTAAAATACATAGCTAACAAGTTGTTTCATTTCTACTAACTAAAAAGCCAGCAAAGGCTGACATGTGCACAGCTACACACAGATCCCTGGCCAGGAGAAATGCTTCAGCTGGCTGTTACAACTGCAACAAACCCCAGATGACCCAATGGACCTCACTCCTCCTGTGGTGTGGGCCAGGGTGTGTCAGAGCCCCTTGTTGCTGGGGGCTAAGGATGCACCTGTGCATGTATGTCACCCATGTGCACACCGAGTTCCTGAGCTGACACGTGGCAATTTGTTCCTCTTTGAGACATGATGGAACGCTTGAAGCCATGATGCATGGGAGCCATCAGGCGCTGCCTATCCGGCAGCTGCCCCTTGGAGCAAGCCTGTAAGGAGCACAGACTACGGCACTGGGGTTTTTCGGGTTGTGTTGTTTGTTGTTTCTTTTTCAATTGAGAATGAGGAAGTGTGTGACTCTTTTTACTGATCTCACAGACTGTGAAGCCTTTAGTCATCCATAAAAAGGCACATTTGACGTATTTTGGAGTTTATGCCTTTTTTTTTAGCATGGATTATTCACACCTTCAGAAATGCCTCAGAGAAACCCAAGCCCAGTGTCCCTCTTTTACTGCCAGAAATGCTTGCCAAAAATTTCAGAGCAAGGCACCACACCATGGGTATGTCCTAAATGAACCACATTGTTATACCAAATAGTACATATTTGTTTGCATTTAAAGCTGCCCAGTCCCACGCAACCTTCAGCAGCTTACCTTGACTCCCTCAAACAGAACAAGAGCACCATTCCTTCACAGTCCCACCTCACGCCATCGTGTCTCCAGCGCCACGCTCTCTGCCTCCCAGGTTTTGCATGGAACCGCTGAGCATTTCACAGAGCAGATGCAGCAGCGTGAGTCACTGCTTCACCAAGAAACGAGTTATCTCACATTGGCTGCTCCATGGAGACAGCCCATGGATATGCTTGAATATTGTGCAATACACTCTAAGGCCACTTGCATGCCTTGGAAATAATTTATTTACTTCACATATACCCAGTCACACAACTTTCTGGGTACTTCTGATGGTGCATCTGCTATGTGATCTCTCGGATGAAATTTAGGTGGTTCAGGCCACCTGGTTCCAGAAAATAAGAGCTCCGAGTAGGAGCCTTGACTTGTTTGCCTTTCGGGTTGATGCTCTTTCAGTCCTCAAAACAAGGCAGCTTTATGCAAACCACCTGTTGGGAATGGTCTTCTTGAAATGTGCTGACCCCCGAAACATGCCTGAGAATTGTTTGGGATGGGCCAATGCCATGCCAGGCACTGGATGAAGAGTGTAACAGGGCAGAGGGTTGTGCTCTAGTAGCTAGAAATGTTGTTAGTGACTGCTGAATTTACTCTTATGGCTGTAGCTGAATGTTTCCATCTGTGTTCCCTGGAGGCGGTGTTGGTTTACAGCTTTAATAGCTACAAAATGTGAGTTTTCTGACCATCCCCACACTTTATGGCACAATCTCTCCAGCTATTATAATGAAGAAGCACTAGCAACAAAGTTATTACTTACTCCACAAGCAAAATGTCTCTTCTTGGCAGCACTTGGCATAAAGGTGGTTCAAAATGTGTCTTAATATTCTGCAAACAAATCAATTATTTATAATTGTGTTGTCTTTAGGTGTGAATTAAAGTAATGATTTTTTTTATAGGGTTGAAAGGAAGCAGACAAGTTTAATTGAGGTAAATGAAATCTACATGACCACCTGTTTGTTTTTTTTAAACTTTATAGGAAATCAATGTATTGACGGTAGCATTGGTCAACCAGGACAGAGAAAAAAACTCAGAGAAACGAAGCCCAGGTCTAAAATCAGAGAAAGAGGCACTATTAATAGGTAAGATAACCCCAAAGAAGACTTTTGAGAACAAAATGCCTTCTAACAGGTTTCTGTTTTGCATATATGTTTATTCACAGCTTTGTGCTAATACAAGTAAAAAGGAAAAAAATAGACTTTTTTTTTCATCTGTGTTCAGAATGGCTTTTAGTAAGAAAAATCATAAAATACAAGTGAACTTTGCCTTTCTGAAAAATTGTGCAGTTTAATGAAGGGATTTCAGATATAAAGAAAATTGCAAGATCTGCATTTAGACTTGAAGCATGAATGATGACTTTACTTACATCAAGATTTAGCAGGCCAGAGTTGTATAGCTTGTTATATGATTATTAGACGAAGTGGTGAAGGAGAAGGGCATGGAAATATTAGTAAACTACCAAGCAAAAAATATGTATACTGCATGTATTAAGCAAGCCAGATTTATGCCTCTGACATTAGGTGAGAGAATTAGCAATATGAATATTTATAAAGAATACCACCAGGACTGTCATATCCTTTACCTAGAATAAAATCTTTAAAATAAACTCTTAAATAGTGCCTAAAGCTTATAGGCAGTGGGCCAGCTAACTGGTATCAGGCATTTAGCCACACAGAACTGGCTGTACCCATGCTACCCATGGAGGGAACGTGCCCCATTTATACCCGTGCATATTTTGCATTTGGTTTCAGTGGGGCAGGTTTCCACGGAGCAGGAAGGCCCACAGTTACAAAGTGTACCCTGTGGCATGGCAACAGAAATGTTGAAACCTGAAGGAACAGGTTTAATTTCTTTGGTTTGGTCTTTTCACGAATTAGTGGTATCCTGCTAAGTGATAGTTCCAAAACTACCTTAATTTGCTTAAATGCAACTCATTTTCATCACCTAGGCACCAGGAAGATTGCTGGTTTATTGCTGAGGCACAGATTCAGCAAGCCACAGGTTCAGTTCAGACCAAAGAGGTCATTTGAAAGTGAAGAATGTATTAAAACACTTGAAGTGCTTAGTACACAAACTCCCTGTGACTAGCAAGATGCAAAACAGTGGAATGTACAGAAATGTATGACTTGATTGAATTCTACTTGTTATAATAAAATCTGGAGCAGGAGACAGTACTTAATCTTTTCAAAGTTCATTCTGTGAGGAGGACAGTAAGCATGGGATTTTAAGAACAGAACAACAAACTTTTCTTTCTAGGTCACTCACTATTTGACTGTAACAAACAGTGGCAGTGTCCCAGAGTGGGTGCCTCTACTGTTCAGTGGCACACTCAGATTAACAGAATAATCTCAGTTCAGATATTACTGGTCATAATACCCCCACAACTGATTCACTGTTACAGTTCAAAGATTAAAGATTCCTCAAGATGGATTTCATGTTATCTCTTCCTTTAAGGCATGATCAGGTGTGGCAAAGGAAAAATGGGCCTTGCCTCCATCCATTCACTAAGGTTTTCTGTATTTTAAAAAATACAATGTTGTCTTAGAGGAAAAAAGCATAAAAGAAAAAAAATTACTAAAAAGTTATCATGGAACTCCAGTCAATAACTACAAAATATTGACAAATTACTTATTGTTTACATTATATGAAAGAGTTGGCTTTGAATGTCCTGAATTGAAAAGCCTTGGGAACCACATAACAGATGCAATAACACTGGTAAAATGTGATTTGAGTACAAACTGGATTTCCAGTCATCTCATCCAAGTGTGATGGTCTTGGCTTTTGCTTCTAGAGCTCTTGCATGATTTCCTGTAGTCACCAACAGCACAAAGAAGGTCACTGCTGCTAGGGCTTGCCATAGTATAAAATTTATTACATGCCACTCCTTATGCAGGACCTGAAGTTTGTAAATGCAGTTTGAAAAGTGGAGGAGGTAAAAAGGTGTTCTTTGCAAAGCCAGTCTAAAATGCGTTAAATATTGCTTATCAGTTTCAGCCACGGCCAGTACTTGGGGAAAAAATAAAATCCAAGATTATCCTAATTCATTCAGCATCAAGAAGGCAGTAAGGCCTGCAGTACACAAGATACAGTGACCCATTTTTGTCATTTGTAAGCATTTTTAATCCTGGTGTTTATGATTTAAGTATAAGAAACTTCCCCTAGGGTGGTTCAGCTAAGAAGCCCATCCAAAGAGACTTGAAAATATTTGTTCTGATTCTTACAGTTCAGCTCTCCCCAAACAGCAAGTAACACACATGCCATTTTGTATTTTCACTGTTTGCTTAGAAGAGGAGAAAGTGGATAGTGCTTTTAATAGCAATACTGATGCCCCAAATCTTGTTTTCTCTGGTCATCGTTATTAATGCTGTCACTTGATTTTCACTGCAGAAAAAATCTCTAGACTTAGATCCTGACTCCTTCTAAGCCATTTTTAATTCCCTTACCTTTTATAATCATCCTGAAAACAACAATGAAAATAGACAGAACATGCTCCCTTAAGAAAAAGTGAATAAGCAAATACGTCATAAAGCATTTGTGTTTTCTTCAGCAGCAGTTAAGGGTAATACGGATTAAACACTTTTCATAACTGGCATCTGCATAATTACTAGAAAAATTTTAGGGAATGAAGGTTCTGACACAATCGTATGAAACGTTTTCACAACAGAGAATCCAGTGAAGGGGAAAAAACCAATAATTTTACCATTACAATATCCACAATTTTATATTGGTAAACCAAGCATAAAATTAGTAGTTGAACTGCTCCCAGCAAGGCTTTGTTTAGAAATTCCTTTATTCATCAGCATATTATCTTGGTCACTTAGTTGCTAACTGCTGTCATTCCTGAAGATGAGCTGTTGTATTTAGCATGTTACTATGACTGTATTAAAAATGTGCTGGTTTGTTAATGTTCATTGGGTTGTGCAAGAAAAATAAGAATCATAATTCATACTGAATAACCTGCAAGAACAGACTCTTCAGAATTATTTTACCTATTTTAATGATACAGCATCTGAGATAATTTTAATACTTTGTGTGCTTTGTTTTTAATACAGGTATCATATCCACATTTCTTCACGTCCACCCGTTTGGAGCCAATATAGAGTATCTTTGGTCTTATATGCAGCAGTTGGACTCTAGGGTAAAAAAAAATTAATCAAAATCTGTTTTCTCTTTAGAAATATTGTATTATTCTTTACTGCAGGTTAAACTCTTCATGCATTTCCATTAGAAAGATAATGGGCTATGGGGCTTGGGGGTTTGCAGTCTTTATTCATTTGCAAATTACAGTGCACGTGCTTGTGTTGAGGTCTTTGCCTCGCACTGCTTAGATATTCTTTGTGGCACAGATAGACCAGAGCTCTAAATGGCAAAGACTAGCAGCTGATTTTGTGACACATGATTCTGAAATATAGCTGCGGAGAAAAAAAGGTGAACAAGAGGCAGGTGTGGCCATGGCCATCCAACCGTGCAGTTTTTGGAGATGGCTCTTTATTCTTTGAAAAGTTGTTAGTCGTGTGTCACACTGAACTGAACCTTCATGAACACAGGAATGGACCATGTTGCATGTCCTTTGTCTCCACACGGAAGCAGAGACTACCTCATAAAGGAATTGGGTGACCCTACTGCTAATTTCAGTGAAGCTGTGGCCAAGACAGAAGTGAGGCCAACACAAAACAGTGTGCAAAGTGTTTAATGCATCAGTTCAAACAGTCCACAGTCAATACATACCTATAGGACAAGATTCTGTGACTTACTTTTTAATATCTGCTGTAGAATGAGATGAAATCAAGCCCCCAAATGGGCCTATTCCTCTGCACTGAATATTAAGCAAGTCAAGGGTGAGAAGCTCAAGTGGGAAATGATCAGGCGAATGGTACTCCAAGTGCTAAACAGCAGCTCTGCAGGATGCCAGGCTGCAGGAGACACTTAGCAGATGCAGGGGTCACCCTGTGGCCAGCCACAGCACTGTCCCACATCTGCCAGTATTTGGATGATGGTGCTTTCCCAGATCTTCTTGCAACACTACTCCTTTGATCCTGGTAATGTTTTGTTCCTGAACAGCTCCCTCAGCCCATAGCTAAGATCAGCTTCCCACTGCTTTGATGGGCTGCTTCATGCTTCTGGAGGATCCTGGGTCCTTCTTCTGTTTCTATGAAAAAGTGTAGAGCTAAAAGCGGAGGAGATCCTGAACTAGAAGCTCACTGGAATTCAGACAGGCTGCACTGATGAGTGAGGAAGGATGATGACTTTGTTACGCACTGCCTTCAGGCCATGGCAACTCAGGTTTGCTAGTGCTTTACAGCCCACTGCCACCCACAGTAAAAAGGGAGTAGGGCATGAGGATGGTAGAAAGAGGTGAGAAACCGGCAAATTTCAATTCTTTTTTAAATGTCTGGTTTTACCAAGACTTGATGAATCCAGAGCTTCACATCTCCACCCATTCTTCTTCTGCTTCTCTATGCCCCTGCCACAAGTGCACTTTCCTTGGTCTTGTCCTGCATCACCCAGTCTGTCTAATCTCCTCAGCTGTCTTTCAAGTCCTTCCTTAACATAGCATTTGGCTAAGCTTCAGCTGCTTTTGTCCCTGGATGACCTCTCCAGCTCTGTATCTCTTGAGTGATAACAGCAGTCATCCAAAATACAGACTCCCTGGGCTCCAGCCCTGCTGCTCATTGTTTCTGCCCAGTGAGCTCAACATTCTCTCCCTGCACTGCTGTGGTTCCTTCCTGTGCAGGACTGTGGGCTCTGTCCTTGAGTTTTCGCTCACGTGAGTAACATGTTGGCTTCTGTTAAGGCTGCCAGGGTCAAGCTCTTGACTTGCAAACAGAGCCCTCAAGGAAGGAGCATTGTCTCCATCTCTGCAGCTACCACCAGACCTACCTACTGCATAATAAACACAAGCTGCAAAATTTGACCTCGTTGGTTTATTTTGGAAGCAACTGCTTGTAGAAACAAATTACTTTTTAATAGCATGATCCAGAGATGCAATCTCAGAGATGAATTTCAATTACTTTCCATGGTTAGCCTGTCATTCCTTGCCTGAACAGGAATGATAAGGTCAGCATACCCGTGTGGGCTGAGGGCTCAGTATAGAGCTCAGATACATTGCACAAAAGTAACCAGACACCCACTGCTGCCATGTGAGTACTTAAAAAATGGATTGGATCACTCTGAGGCTTTAGACCGTCTCCAACACTGAGTTTTGGTGCCACCTCCAACAAATCATTTAAATCTTTCTGCTGCACTAACCTCTACCGAAAGATAAGAGGAAATAGATATTTTCTCACCCCCCTTGGGTGTATTGAGGGATAATTAGCACATTTTATGTTTATATACTGTTTTAAAAAGAAAAGTTTTCGCCATGGAAGTTTTCTGCTAGTATGAATAAGAAGAAATATCATTATTTCCAGAGAAGCCTTTCAAACCATGGAGATACCTGTGGATAACAGACACCACCCATAGATTTCTTTGCTGTTCTTTTCATGACCACCACTTTAGAAGCAGTAGGATAAAACGGTTCATGTTCCACGACTGTTCATTTCTTGACTTCCCTACTGATTATACCAGGAAGGTTGCCTTTGTGAAAGTGTTTTCTGTAATGAAAGCATCTTGTCCCTTAGGAAGGTGACCAGTCATTAAGGTTTCGAAATTATAAAAACATCCTGACCAATGCAGAACTGGGAGCTTTACTGCTTAGTTATCTGGGGCTGCTGAACTGGGTAAGACTGAGGGAAGATGGCTCCGCAGTCAGCCTTCAGTAACAACAGGGAGCTGATTAAAGATTTTTTGAAAGAGAAAAACTGATGGAGCTGGGAGAAGAATTAAAAACCGCGTAGGCTGAGACGAAGAATAAGGTCCTATCTGCTTCCTCCTCCTCACAAGAACACCCATGACTGTAGTTTTCAGATGGACTTCATACCACACTGTGGCCACAGCCCCAACATGGCAGTTGTCATTGCTTTACAGTGGGATGCCACCTGCAAGGGCAAAATCATTCCTGCAAGGAATCTGCACTTGCTTTGGCATCTGGAAAGTCATGTCAGGCTAAGGTTAAAAAAAAAATAATAATGGTTGTCTGTTTTCATATGGCCTGGATTCCTCTACCCCGCACCCCTGTTATATCTCTTCTTAATGTTTCCTCTTTACAAGCTGCAGGGCAGCTTTCTCACTTTAATTTTACCTTTGTTTCTTTCTCAGATCTCTGCAAATGAGATAGAAATGCTTTTGATGAGACTGCCACGCATGTTTAAACAAGAATTCACTGGTGTAGGAGCAACACTGGAAAAGAGGTGGAAGTTCTGTGCCTTTGAAGGAATTAAAACTATCTGACTGTGACTAGAAATAAAGCTATGCAGAAGAAGAATTCCTAGAGCATGGCAGGGTTATAAAGTATTAAAGTAAGAAATTTGGGGTTGGGCACATAGTAGTATGTTTTCAAAGTTATCCAAGCCTAATTTTAGTTACATTTGTGACGTTCTCTTGTGAGTGGAAATGTAGTTGTGCACCAGTTCCTAAAATAAAATAAAATTTTTAAAAACTGTTTCGAAATGTGACAGATTGTTTCCTATGAAAACTGAAGAAAGATACCACAGTCATAATGATTTCAAAATACTACATGTCCTACATCTAAGAAAAGCTCATTGAGCAAACAGTTAAGGAGAAAGATTGCCCGGTTATGGTCGCTAAGCTACAGCGATTTATATGTAATATGTAGTACAACGCATTAAGTTTTGTTATAGAAAGTTCTTTCTGTTAGTATGAGAATTGAGTAATTTTACAGTGAGGAAAAGCATACCAAAAGAAAACTTGAAGATGTGTCTGAAGTTATTGTATTTTGTAAATTAAGTTATATGCTGTACCAGGGATTTTTGCCTTATTGAAAGAGGCCTGAAAATGTGATTGGAGTCCTCAAGAATGCTTTATCAAGAATATTATTTTTCTAATGTAACTATTCTCCATTACAAGTTCTTTTAACATGGATTGCATATCAATTTTCATAAACATGTAAATAAGGAGGAAACCAGTGTTACTGTATTGTATTTGGTATGTAACATTCAGGTTTATGCATCAAAATAAATATTCAGTTGCATTACTGTTACAAATTTTATAGCAGATATATTAATTTTTATCAATAAATATGACTTCTACCATATTGTTTGTATAAGTTTTTCTTCTGATGTTTCTGAATTTTAATCGATCCAGCAAGAGTCTCCTGGAACTTATCTTTCTCCTACCTGAACTATTAATCGCAGATAATTTGGTTAAATGAATTATAAATTAAAAAAGAGCTTGCAGTATTAGCTAAGATAAAAATAATTTAAAATATTGGGAGAGGAAGTACCAGCACAGAGCTTTGATTTTTTTTCAACAAGCAGACAGGTGAAAAATGAACACCTTCAAATTTCTCGTTTTCATTGTTGGGTTGGGTAAGAACTGCAGTGGGTAAGAAACAGCAGCCCCCTCTGTGCCACACCCCTGTGCAGGCAGAGGAGCCAGTCACAAGAGAGCTGGTCCTATGAAGTGGGGCACCAACAGCGGGAAATATGGAAAACTGGAACAGATGCAGGGAGTATCCAGATGCATGTCAGAGTGATGTTTCACTCAGGTCCTTCAATAAACAGCAATTAGTGACAAATGCATTTAGCAGGGAAGGAACTCTCCAACAGGGCTTTTAGTGATTGGTACTTTAGGACCTATTTCTCTTCTGGCATCTACCTGGAATACAGAAATACTAAATGAAATGCTAATTGTGTACAAAAGGGGAAAAGAAAGAGGCTTAGCAGGTCTATTATAGGAAAAAATTATGCTTTCAGGCAGTACACACAAAATTTAAAAAAGTAAAATACATCTCAGTTATGGTTGGTATAGAACCTGTGGTAAGTTACTCAGGTGAAACTAGTAATTATATGCCAATTACGTTAATGAAAATTAACTAGTTTAAACCAAGTAACAACTCTTTCCTCTCTTGAGATCATACAATTTCATGAATAATTCTGGCAAAAGTGTTACGTGTGACAGCTTGTATTTAAGTACTGTAACATAAATGCGTATGGATGCCACTCAGACTGGGGAAAAGAGATGTGAGAAAACTTTCACCTCCACTTACTCCATGCCATGCTTATTCATTATATTCTGTCCTTCCTTTCCTTGTGTCCTCCGTTTTTTCCATTTAGATCATTGTCTCTCTCACAAAACAACTTCAAATCCAGATAGTTAGAAAACATTTCATTTTTTTGACAGAACCTTGTAACCTAATCACTATATTAGTTTTGCATGTATTTTTTTTTCTTTTTTTCCTTCATGGGTTTTTCACGTCTTTCTGGACCATCAGAGATTTAGACAGGTACCTTTTCAGTCCTTGTATAGTACCAGCCCAAAGGGAACCTCTTTCACTGGCTTTTAGGTACTGCCAAAGATCTAAACTTTGACTATGAATAACATGTAGGCATCCTGTAATATTGTAACATATCATTTGTGAACTTGAAACTCAGGGAGATCCTCAATGAGTATTAGATTGGGACCAAAAACTAGCTTTAACTTTGTGTGCTTAGGGGGAAACTGGATTAAAATGTTGAGTTCCATCATTTAGGTGCTGAAATGTCCCTATGACGACTCTTGGTGTATCCAGCTGGGAGTTCTGCAGTTAATACAGTGAGATTAATAACGAGAAAGCCACTTTTGAAAGACACCTAGACTGGACATTAGGGAGCATTTCTTTACTGAGATGGTAGCCAAACACTGGAATGGGCTTCCAGAGATGTGGTCAATGCCCCAAGGCCATCAGTGTTTAAGGGCATTTGCACAATCCCTTTAATGGCATGATATAACTTTTGGTCAGCCCTGAAGTAGTCAGACAATTGAATTAGATGATCCTCATAGGTCCCCACAAGATCTAAAGCAAGCTTCTGCAGCTGAATCAGGTTGAAAGAAGATGCACATTTGGCAAAGACTCAAAGCCAGTTACAGTTAGCAGGATCTTCACAACAATGAAAAAGCGAACAAGTAAAGACCAAAGAGGCTAACCACGAGCTCAAGAGATGAGACTGAGCAACAGCCTGGCATGCAACCGCGAGCTATGGGAGAAAGTTATAGCAGTGTCCCCTCTTCTCAAACAGGGACTAGTGGAGCAGGAGAAGATTTGGTTTCTAACTGTCCAAACATGCTGAGGGTGTTTTGCAGGGAGTTGTAAGTCACGTTGCCCCGAACTCCTGTTCTCCTAGCAGAGTTTTTCAGACCATCCTCAGTTTTGAACTGTCTTGGACTGATGGCAGGGGTGACTTTCATCAGCTTAGAGGGGCCAGCCTCTTACTGCGCTGTATCTGATTCCCATTTGAAGGATTAAGAGATACACTGTGATGCCAGTTTGGGTCTGGCCTTTTTTTTCTTTTATATGTTCTCTGTATTCTTCGCTCATATATTTGTAGCTCTGTAGCCTATTGTATTAGTAGCTAGTTTTCCTAGTATTTTTCCATGGCCTTTCCTTAAGCAGAAAGACAAAAAAATTCCAGAGCTACAAGCCCCAGGAGGTGCAGGGCCCCAGTGCTATCTTGGTTCTTCCTGGGAACCAGGGTTGAGAACAACTCTCCAAGATACATTTCATGGAAAAAGTACAGCTAGTGCCGAGGGGGTGACTCCAGAGAACAGGCTTGGCCTTGGGGGAAATTGCATCACCACTTGTCCTCCTAATTGGTGCTTTTTATCAATTATGTTAATTTCCTAAAACCTATAAAAATGTACTCAACCCTGGGGGAGTGGGCTTTTGTGGACATCTTTCCATAACTGCTCCTGAAGGGCTTCAGATAAAGGTCCCCTTTTATATTACCTCCTTACTAAAATTATCTTGAGTTTCATTTCCAGGTTGGGAAAAAGGCAACAACTGTGCAAAACCTCTTGGACAAATGTGCATTTCACCCTGCACATTCAAAGGAGATAAGTGTAACCTCTCTGTTAAACTGCATTTTATGTCCATAAGAGATGTTTTATGTTTGATCATGTTTAATGAACACTGCATTATCCCCATCAGTGAAAAAGAAATTCTTAATATCTTCTTGTAGATAGTGGAGTCAATTGTTTATTGAAGTGTGTGTGTTTAGGGCAAAACTTGCATGTTCAGGACCGCCAGAGCATCACATTCACTTAAGGAACAGCTATACTGAGATTTAGAGAAAATCCTGTATCAAGCTATGCTACATTTAGCTACACATGATGTGCAGCAAATGCTGTGGAATCTAAAGCTAGAAAATTGGTTGTAAGAGCATTCTGGGTGGTTTGTTTCAGTAAAAATTCTGGTCTTGCAAGCATTGTTTTATTTAAAATCAGAATGGCTTTGACAGTCAGTGTAAGTATGACAAAAACATTTTGGGCTGAAGTGAGTTGATTTGGGGAAGGAGATTTGGGGAGAGAAGGAGGGAAAGAAAGAGTTGGCTTTGGATATTCTTTTTGTGTCTCTGGCACCACTAAGTAGCCAGGTCTGATGTAGAACAGATGTCCGTTTTGTCCACTTAACAATGCTCAGTGTTCAGCATTAAAAGTGTGAGGCTTTTATCTTTTTTTTTTTTTTGTGAAAGGGTACAAGTTGTCCCTTGACTTGTCACTCTGGTTATCCTGCTAAGATCTGCAGCTCTTTCACCCTAACTTTTTCCTCAAAAAGAACGTAGAAACAGCATCAAATTCTTTCTGGTTCTGTGTATGACTGCTTGGACTGCAAAAAGTGACTATGTATTTACTGAGTTAAAACTGAATGTTTCAAGAACAGATAAGTCAGCTGAAAAAGCAGCCAGATCAGGAAATTATGCTTACAAGGTACAGATCCTCTGACTATATAAACCCGTTACATTGAATTCATGGAAATCATAATTTGTAAACAAAATCAAATAGATACGCTCAGGAGTACCTTTGATCAAGTGTTTTGCCTCACACTGAGTAACACTGTGCCTGTTCAGATTTAATGGGCTGACTCCAGTGTCAGATGCCCTTTCAACAGAGATATTTATGGGACAGCAAGAGGAAAAATATATATTCCTTTAAATCTAGCAGACAGCCTTCCTGCAATCCTACCACAGACATATTACAACCATTTGCTCAGACTTCTGGCTGGTAAGTACTTCTTGCCAATTTATGTGCTTTTATACACATAACATTGAAGCCTAAAAAAACCCATTGACTTGGACTGCTTGTATCTAAGCCATGTCACTGTTAATTCTGTAGTGATCCCAATAGCATATGGTGGATTAAAATACACCTCCCATAAAAGCACCCAGCCATAATCAAGGTTATCAACTGATAAAAAAGATATTTTTTTTTGCTTGATAGTTTCTTAGAAGAGATTAGTGTTGTCAAAATTGGGTCCTACCTTCCTAACTTCATTTTTTCTAGCTTCTTCTAGCCAGATTTTCTTTTCTCTGCAAGATTAAATAATCCTTTAGTACTGCATATTTTCTCCCCATGAAGATATTTATACATTGTAGTCTATTTACTTCTCAGTATTCTTTCTCATAAACTAAACAGATTGAGTTTTTAAGTGTTTTGCTATAAAGCATTTATCTTCTCTTCCTCGAATCATTGCATCCTTTTTTTTTAATATCCTTTCCAATTTTTCAAAACTTGCTTTAAAATGTGTGGAGAAAAACTGTTACTTGAATTAAACTGATCAGTTTACAGCATACAGACATGCAGCCACATCTCTGCTCCAATTCAACTCTTTGCCTCCTATTCCTGCCAGACTATGAGCTGATCACCAATGTCAAAGCAGTAACACCAGTGAATCACTCTTGGGTCATTTTCTTTATCCTGGTGTAACAGATTCCTCTGCATAGATACGCTTCTGTCTGCTAAAGCCTGTCTTTTTTATCCCCGTTGACAGGCTTGCTTGTGCAAGGCCAAAGGTCTCACCCCACGAGGATATTTTGAGGCTTAGATTCCATGCACAGCCCTGTTCTTTGCTATGGGGTAGGTTTGGATAACTCTGGGATGTTTATAGCCTTTCATGATTAAAATGGGGTAATCAGATCTGCTGTCAGAGTGTTCGCTGATCGCATCAAGCATTCAGAGGGCAATCGCACAGGCTTTGTCTAGACTAGGGTTTAAATGCGTGTCATTAGCACATATTAGCTGATACATTTTAAAAGTCTGATGCAGACGAGGCATAATGCCTTTAATGTGAAAAGCTGGCTGAGTTAGGCCCTTGGGCATTGGCATTGACACTGGTTTGTCTATTTTAGAATTTTAGAATAAGTTAGCTGAGGGCTTGTCTGCAAAGACCAGTTAATTTGGAAGAAGATAGGCTATGAATTTAAAGGGCTGCTCCAGGACTTAAGGCCAGAAAAGGATTCATTCTCAAGTAGTTGCTCTGAAATAGCTCAGTATAATAGTAATATACACTTAACTAGGTAAGTTTCCTCTCTCTCTCTTTTTTTTTTTTTTTAACTTTCCACAGAAAAAATACAGATCCCACATTAAAGTTGTTGTATTTAAAAATTAACCCTCTGAAGCATTTCTGTTTTTATCACTGCTCCTTACTGAATACAGATGATTATCCTGGTTGTGTCTGGGGAGGAGGCTGGAAAACTTGTACACTCTGCAGATCTGGTTGCTGACGTTAAAAGCTGACTTGCATTTCACAGGGGGAAGACATGGTACGCCTGTGAGAGGAATGAGAGTGAAGCAACAGAAGACCATAAAACAGGATTAAAAATAGAGACTGGAGGGATTTTGTTAGAACCTGGCGTTCCATCAAAAAAACCCACACAAATCCCAGGACATCCCAGAAGCCTGTTATAAATTAAGAGGAGGAACAAGGAAGAAGAAGAGATAAAATTTCATAGTAAAAATCATTGTAAACTATGGTGGTATTGAATTTATAGGAGTTTGTGCATTTCCTTTGCTGGTTCTGCCCATGGAGTCAGCTGCCTCAGGTGTTGTGACTGAGACTCTGTAAAGAGGAACTGTCCAAAATTACTCTGCAGTTGGCTTTATCCCAAAAATAAGCTCAGATAATACTAACTTCCAGTTGCAGAGGAGCCCCTCCCTGCAAGAAAAATCTGCATCTCTAGCTCTACGTGTTGATGGTGATGTTAGCAAAAACATTTTTCTTGTCCTTGAAGGCTAGTGAGAATATATATTACTCACGGAAAGCAAATATTTGCCAGGTAATCAGAACTCATTTCAGGGTGTCATTTCCACCCCTCCACTCTGACTGGCTGTCACCTTGGTTGAACTTGTCACCCTGGTTAGATGGAGACAAAAAAAGCTAAAGTCTCATCAGGGTGGAATATACACTTCTGTCTTGAGAAGAAGAACAGCCATGGATAAACATCATGCCACCTGTTCAAGGCTGATTTGTCTAATAAAGAATTGCAAGGCAGGAGCTGCTTTGCAGGGTGATACCGGAAGCCGGTTTTACGCAATAAAACATACTGACAGAGAAAGAAGCCAGATGGTGTCTCAACAGCCCAAGTTTTCTAAAACACATTTCCTACCCTGAGAAGTTCATGATTGACAGCTCTGGAAACAGGTGTTTTATTTGTCCACAGGGCAGGACAGGGAAGGCATCTAATATAGTCCCAGCAGAGGTCTACAGAAATCACCTGCCATTTCATTTCCATCCCTATGAAGTCCTTGCTTCATCTGGCCAAACTGCAGAGGAAGGGGGCATTGCAGAATGCTCATTTGACCTTGATTTGAGTCCACAGAACTTCTGCTAGTTAAAACTTTAGTTTCAGGGCTGGATTAGAATCTCTGATCTATAAAATGGATAAACTACTCTCTTAAGGAAATTATCCAGTGACAGAGGAGGGGAAGGCAGGCTTTCTTGAAGGACAAATATACCCTGGTGACCCCGTTCTTCTCCCTCAATAATCACAGTGAGCAAGAAGATTTGGAAGTACGTAGCTGGCAAAGAGGTTCATCCTATTAGAAAAAACAGAGAAGAGCTCATGTTATGTTTACACAGAATGTTTTGAGATGGGTTTTTTAAGTCTAGAGAAAACTCTTCGCAGTTTATAGCCATGAGATACTCTTAAAACAAAGGTTAGTACGGGGAAATGGAGAAGCAATGAAAAACAGAGTATTATCTTTTATGAGTACCTTATTACTCTTCCCCTTTGAAGAGATTTCAGTGTGGAGGCTGAAATCCCTACTGTTTCAAAGGTTCACAGTCAAGAGCAGGAATAATGCAGTATTTGCAGCCTTTGTTTGATTTTTGTGGTCTGTGCAGTTCAAATGTGCAAAGAAAAGTATGAAAGTGTGTGCCCAGGTGAAATGGAACTGGGCAGTCATTTGTATAACACAGAACTGTTGCTTTTCTGCAGTGCAGAACTTTTTATTTACAGTAATAAATCCTGGGCCGATGGTCAGAAGTTCAATGATGTACATTGGTCATGCAATCAGGAAATCTGTACGTGTTTAGGACTGAGACCTTAAATTTTTGTCTTTCTTTCAAGAATGCTGAGATTTCTGTCATACGCAGCATTGAGAAAGACATCAGAGGGTGATCTGGATGGATCTGGGGAAAGAAGCTTAATCAAAGACCAGCTAGAGATGTGACTGTCACACAGCACATATCCCCACAAGCAGTGAACAGGCTAATTTGGTCACAGGAGACATCACAGCTGTGATTGTACAGCCTCTGCCCAGCTCAATCCACTCTACTTACTGCTCCCAGGTTAAGCAATATGATACCATCTGGGCTGTCTTCGTCTGGACTTCTTCCTTCTACATGGTTTCTTCTTCTGCAAAGTTAATTTAGAAGTAGTTCAAGTCTTTTTTTCAGGCAGTTAACAAGCTGAATCATCAACAGGAAACTATGGATGATACGCAGCAACAGTGGATGGATCCTAATTGGAGAAAGAACCTGGACAACTTCTTCCTAAATTTCCTACAAGCCTTGAAATGACTTTATTTGCAATTTCCAAAGGAGAAGGAGCAGCAAAAACATTTCCAGAAATAACCAGAATAAGGTTTCATCTCCCAGACCCATTTGGCCCACACCTGTTTCATCTTCCCCAATCCATGCAAGCAACCATGTTCAGAAGAAAGCAAAACGTGTTCCAGAGATTAAGTTATGTGAGGAATTCAAAGCTTTGGGAAGTTTATAAAAAAGTCCCTTGCGGGCAAGCCCACGATCAATGCTACTGTTTTTCTGTGTAACTAATCTAAAGTAAGGTTTTCATTAACTCTCTTTATTTGATGCATTGTGAAGCAAACCGAATGAGAATGTTTAGGCTGGCAAAAAAAGTAACACAAAATCCCACAAGAACCCAGTGTAATAGCATACATCAGGAGCTAAGTAACAAAGAAAATAGTTCTGGATACACAAAGTCTCAATTTTGCAGATAGGCAGGAGGTGCACAAGTTTAAAGCTTATGCATGAGTACCAAGGCTCTTCTGCCAGCAGAGATGTAGAGAAATCACCACTTTGTGCCATGACATAGAGTATAACTCACTGCTAAAAAGTTCTCCCAAATCACATTTATATTACATGGCAACACACTGACCTGAGCTAAGACCTTCGCTTTTTGAACTGCTGGGTGTCTGAGAGCTGTCACCAAGCAAACAGAGAGAAAGGGAATCTGTGACCAAACCCAATATTAAAGCTACTCAGCAACACTCCAAAACCCAGCCACACAATGCATGTTTTCTACCAAGAATTTGCTTTTAAAAGCCATCAATACCAGAATTTTCACTGGAATGTGGACATGGAGCCAAAGATGTGAAAGATGTCAGCCACTCTACTAACTTTGCAGAATACCCTGTCACTAGAGGCACTCAACACTTCATACTATGGTCCAGAAGAATGTCTGCCAAGACACATAATAAAATACATCTAACAATAATCTCATATACAGGGAAAAACCTACATGTAAATGACAATCTATCCAGTTTACAAAGAAGAAAGGAATGAGCAATTGCAACTGAGAAGTGGATAATATTAATTAGCCTTGAAAAATGAAAGGCTGCCTACTCAGAGTAATTTTGTCCTGATGAACCAAAAGCTACCACTTACCTAAATTTTCGTTCAAATACGAGAAACAGGAAGTCCAAACTGTAGTGTCTAATTGAGACCATGGATTACCAGTACCTAGCTTCAGGAACTGACACTACTCCTACAGCATCTAAATTCAGGAGAGCAAGCATGACTCAAGCCTTGTGCCATATGACTGGAAAAGCAGCTACAAAGCCTCCATCTGACATTTGGCAGGTAGGTGCAGAATCCAGCCTTCAGCCAGCAGGTCCCATGTAAACAGGACGGGACCTTGCTTTCTCAGCCCAGTCATGCTGGTAAACGAGAACCAGCTTCCACCTTTCACTGGGGACACTGTTTTCCAGGCATCATGACAAGAGATGTGAGACTGCAGTCAGCTGGGGAGGAAGCACGGGGAAAGTGCACTTGGTCTTCACTGCAGGTAGCTGCTGGAAAACCAAAGGTTACAACATCCAGCCAGTGATGACTTCACTCAAAACACATAGAGCTGGAGAATGTTTGTGGCAATGACTGTATGTCATCCCAGTTTAGCTCTCAAGCACACAGATCTAGCGCTCACTCACATCCACAAGCCTGCACTGCCACCTTGTTAAGGGAGCACTGAGTTTACCAACCCATCTTCAGCTGTGGCTCACTGGAAATGCTCAACCACAGCCTCCCGTCAGCCTTCCAATTTCAGCAAAACAAGAGATAAGCTGGTAAATATTGCCACTTGAGGAGGGTTTTCAGTGGTAAGGATGGTGATTGCTGTTTCCTGGGGTGCTCCTAAATCTGCAGGGCACCTCCTTGGCGTTGCTACCCTCAAAAGCAATGCCACTCCTTCAAGGAATCAGTCAGCAGAGAACAGTGCCACTGCTGACACACGCAGGCAGTGACTTACTCACATCATCTCCGAAGGAGGCAAGTCACACAAAGGTCGTGGTGCTGCAGACAAAGTAAATTGTTTGCTACAATGTACGTGGTGAATAATAATGCCAAGCATTAGAACATCGTCATAGAACAGAGGAGAGGATGGGGAAATGTGTGTTTCCCCCTACTCAAGATTTATTGAATGATCAGAATCAAGGGAAAATGAAGTTGAGACGATGTGGGTAGTAGAGGAGCTCCCTGAATCTACTTTTTTCTCCTTCCCTATCCCAGCCTTATATACAAAATGTAACATATATGATCTGTGTATAAATGAGCAAAACTTGTAGTGCACACCAAATCTGCAATCCAATAATTTGTGTTTGAATGTTTTAGCAAAAACTGACTGTGACTAAAAACACTTCACAGACTAATTTTCAGATTGGTGAGTTTTTGCTTGGTTTGCCTACATGTTTCCTGAGCTCTCTGCCAAAACAAATATTTCCTTTCTTGCACTGAAACGTAACACTGACATGTGTCAAACTACTTCTTTTGTATGGGCTTAAGCACACGTCTTCCTCTTTCTGCTTTTTGTAGATTCATACATATTAGACACACATCTTTGGGTTTTAATTATAAAATTAATGTAGACAGCAACCAGAAATAAAGCTGACAAATCTAATTTTCCAAGTAACTCAATATCATCTCAGAACCTCTGAGGAGGAAAACAAAAAAATTATGTCCAAGGGGTTACAAGAATATTTCTAAAGGGACAAACTTAAAAAACAAAAAAAAAAAAAAAAAAGAAAAAAAAAAGCTGATCAGATTAATAGAGGAGCATTTCTGCAACATCAAAATCCATTTTTATCACCAGCGAGGAGAATGTGATGGTATTTTAAACATTACATAACTTTTCATACTGCTTCTAATCCCAGACATTTGGGGGGAAAAGTGTCTATCTATTTATCTATCTATCTATCTATCTATCCACGTCGTAAATGCATCTTAAAAGAAAATAATTTCTAAAATAGTTGTTTAATGACCCTATATGAGACATGTTTGGAATATTTTCTTTTTAAAGTGCCCATATATAGTCAATTGTAAAACAAACAGCTCTGTAAGGATTCTCAGTTCAGCAAAGAAAACTGAAAGAGGGGGCTGAGAGAACCATGGAAGAAATTCATGAAGCCCTTGCCAGGGCCACAGAGCAGCTCAGAACAATGTTCATGACACAGTGCTCTCCAAAGTCCTCAGCTCTCTTCCGAAGGACTGAGCTGGAGCTACTCTATGGAATGCCCATTGGTCCAGCTCAGCAACGTGCACCCAGCAGCTTGTCCTGCCTAAACCAAACTGCAACAGAAACACAGACAGCCTTGAGACAAAGGCTGGAGGCTTGCAGGTCTGCGTGTTCCCTCCTCCTTGGAAAGGAATCTGGGGACCTGAACCTTAATGTCCAGTGCTCCCTAGTGCAGAAGCAGCCAGGCCACGGGAACTGCACGGCACAGCATCCAGTTTCTCTCACACTGCAATGTCTTTCAGATGATGTCTAAACCCACCCACGTCTACAAGGAGGCAGTCAGAGACACAACAGAAGCCTTTGCCTACCCAGCTCGGGGACATGTAGGTTCTGCAAAGGATGAGGCCCTAGTTTACGTGCTCGAAGGTTGGTGTGTGAGCAGAGCGCTGATGTTCCCATTACAGGCAGTGTAAGGCACTAACGCTGAGAGAGTTTGCAGGGCTATTCAGCTTCCCAGATATAGGTGCCTGTTTTAGAGAGAGGTACTTTTATATCCAGCCAGCTGGGTGGCTCCCCAAACTCCACTGACTACAGGTATGATAGCAGACACGCAGATGCCTGCAAGTTCATCTGTGTGGGATTTAGCTTAGGCTAACATGCTCCATATCTGCCTGCCAGAGCCAAGGTGAACATCGACACCCACAATTCCCACTTAATTATCCAGCCTACTGAAAAAACCTAATTCCATCCATAGCCAAAAACTTGCTTTGAGGAACCTTTGTAGATTTGTAGCTTTTGGCCCATGGGTCTTGCTGACTTTTCCATCACTTTTTTACTTTAAACAGTATCACCCTGAGCTGTGCATGAATGTATTTGGACTCTAGCACACAAAACTTTTCAGAATCTCTTAAAAGGTTTCATTTGGAAGTGGAATTTATGCAAGTGTGTATTAATGATTTGGCATCTTAAAGGGGTTATTTTGAGTGCTATCTTTAACTTCATTACCATTAAATTATTCCTTAAATTATTCCAAAGAGATTGTGGTCTAATGCTTTGAACCAATTTAAAAATTCATATGGAGAGTTTGTGATAGTCCACAGTCAAGAGTACATTTAAACAGTGGAAACCTGTTAAGCAGCTTTTAGGAGATCAAGAGATGTTTACCTCAGTTACGCAATGTTGACACTTATCTATATTTTTATCCCGTAGAGTGATTTTGCAATCAGAAGTTGAACAGGTGGAAATCCATCACAAATACCTAAATCATTTTGTGAAACACAATCCACACAGCCCTTATTTCGCAAGTAATTATTGCCACATGCATGCAGTAAAGCTGAAAAGCTTCTAGAAATCAAGTTCCATCTGAACAGTCAATCCCAGATGGTTTCCACTCCTAAAGAAGAACATAATGAAAAACAGCATCTTGAGAGAAACATTCATCTCCAATAATTTGGCTGTGCCCTGTAAGGTCAGCATCCAGACTGCCCAAATCTCAGTATTGTAATCCATTTCCCTTATAGATGTAATACAAAACGACAAAATGAAGGAATAATGGGCTTTCTTAATCTTTTATGTGATCCTAGGACTGGCCATAGGAACTACTGGTGCTAGGAGTTTTCAAGTGTGGAAAGTGTGAGGAATGTAGCTATTCCATATAAACTATTCTAATGAATGTTGCTTATCCTTAGCCAATGCTGCACTGAATCACTGCAAGGGAAAAGGAAATACAGACAGCTGAATGTACACTTAGATTCATCCTTAGGTTAATGCAGTCAGAGCAAAATCTTTTAGCTACTGATCAAGAGATCAATGACTTATTATGATCAATGACCACTGAGAATATATTTGAAATATTTTTTCAAGGTGAAATCCTTGCCTTTGAGGTGTTTTCTTAATTAGAAGAAATTTCGGCTGTGTGAACATGACTTTTGGGGGTTAAGGGATATGTAAGGAACAATTCTGTTATTTACATGAACACTTTATTTTCCTGTCATGCATTTCCACACCTCCTGAGGTTTTGCTAAGTACTTTAAAGTTACTGTGGGATAGGGGACAATTGGTATTACCACTATAAAATCCTCCCCTCAGTCCGCCACAGCATGAATCAGAAGTATAAATTGCTGTGCCTAAGTGGGTGAAGTAAGAAATAGACTGTTCCCACTGGAAAGATAAGTGACTGGAAATGAGCCCAAAAATTTGTGCTTAGGAGTCTCAAAGCTGGAATACTGCTAGAGTGGATTACCAGGGAAACCAGCAATGAGTAGGAACCAGAGCCTAAACATCTGACTCTGTTTTCCTGGCATACATTTTGGAGAGATGCAGTGTGCATAAAGAACTTGGATATACTTCACCGCCCATCTAAATAAAGAGACATTTTTTACTAAATTTCTGTAGAAAAGAATTTCTCACTGGTTTAGCCTTCAATTTCTTAGTGTTCTCCTCTCATCCAATGACCCTGGGTTTCAGCAAACAGCATTTTCTTTTTGCCTACATGAAGGCACTGGTATGGTGAAAGAGGAAGGATGAATCTGTGCAATTTAACTCCTACTCCTTATTGTCAGTGGCACAGGACTCTCTACATGTTCTCCTTCGCCCAGAGATGGAGGTGGAATGCCCACCCACCCCACATTTCCTCTTTCGATAAACACTGCCAACATCTTTCTAGAAGGCAATTATAACAACAGTCCTCCCTTGCCATCTCCCCCTCTCCATCTTTCCACTTTCTGAAAAGAGTCTTGCTGGTTTTATATATTTTCCAAATCACTGGTACATCTTCTGAGTTTTGCATTCTCAGCTGGCCTTCAGTCCCACCATCTAGGTTTTTTTCCCTACACTCGCAAGAACTAGAAATATATTTCAGAAAAGTGTCCTGAAAAACACTAATGACCCCAAGATGGCCAAGCTCAAACCTGTATATATGTATACACACGCACACATGCAGCTTCTCTGCAAGGTCTACTATGAATGCAGAATTTGCCCTAATTCTGAGAAACTCACTCCTCCACACTCACACATACTCTAATGCACTCCTTCTTGTACCAATCCACCCTCTCCCACGCTGACATATATAGTCTCTCTCTCCTTCACCACTCTCTTTGCCTCTGAGCTAAATTACTCTACTGTGGAAATTGCCATCAGCAATTTTCACCCTTTGCTGCTCTTTCAAGGAGTTTATGCAGTGGTGCAGTCATGATGCTCAATTAATTACTTGATATCTTTTGAGCTATTTCCCAACTATTTGCACGCATGTGTTACAGAACAGCAATGTTTCTCTTATCATCTCCATGCGCTTAGGGCATGGGCTGAGCTGGATGAGCTTGAATCTTTGAGTTCATTTCTTAATCAGAATCAAATGGGTGTTTTGGGGATGGCATTGCTCACGTTACAAGGTTTCCGCCCAGCTACAAAGCACCTGCATATTAACTGTATTTTATGGGAAGAAGGTTAGTTCAGAGGCTGAAGCAGTGTCCTAGGAACTGGAGTTAGCTCTCAGACCCTGGTGCTATCACTAAAGGGATTGATGTCCTGGTCTTTTTGCTCAAGTGTGTAGCACCACCCAGCTGCATGTTCCCAGCCTCACAGCTCATGGTGAAGACTGTGATGAACAGGCTGAACATTCTGAGGCTGTTTCAGAGTACAGTCAGTCAGGTTGTCTTAGATCCAGACGTACCCCATGAGGACACTGCATTATTCCCAGGTCGGAGACGTGAGAGTGGCTGTGAACCATTTTTGTTACATGCAAGCTTGAAAGGAAGTGAGAAGGTCCCAGCTGAATTCATGGCTTGAGCTCTTGACCACTTTTGACTTTCCCAGGTGGCCATGAGAAAAGTTTTCTAACTTTCCTGCACTTCAGTTTCTCAGTTATAACAAAACAGCACTTTCTACCTCGTGGGGAAATTTTGATGACAAAACCGTAAAAGACTGTGGGCACTATCATGCTAGAGTAACAAAGGATACAAGTATCCAAGAAATTTTTTGCTTTTCATATGTGAGACTAAAAAACCAACTAAACCAGGTTAAAATGCTTACATTTGGGTTGGATGGGGGAGTGTTATAAGGCTTGCTTATTACTTGTCTACAGAGCCTTACAACGCTGCAGAACCAGTTGGTGTTAGAATTACACCATAATCTACACAGTTTGATGAGCTGAACAAGCTACGGCAGATGATTTTTTTTTTAACTAGTCCTTTAGATTTATTCTTTGTGAATCACAAAATATAATCAAATGCATGTATATGAGTGGGCTTAAGGGAGAGTAAGTGGAGTGACAAAGCAGATTAATCTTTATCTCACATTAAAAAGGTGGGTCCTTAATATTGATTATTCCCAGGCAATAACCTTGGTGGTTCTATCTAAAAAGCTGGGCCGAAGCACTCAGTTGATGAAGGAAGAATAGTAGGAACTCATTTCTTACCCAAGGGCATGTCAAAGAAGTGGGAATTTAAGGAAACTACAGCCTCTTGAAAATCTAGATTAATATCTAGTGATCTCCTTGGAAAACGTTTTCACTGACAGTACCTGCTCCCGTGAAAATCTCACGCTGCCAAGAACAGCTTTTCGTTCAAGAGAAATGCTGATTTTGTGGGAAGTGAAAGGAACTTTCACTCAGCTATTCTGATCTTTTAAGTAAACATTTATTTATTTTCTGCATAAAGTTATAAAGTTTCTTGGGAATACAGATAATGTAGCAGGAGGAAAAGTAATTACTGTAATTTTGCCTGTGCTTTCAGAAAATAATCCATCTGATAAGCACCCCATTTACATTTTGTGAATTGCACGGTTCAGCACAGAGGCATCTCAACTAGATGCATGCAGTCCATGTTTATCAAATACTATAATTCTCCTGCTAACAGAAGTACTTGTCTTGGCCTTTTCGCTTTTCAAAGACCAGATGATTAAGATGTCATTGACATTAAGCGTGCCTTGCATCCATTGCTCGAGGAATGATGTGGCCAGAGGTGGGCCCTGAGGGTTAGAAATCCTTTGAAACAAGAAAGGAGAAGTGCAGCTCATGAGGACAGTCAGATACCAAACGGCTGCACCTTCTTTTCACAGACCCAAAGTAGGTCCAAGCCCCGTCTGCATCTCTAGGAAAGGGATGCTACAAGGATCCAACTAGCTCTTTTCTGTCATCGTCCTAGAGGTTTACTTTCCAGCAGAGAAAAACATCTGTCCCTCTGATTTTCTGTGGATAAATGAGAAGCATCTTAGAGAAAACCTCCTTAATTCCCTGTGCTGCAGATGACATCAAATAAGACATTCTTTAGGAAATGAAGTGACAGGCTGCAGGGGAGAGGCGAATGAGAACTGACCTAGTAGCCATGCCTGCCAGGTACCATGAGGACAGTCAGTTCCTATCAATGTGAATGAGGACTGAAGGCACTCAGCACCTTGCATGATTAAGCCCAAACCAAAAGCAGCCTTTCTCATCAAAATTGCACCACCTTCCTCCTTCCCAAAAGGCACGCTAATTTGTAAGAACTTGCTATCCTTGGCAGTTGTTTCCAACTGAGCTCTTTTGACCTCCCTTCCCATCATTCGATGGGAGAGCGAGATGTGTGCATATCAGCTGGGAGATTCAGGGCACTTCAAAGGCAGCCCAGGTCTACTTCCATTGGCCACACCACATTTTCGTTCCTATCACCCCACCTCATATTAACCTCAGCTGTATCCCTTTTTTCTGAGCAAAGCCTGGGAAAGGGACAGGCAGGTGCATGTCCATCACCACTGGGTGCACCATTCAAGTGTGGGCTCAGGGTTTGCAGAGACACCTGTGGGATAACCCTGTCACACACTGTCCGAGCGTGTGAATGAGAAAGGCAGGATGCCACCTGCTTGGAAGGGTCTGAGGACTCTTGTCTTTCTCCCCTTTTCCTGACCTTTTTCTACCAAGCTTCAATCCAAGTGGAAGCTGAGCTGTGTCTTCTTATGTAGGTTGCAAGCAGAAGAGGTTTTTATTATGTTTTATTATTTTTTGTGCAGGTATTTGTAGCTCTCAAACAGCATTCATGTGACATACAGTAACAGACTTTTTCCGCAGAATACCTTCCCCTGTGTTTTTACTATCCTCTGCAGAGGAACACACAAAATATTTCTAAGGCATCAGGCTTGTTACACAGATTCTTCCTCACTGCCTGTGTGCCAAAGCATTTCACGGTAAAACTTATGAGGCTGCGTACAGTGAAATGCAAGGAAAGCTGTTGCATAATGCCGCCACACAGTGTGAGTGGGAGAGGGAAGGAGGAGTCAGTCATGAGACCAGCAACTGAAGGAGAAATAAATTAAGAGTCATAAGACAGACTGCCATTCAAACCTCCTTTTCCACAGCAAGGCCATTACTGAGGTTTCTGTTGGCTTCACAAAATGAGAATAATTGGGTAATGGTCCTGAGTACACATTTCAGTTCCTGTCCTGTGTGTCACAGTCACCCTCTTTCATTGTCTAGCTGCAAATATAGAGGAAAATATACTTGGCTCAGCAGCTCCACCTTCTAACATCTACGTCCTTCAAAGTGTATGGAGAAACAGGGGTCAGAAAAATGGTATCATGTTGACATCTGTCCAGGGCTTTCCTGCCAGAGAGTCCCCACTTCCTACTGCCTGAAATGCAGCACAATATAACCCTGTAAAAAACACTTTTTGTGATTTTGGGTTTTTGTCTTGATTGCACCTGCATGTAAAGAAACACACAACCCAAGCAGTGATTGCTTTGTGTGAAGAGACTGTCAGTGCAAAATAGAAAAAACCTGCCACTGGATAATATAAATATATTTGCCATTAAGTTGTTTCCAAACAAAAGGAGCCTGCATTTGTTTAGTGGCCTTTAACCTTAGTCTTAGAACAGCTCTTGAGAAAGTGAGCAAACAAAATCAAAGTTCACTTCTTTTGCTAGATTTCACAATGAATCTCTGCTCTGCCATGCTCAGCAAAAAGAAAAACACCAGAAGGAAAACTCTGTAATAAAGGCTAGATAATCTTCTTCCTCCTTTAGGAAAAGTATCTTCTCTCTAGCTTCACCCTCCTTACTTTTAACACACACACACACCCACACACCCCTCCTTGCTTCCCATGCATCCTCCCTACCTGTGTCTGGTTTTGTGGACTCACCATCTTCCTTGGCTTATGAACAACAATATGCCCTGGTCCAAAAGCACTGTAGATGCCAGCAGTGCTGTGAAAACAATATCTGTCTCATGCCTTATCAGTACCTATGCCAGATACAACTAGGGTTCAAAAATTACATGGATACTGGAGGTGAATATACAAATTGCACATAGTCAAGATGAGGGAGGACAATCCAGATCACTGAATCCAGCGCTACTTCTGAATACATTATCTGTCCCTCTGTCTGTGCTGCATAGCAGAAGTGTTTTAGGAATGTCTTTCCATCCCCATATGTGCATAAGTAAGGTATTCCTCAGCATTCAAGATCCTTATGCACCCTCTGGCATAGTATCCAGACTTTTATCCATTTCTTTGATACATTAAATATAAAACCACTTGGATCTTGAAGCAGATAACACACGGAATCAGATGCTGTATCCAATCAGCTTTCATGCCACTGCTGAAGCTGTCAGCAAGGTGGTAATTTACTTGATTTTGAGTGTGCAAAATATTAAAAGCTGTATGTGCTTGCATTGGTGCCAAAGCAGATGGGGCCTCCTGCTTCCTATGAACTTTATTTAGCCCACCTCATTGCATACACAGCAATGTATTGCATGGATTATAATGTCCTTCCTCTCCATCTGACTTCTCTGGGAGGGAAGAGCTCTCCTTTTGAGTGTGATATAACCTGACCTTTCCCAACAGCTATTGATTATGTTTTTGTCTTCCTTCAAACATTCGTATGTCTGCTAGTGCCTGTGTTCTGTCAATTAAGTAACAACAGGCTCCATTGTTGGTTTGAAGAATATTAAAATACTTACTGGCAATGGAAAAGTTGCAATATTTTGCCACCAAGAGTTTTATGATACCTATTTCCAGTGAGTAACTAGATCTCCCACAGCCTTTACCAACACCTGTTCTTTATATGCATAAAGCTGTCTTAACGTGTACTCACAACTTCACTATCTTTGCAAGATAGTGTATCTAGAAGTCATGCCACATAAGGTAATTAGAAGTTTACAACAAGTATTTCAGCCAGTTTCTAATCTAAGACTGTCTATAGTACTTCAGTCTCTAAGCAGAAAATATCCTTTTTTACCTTTGTCTTTAGCTTGTGAAGTAGAGCAAGCATTTGAATTCAGAAAGCCGCTGCCTTTCCTCCTCACATACTGCTTCTCTGGATTCCTAAACCTTGCAAATAAAAAGCTACAATTTTCTTCTTCATCTGAATAGTTCTGTAGGAAAGGATAAGGATGTTAAAATTCACGAGATAACCATTTCATAACTGAGGTCCTGAAAAAATGCAACATGGGGTCTGGAGAGCAGGGAAAAGAAGGCCCTAGAGAATGATATTTCCTAAAGATTCATCTTAGCAGTTGCAATTAACTTCCTCAGTACCTTTTGGATAAAAGTTATCAGATAAGAGATCAAGAGAGAGAACATGATTTAGCTCTAGCAAGTCTCGATTTACAATCTGTCTTCCCCGATCTGAGCTCATTTTGTGCAACTCCTGTGTCATGTTCCTCTCTTGCAGAGATGGAAGAAAGAGTTTAAGTCAAAATAGATAAGTGTAGAGCCCCCAGAAGCCAAAATGAAATGTCTCTTAATGGCATTTTTATGGTACTCACAGGATATCACTGTATCCTACAGGGCTATTATGAGGGGAATTTCATCTCCTTTACTCGAAAAAGCTTTGGTGACATTCTGAAAAGATGCATAATGTAACAATTTAAAATAGCTAAAATATTTGGTTCAAGTTTCCTGGATTTCAACCCTGCCTGAGAAAAAAAGTATGCAGGAAGGGAGGTGCAGAAGGGAAAGGAGAGAAATAGAAAGAACCCTCTCTCCCTTCCTCCTTTTGCTCTCTTCTCCCACCTCTCCCTGACTGATTCGAAATCAACCTGCAGATCGAGGGGGAGGATGCTGCTGCTGAAGAGCGCTCTCCGCCAGGCTTCTCTGTGGAGAGGTCTGATTTTCATGAGCATGAACAAGAGACTTCTCCCTGATCATGTTTCCAGGACTGGATTATTAATGGCTGCATTTCCATCCCTTTAATTGCTTCCTCTTCTGGTGATGTCTTTTTTAGTCTTACAGCAGCTAATGCACACCCAGTAATTATTAAGTAATGAAAATGCACAATTAAGGCACACATGCCTTGCAACTGCTGCTTCTACCCAAGGATTTCAAACTAGTAACAAGGGAGGTTAATATTATTCTTAGGAGATAACACTCGTTGCTATGGTGAAGACGCCTTCTGTCACTCACTCTTGGGAAGATGGCACCTGAGCTATGAATGTTTGATGGTATTTTTGCTTTTGCGATGAGCAGTAGTAATTACTCCAAAGCAGACACTAACCCCTCTGATTCTGAGCAGATATCTCATGTAGGTGCTTTGTATTTGAACAAGTTCCTCTGCCTTCTCAGGGTGCTCAACGTGCTGGCATTGATTGGGTTTTTCAACACCTGAAGAAACAATGGAAAACAGCAAAAGCTGGTGTCAGAAGATAAAAGTAGTCTCACACAAAAATACTGAAACTATCAGGAGACTTAATTTTTTTGTTGTTTGATGGGTGTTACAGTTTGCATCATATTCTGAGGATCCTTCAGCTGCTTTTCAAAATATATAAAATTTCATTAGGCCTGATCTGCTGATCACAACTTCGTGATCTGCACTTCCTACTAAAATTTATTCAGGCAATAATCAACAAGGAATTGGTTGTTTTCAGCAGTTTATGACTTGTTATTTAACATTTAACAGAATGGCAATTTATTTTGGTAACAACCAATACTGAGAGGTTTACTGCCATTGTAAACCATAATCAACTGTTTGTATCATTACTAGTTTTTCAAGATATAAAAATGGCCAGCTGCATTAGAAAATTGCTTAGCAGCTATAAAACTTTGCACTGAAGATTACGTATGGGGTTATTTCACCTTAAAGGTCAAAAGTTTTTAAAGAAACCACTTACTTCAGAGGACATTTTCAGCAGATTGGTAAAACCAGAAGGACAATACTGAAGCAATTCCCAGTAATTTTTTCAATTATGAATATGAAAAAGGAATCTGTAGGAGATGGACAATACAAAAGATCGCACTTTCTTTATCAGAGCATCAGGCCAGAAACAAAATCTTGTTGTCTTTATAGATGTTGCAACTGTTTTGATGAATTGTACTGTATTCATAAAATAGCTTAATCATCAAGGCTTCCCATTGATCTCTTATTATCAGGCAACTGGACACAGATTTCATAATTGACATGTTTAGAAAGATTCAAAATACTTCCATTTTGATTGAAATAAGTTACAAATGAGAGCAAATGTTTTACAACAGTATATCAGTTCTTCATCTTAAACCATTAAAGCGGGCCAGATCTCAGTGAGTAATTCACAGCGAATAATTCAAGTGTACAAATTACTTTCTATTTGCAGTCTCAAAAGTATATTTACAAACAGTCTGCAACTTCCTTTTTCTTGCCTACTTATTTTGCTAGTATTTCTTTTTACTCCATACTTGCTGTAGCAGTTAATGCAGAATACTTGAGCTGAGTTTAATCACAAGACCTCTTCTATTTCCACTGCTTCAGTGGCTATACACATTTGCACAGTTCATGCAAATGTTCACTTGGGAATAAAACCAATTCTTTCCTCTTAACACTTGTGCCCAGCTCAAAAGTTCATCCTTCTAATCTATTTGTGCTACTAAAACTTTCACTAAGCAAAGCCACTCACAGAGAAGAAAAATGGATGAAAAACATCCACTTAAACCTTTGAGCAGGTAAGAGCAGGTTTGGGTTTTTTTTTTTTTAAATTTATGTTTAGTAGTATTCATTCAACTCTTTAATGCTGATTGGAATTTCTGGTAGAAAGCTTTAACTCATTTTTCCCTCCAGTTTTCAAACATCATGAAGCAAGTTAATCCCTACTATAACTCCAAGGAATTTGATGATATTATGGCAGAGATTACTTTGGCACTGCATTTCTTGTTAAAAGTGCTTACCTGTTCACATACACTTTTTAAACATCAAGAGTGATGGTTGCTGGTTTTCATTATTCACATTCAAATGATGTGAAATATAGGAAATGTCATGGCTTTAATTCTCTGGTAATTTTATGGGTTCCACTTCCTGTAACTTGGAGTGGGTTATTAGGATTGCCAGATACATGCAGCCATTGCTACTCCGCTTTACTGGAAACAGAAATATTCTGAATCTCCACAAAGGTGTCCAACAGGCTGCTAAAGAAAAGAAAACTGAAGAGACACCCTCCTTGGAAGCACAGACCACCATGTCCGTCACCTTAGAAGCAAGAAGATAATTTCTCTTTAAAAGAAAAATCAAAATAACAACAAACACTTATTTTTTACTCATTCACAAGCCTAGAAATAATAAATGACATGAAAGAAAGTGAAACGAAGTCCTCAGGAGAAAACTCCACAAACTCATATCCACTGCCTCGTCATATTCAGCCTGTCTTTCATGCTCTTAAAAATTCTCTTCAGCCCTGGGCATTGGTAGCAGAACTGCAGCAATGAGGATCAGGCAATCTTGCCTGCCAGTCAGAGGCATGAGCAATTTGCTGGTTGCAGAAAAACTAAAAATAAAAGCGGAGTATTTCATAAAGCAACAAAAGCAAGGCAGCCTCATTTCTACCAGGCTGCCTCGGTATAGCTATAGGCTACCAGGTATCAGATTTGAAGAGCATTTAGACCTGTTCGATGCTTTTCCACAAGTGCAAGCAGGGATACAAAAGCAGGCACAAAGGTCAATGGAAAAAAAACCTGTATTCTTCAGTTTACCTTTACTGACTGAAATAACTTGCTATCAGAATCATTAGCAACCTCTGCTGTATGGACACAGCAGAGGAAAATGTGACTCAGAGGGTGGATTTTCCAGGCATGGATAAGTTATTTAATTGAAACAATGCCTTTGTCTTTTACGAAAGCATTTTGCCCCCCACATTTTTATGAAACACTGAGTCATTCAAAAATTTGAAAGTATTTATGTTCATTCTCTTTGCTGCATTTTGGGAAATGGTACTGTGTCCCCCAACCCCTCACCTCCAGCCTTTTTATAAGGTGTAAGCCATCACTTACTATGGCTTTTCTTCCGATTCTGATCTGGAATCACACAGCTTAGCCACTGGTATCACTAATAGCTTTAGAGCTGTCATGTTTTCAGTTTTGCAAATTGGGCTGTAAAAGACTACGCTTGCATATTTATTAAAGGCTATTGGTAACATAAGCTTGTAATAGACTCACTGTCAGGGTTGTAATGTCATTTGCTTATGAGTTCAGCATCCTCATCAAGGGACATCCCAAAACAGGAGCTCACCAGGCAGCAAGGACATCCCAGCACCCTGCTTTTCCTTGTCGTCCATGGGCAGGCTTTTGAAAGAGGACTTTTCACAATATAGAACCAACTTATGAGCATTCCCTACCTCCACTCTCAATCCAACAAAACCTGGGTGTTTTTTCAACTAAGCTTCAAGCCAACCTGAGTAAACAGGTCAACTTTCCCATGCACTGGTTGCTCGGCAGCTAATGCTGAAGCAGCACAAGCTGATTTATATTCTGTAGGGTCACTCGAACTCTTGAGTGTTAAGCTAAAGTGTCAGCCAGGTCCCTATGGGGCGAATCTCTGCCACTCTTGGAGCACTGTTTCTTAGGAGGAGAGTTTCATCCCTCATTAGAATTCGTTTTGTATTATGGATTTCTTCCTTCCTTCCTCACAGAATTGGAAGGACTAATTAGAAATAGTTATCACTGCTGACATTCAAAGCATTATTAGAATGGCAGCCCACTGGAAAAAAAGAAAATTCATTCTATTGTAGGAGATCCTGATAATTCAGGTGTTGTTAGACTCTAGTGGGGTCACTTTTAAAGCTTTTCTTACCTTCAGGTCCAGCAGCCTGGCTTTCATGACAAACCAGTGAGACTGGAGTACAACTGATGCCCTCTGAACCTCTCGGTTGGTTGCTTTTTGGGTTTGTTTTGGTTTTTTTGTTTTTTTTTTTTTTTTGTGGGGGGGGGGTGGGGGAGAAGAGGAGGAGGGCGAAGCTGTTTAAATGAGTAGAAAAAGCCCAGGCAAGCTTCCGTGTTTCAGAATCTAAGCCCTCACCTGCTGCTGCATTAATGTCTGCAAAGAGTTTTCATTTGTTTCAGTTATACGGATTCTGTAAGGTGCTATCTCTAGTTTTGTCACAGAATTTCAGCTGAACATTTATGTGCATAAATAAATCCATTCCTCTGGTGAGGAGAGGAGACAAGAGGAGAAGAGTTGGACTCATTGATCTTTGTGGGTCCCTTCCATCTCAGGGTAGTCTATGGTTCCCTTCTGTGATTCTGTAGGCCAGCCAAACCTGAAGCCCATGGAGGATGCTTGTGGCTGCCTGGCATAAGCAGATCTAAAAGTGCCACTGCCAAAGGCAGCTCCTCTCCAGCACCTCTGTGTGCACCTATGCATTCACATCAGGGCAAGCCAGAGACTGCGCAGTACAGCTCATGTCATTTCAACTCATGAAATTACAGCCCCATCACAAGCACTGCTGCAAGAGGGAACCACATGCAAGCCACAGGGGCCTTCCGTGGTTACATACTGCTAAGCTGGTACAAGCAGGTGACACTGCTGCTACCTACACCCACAAAAAATCCAATAGAGACTCTCAGTCATTTAGGAAGATGTGTGACATTTTCATTCTGTCTTCAGACTCTGATAGAGCCAAAATAGTCTAGCTTCACACCTTTTAAACCATATCCCTTTGGGGGGTGGGAGGATATGTACTGCTGAGGGGAAGAAGAAAACCCTTTCGTATGTATTTAATTCTCAGCAGCTGGTAGTCTATTTAGCTTGCTAACCAACTTCACATATGTAACTTCAGTGCTTAGCAGAAGATATATTCACAAGTTTGAGGAAGGGGAAAAAAAACCCCAACCTTAAGTCACATTTAGAGATTCCGGGCAGATTCCAGTATCAAAACAGAAACAGGAAGAAAGTGTCCAGAAGTTTAGGAGAGAAAAAAAAAAATTCCTCTGCGTGTCACTGAAAAAGGTTTGTAATGTTTACAGAAGTCTTCATTGCAGTGTAATCCTTCCTTCCATCCCCCCAAACAGTTTTCAGTTATCTTCTCTTCATGATTGCCTTTATATTGTCATTGACATTGTGTTGCATTAAGTCAGTCCCTAATATTAGATGCAATTATGATACGTGACACTGAAATCGCGCTTAAAGTAAGATTCCACTTGAAGGAGTCACCTTAGATCTATGTCTTTGTAAGGCTGTTTATTGCTTTTGTGATTGCACTATCAAGTATTCTTTGTATACAAGTACCAAGGTGCTAACAGCGAGATTCAAAACAGATAAAAGCAGCCAAACATTTGAGTAACTTGAATTACAATGTCTGCAGTCAGACTTCTACTCTAGAAACACCTCCCCAGCTGTTTCTTCACCTCAGTTGTGGAAAGTACTGCAGTTATATTTTTTCTTGATTTAACCTCTGGTTCATCAGGACTATGTCGTGCCTCTGCATAGTGCTAGAATTAAGTCTAGTGCTAACCACTCCTATGCCCAGACATCAAGAAACTAGGAAATTAGATTATCCATGGATGGTGTTGGAGCCAAAGTGACTCTTGATATCCCACTGGACATACTGGCACACTGTCAGGTCTAGTGGAAATTTAGAGCTTAAAACATTTTGTGGATTTACCTCAGTATTCTCAGATATAATTTTTTTACCCCAGACTTAGAAAACTGGACCACAACCTGATCTTTTTATATCAAACATCATATTCCAAAAGTTTCTGTGTCATATTGTGCCATGGGTCACACTGACTTGTGCCTTCTGTCTTGTAAGAAAGTCTGTAACTGTGGCTTGTCAGTGGCTACACAGAAGTGTAACTCACTGGCAATTAAGATCCAGCTACTTCATGGTTAAAGTCACGACAGCAATAGAGTTAACAGAAGAAAACAAATTTAGAAAGAGAAGAAAAAAAATCAACAAAAATAAGATGTGACAAGTGCTTATTTACGTAGTCATTTTTCAGGAGCTGAGCTGCACTTTAATACATAAATGCATTGTACCTTTAGTAAAACCTTCCTCCTGAATAGCTAATAAGTTGTACTTAAGTGCTTTCACCAATGAACTGACTTACTTTAGTTACTGTGAAATCATTTTTATTATCCTTCTGTCCAAAAAAGTTGGAGGTAGCTAAAATCATTTTGGTGCACCTCCTGCAAGATCATGAATTATTGAAGACTGGAGCTAGAGTGGTTGCATGAAGAAAAAAGAGATAGTGAGGGCACTTTCACAGTTATTGAGAAGATGGCTTGAAAGGAAGGCAGGAGCTCTCGAAACATCTGCAGGATTGTTTCTTAATGATGGGAGTGGTGGAAAAGAACGAAGGCAACTCACCAAACATTGAAATATTTAATTGTGTAATAAGGTATGGAGATGCCAGATGAGCACGTAAGGAAGTTGCAGATGTTGCTTTGTGGCACACTTCCTGGATCCCAGCTTGCTCTGCCAGGTATTTAAGGCCCCTGCTGAAAATGTACCTACATGCTGTTGAGAGTGATGTGGACTGGTGGTTAAACAATACATTAAGATCAGAAGAAACATAACAAATCGGAGCTTGCAAAGGACTTCTTTAATCTCAAATGGGAATCACACTGCTTCTTCCCCAGCTGCGAGTAAAATAAACCTAACTGGGAATCTGGTAGCCCTCTACTTAAGAAACCTGACCTGCTGTCAGTAACCTCAGCACTCAGCTCTTTAAGCCTCTCTTAGCTGATCAATTTGTCCCCTGCAGCAGTTCCTTCCACAGGCATCCCCACTGACGCCTGTGCAGGAAGCATTAAACAATTATGGGCTGGCCCACTGTTGAACACAGTAACTAGGTGCTCATGATTTAGGGAGGTATTTCTGTTTGTTCAGGCCACTGGCAGTTTTACACGGCAGAATGTCTTTGTTCTTGGCCCAGTGGAGACTAGGTTTCCCACCATCTAGTATTAAGAACAAAGGACTGACTGGACCAGCAGCACCAAGACTGGACCCAGAGTCCCCCAAAGCTTTGGCTCCAGGATACCAACACGGAGTGGTATTAAAATACTGATATTTTGTATTGTGCAGCTCTCAATACTATTTTTAATATGATTCTAAGTTCAATTGTACTTCAGACTTTATAAAAAGTAAGCAAACAAAAGCCACGCATAGAACTACTGCAAGATACTTCCCTGATATGACTCCTTTGTTACTATACCTCTGCCGTCTGTCCTCCCCACTGGATCTCAATGCATAGGACAATTCAGGTTGGGAGGGGCTTTGGAGGTCCTTGGTCTTACCTGCTGCTCAAAGCAAGGCCACATGCAGGGTCAGAGCAGTGGATCCTGAAAAACTCCCAAGGAAGGAGAATGCACAACCTCTCTGGGCAACCTGTGTCACTGCTGGATTGCGGGGTGAAACAGTACGCCCAACCTGCACCTTCCTTTTCAACTTGTGCCCCTTTTCTCTGAACCTCCCACCATGCATGACTGTGGAGAGCCCATGTTCTTTACGACCTTATGAAGCTGGAGGGCCGCTCTGAGGTCACCCAGCAGCACTTTCTTTCTTCAGGGTGAACAAGGCCGACTCCCTCAGCCCCTCCTCACAGGGCAAGTGCTCCAGCCCCCAACACTGAGGTGGCCTTTGCTGGACTTGCTGTGGTTGGCCAATGTCTTTCCCATTCAGAGGTCTCCAGACTGGATGCTGCAGCTCAGTGTAGTTGACTGAGCAGAGCTGTTTCTACTATCTGGTGACCATGCTCCCATTCACACAGCTGAGAGGCTGCTGTCCCTCTCTGCTGCCAGGACACACCACTGGCCCTCGTTCTTGCTGTGACCCAGGTCTCTTTCAGCAGAGTCACTCCCCAGCCTGGCATTCCCCAGTCCCTAGAACTTCAAGGGGCACTTCCTTCCCAGGCGCCTGGCTCTGCACCCATCCTTATGGAATTTCAGGAAGGGTTCCCACCATCCCATTCCTGCAGCTTCTCCAGGTCCCCCTGAATGTCAGCTCTTTCATCCAGTGTAAAGAGTGGTTCACATCATTTGGCATCATTGGTAAACTTGATGAGGGAGTGCTCAGTCTCCTTCTCCAGGTCACTGACAAGTTTGTGGAACAGGAAAAGACCGGGACAAACCAGCCTTTCCACAGAGCAAGCCCCTTAATCACTTCCATCTGCTCCCAGTCATGCCAACAACTTCTTATCTATGGAGTTCTTCACTAGAATTTGGTTTACGCTTCTTTCATTATGTTACAGAATCACAGAACGGTTTGAGTTGAAAGGGACATTAAAGGTCTTCTAGTCCAACCCTCCCTCTTATCATGGGCAGGGACACTTTTCACTACACCAGGCTGCTCAGGGCCCCATCCAGCCTGGCCATGAACACTTCCAGGGATGGGGCACCCACAGCTTCTCTCGACAACCTGTACCAGTGCCCCACCACCCTCACAGTGAAGAATTTCTTCCTAACATTGCATTAGTCAAACTGTATTCACTGGAATGTTTAGGATGTCTACTATTCTTTGTACTACAAACTGTTCACTCACCTGCCAGATGTGAGGAACACCCAAGCTGCCCAGGTCAAATCCAACAGTCAGGAGAAATCACTGCATTCGGAACCACGCTTTATGTAACATTTACGTCATACAGTAATTCTGGAGAACTTTGCCACCATTTAAAACTAGAGTTTATTAGATGCAATATTTGCTATATCAAAAAAAAAAATCCAGCTAACTAACCTCTCCTTGTATAAGCTAGTATATAAATAAGGAAATTGCAACAGCACAGTAGAGGTGTTTTAACATCACATGACGCTGTAGAGCAATTACTCTGTGTTCCATAACTACCTCTTAAAAAATCTTAAGAATATTAATCTTATGATGTTACCATTGTCAAAATGGTATTTCTAATTCTAAGTATAGTTTTGCGATTTCCTAATAATAAAGGAAGTAGGTGTATTGCTAACTAGGCTGACAATTCAAGTATTCACGAGGATCCATGGTTCACTGACCGTTAACAATCAGCAAGACATCAAATGATGATTTAGAATTCCCTCCCTCCTACTCAATGCCCCCAGAGTAAAATACAAAAGCATACTTTAAATGTAGCTGAAATTTTAATCATTTGCAAACAGAAAATTTTATTTGGGCAACATCCAGGAAAGCTGTCATTTTTTATTTTTGCCTCTTTTAAAAAGAGTTGGGTACATGGATCTTGTGCAAATACAGTATGATGATGACAGAAGAACACTATTTCTTTAAAAGACTCATAACTACACTGTATGTATCCACACCAGAGCAAAACTGAGAATAAACTCAACAAAAAGCAAAAATTGAGACATTTGGGTGGTGCGTGTTGTTCAATTTTTTTTAAAATTGGCTTCCTATTTATGCACATAATTAAATTAAGACCTCTAATTTACTTAGGCATTATTTTTGCTGTCTTGATCTGATTTGGAAAATTTCGTTAAAAAAAAAAATCAAGAAAAGTACCATTTTTTTAGAAGTGTGCCCCAGTATAGATGCAAAATTCCACACAGGATCCTGAAAAGCTCTGTGTATGTGTACAAACACGTGTGTGCTTGTACATACATGCACATACAACCTCCTGCTTGAGAACAATTGCTGAAATGATAAAGTTTGAAAGTCTCAAGATTGTGTTGGTGATGATCCAAATTCATTAATATGGCTTTGCAAATCCTACACACAAAAACCTGCTGCTTATGACCCAAAGAAAACATTCATTTTGTCATAATTCAACTAAAAATTCTGGAAAGTTTCGCTGGCCATTTAGTGCCAGTCTATTGTGCTGCTTGCCAAAGTCAGACTAGCACACAGAAGCTCATAGAAGAGCCTGAATTAAAGGAAAGACCCTAAAGACCAATCTGCAGGAAGTGAGTCTCCTAAGAAGTCAGTAACACCTCAGCTCGTGAATTTTCTTTAAGTTGCATTAGACATCGTTTCACAGTTTGAAGCTGACCTGAGCTCAGTACTCAGGCCCAGGAATCTTGCAGGCTTTATGAGCCTTAAGACACAGCTCCAGCAGGAAGCAGAGCAAGTGCTGTCACCTCCTCAGCCCAGCTTCATCACCAGTCTCACCTGAGTAGCAGGTCAGATATCGTGATTTTCACACCCAGGCCGATGAGGCACCCTACAACCACAGACACCAGATAAGGTTTTGCAGGGAACTGAAGATACCAGACACCCAATCTGCTGATTTAAGGATGAGAAAAGTGTTGAACTGAGCAAAGACCTTGCAAGAAGAAAGTCGTTTCACACCTATACAGAAGCAAAAATCCAAGCACATAGAAGAGTAAATTGTCACCTTTAAAACTACCCAGAAGATCAGGCAAAGGTTTTGTGAACTGTGTCAATTCTATCCCAGTCCCATACTAAGCCAGCAAAAGTTTTGCAAGTTGCATTATGCATAGGCAGATACCCAGATTTCACTGGGTCTTTTTGTAGACTTATCCGTAACTCTGCTGTATGAAGGGTAAAGAACGAAATATTAGGTAAAACTCCCATGGACTAAGAGCAAAAACCAGGCAGATGAGCAAGAACTGCTTCATTAAATAACCTGGGAATCACCCACAGCAATGCCCTATAAATGCACTCAGTCCTCTGCCTGACTTCTGAAGCAGTAGAGGATATCTGGGACTGGTTATCATCCAAGAAGAAAAATACCTGGGAACTCCCAAGCTAAGAAGATACAGATGAACATTTTCTGAACATTAAAGCAACACATGAAAAATGAGTCTGCTTGTACTAGAGATGGACAGAAATTCCAGCAGAATAAATCACCCTCTATGCACTTTTCTTACACAAAAAACACTTATGCATCTGACAAGTAAAGAAAATAGTCTCAAGAAGCTGAATATTTTTAAGATTAAATTACCAGGCTATGTTTTTAAAAATAGTAGCATCCTGTTCTTCCTAGCCCAGTTGAGCATCAATCCAGATGCTGTTCTGCAAGGCAGTCTCCAAAGACATTCCTCAGCCTGTCACGTTGACTATCACCAACAACAAATTGAGCAGCACGTCCATGATTTGCCTTTCCCTGTCCTATATTCATCCTTTGAAACATCACTTAGTAGGTAAAGCAAGCTGTGCAAGTAAACAGACAAGAAAAAATATGCTATTGTATGTGTGATGCTTTCACAACTGCTCCTCATTAGCTTCATTCATTTTACAGCATTTTCCAGAGGTAGGACGAGCCAGTTAATCTGCTGAATTTTTTAATTTGTTAAATTTATTTGATTAACTAGTCAACAGTCTGCTCTGAAAAAAAACGAAGAACGCAGAACTAGAGCTCAGTTTTATTTCTTTTTGTTAAGGACAATCTCTCTCTTAACTGAAAGGCAGAAAAAAAGTGTTTCATCCAAAATAATCAGATATAAATAATTAGATCAGGAAGGAAATTATCAACAACAGAATATCACAAAAAAACAAACCCTGCACTTCTTACAAAGATATGGGAAGTTCATTTTTAAGAACAGAGCAAGTAGCCACTTTCAATGCATTTGTTTTAACTGATACTTTAGAACAGCTCTCTGAAACTCATTTTACTCAGGAAAAAAAAAAGGTACCTATACGAATACAACACGCTAGTCAGTCCAAATCACTAAGCAGAATGTTTTTGCTACCTACCATTCACAACAATTTTGCTTTTGCACAATGATTCATATCACTTACAGATTCTACTCCAGAAAATAACGGACGCCACCATTTCACTTCTCTCCTCCCAAAATGAAAACTGTCATGATTCTATTTTTTGCCAATACAGACTGATATACCAGTCAAAGGAATGACTAACCCTAACTGTGCATTAATCGATGGCTACTCCTTTAACAAGAACCAAATAAAGCTACTGCATAGGAATAAACTACTTTCATTCAAGTTTCTTGTATTAGAGCATTAGTTATACGATGCAACTGTAGTACTTGTATAGTGTATGCTATTCCCAAGCAGGTTTCTCCGGGCAGTCTTTTTTGCTTTATCCAGTGAAATTGTGCCATATGTCTTGCCACTCAAATTGCAATGAAGTCTCTAAAGTACTTAGAATTAGTATTTTATTTTAGGGTCAACTTAAAATTTTTCATCTCCCTTTAATGAAAGTAAGGGAATTGTGACAAAGTGTGAGGAACCTGATAAAAAATAATTCATACTTTTTCTTCCTTTCAAGGAAAAAATCCACATAATCTGAACATCCACCACTGCATGAACTACAAACGCATGTTCTGGTGAATAAATAATTAAAGCATCCAACCTCATATTAACTGCTCTTAGCCACTTACCTCTGGCTAAATAACCTAGAAAATGGAGTATCTAAATTTTATATTTGTAGCACTTCAGTAGGCTGTTTGCTGTACCTCTAATGATAGAGTTTGAATGGACACTAGAAGTTTTTCAGTCTTGCACTGAATGCACTGGACTGTCTATGTTAGAAGATTTAATTCGACTGCAGACAACTTACTGGTAGAAATCTGCAGCAGCCAAGTGCCCCAAATAGCACCTACTCTCAGCTGTCAATTAAAACTTGTTCTCTCTAAAGTCTGAGACCCATGACTTCAGGATTCTCCAAAGGCAGCACTAGGTTGCTAGGATGCTACATAAGGAGAGAGGTATGAATGCTCTGGGATATGAAGCATAATGCAGAAATGTGAGCATTACTGGAGAACTAACCCAGGAAGTGCTCCTGGAGCCATGTACAAAGTAGATACTGTCCTGTTTGTTCCCTGCTGTATCAGTCCTACACCAGGCTCACATGACTGGGCTGACCCAGACAACAGCAGCCTGGAAAATCCATCTAAACCATGCCACATGGACCTACCTTCTTCAATCCCACTGACATGAAAACCCTTGCAGAAAACCCCATGCTTACCCCAACTGCTACAGATTAAACATACTCTGTGACTTGAAGTAAAAGCATGTCTAAATAATTACTTGACAATTTCAGAGATCTTTTAACATGCAAAAGAAGTAACCAAACCCAAGATTCCTCCTTCATAGCTCCAAGCCCCATACACACACCTAGTAGAAGCTGCAGTATATGTTCCCATCAGTCACTTTGTCCTGAGTTGCAGCTCTCAAACTGCACCCATGAACAAACCCTACTACTTCACAAATGAACAGATTCAAGCGTAAGCTGGTGCTGAAAAGTTCCCAGATGGGGTCTGTCATATTTCCTGTGACTCAATACACTGTCATAGATTTTATGGTGACCTTAAAGATATTAAAGACTGGTTTTAAATTTTTATTTTAAAAGATCCAAAATTTAACAAAAGAAACAAACGAATACTTCTGAATAAAACACAGTTAAGAGAACTTTATCAAAGCTTGTAAGGGATCATAATTCAGTAAAAATACACTAAAATTGAGACAGAATCATAGAACATCTTGAGTTGGAAGGAACTCATAAGGATCATCATTCCAACTCCCTGCTCCCTGCAGGGGAATAACTGTACATAACTTTAAGTTAATTGTAAAAGATTTCAGTTTGCTTTTAAATAATCTTAATATTTTAATTATGACGATAAATATGAACAATCAATGTTAAGAAACTGTGCAGAGCAAGCAGACATGAAACGTATTGCACAACGTATCTGCTGAATCTCCTGCGACCCAAGGCTTCGGGTTTCAGTTTTTGGCACTGGATTCCAACAAGTCTTTTGCTTCATTTATTTTTGTTGCTAAGTAAGGTGATCCACCTGAGAAGAGAAAGGGGAAAGGAACACTGTTTACATATTAGTATTAAGTACTACCTCACTTGCAGCATCTCTTTATTACTCACTTTTATTAGCTCTTTCGTACACAGATCCTTTTGATACAAATGACTTTGATAAGAAGTAAACTAATTGATAAGGAAACATGAGAAGTGTAATCAAAACTGAAATCACTGTAGAATAATGCGGAACAATTTGTCTCAGAAAGAAGACTGAAATCTGAAATCACTTTACATCCTGTGATTTAGATCTGCAGTGGGATGCTACTGCAAATGTAACGCAAGGTCAGCTGTCCTGAACATTCACTCAAACCTAACAGCTATTACTTCCACTCATCCCAAAAACAGAGAGGTAAATTCCAAAATGATTTTGACAAAGAATTATTGTGCAAGCATCTCCTGTGTGAGATGCCCAGAGCTACCAGCCAGAAACCATCACATTAAAGCTATTTAAACATGGTACGCCTTCTAACTTCTAGTGTTGAACACTGCCATTGCTCTACGCTCCATCTAACAATCTGATTACAGTTCAGCAGTCCTGTTGTGTTTGGGTTTTTTTCACTCTCCCCTTGAGTGCCAACCATCTGCCCACAGTCACCAAAAACAACACTACAAGGTCTGTATCAGTAACTTACCACTTACAACAATACACCTATATTTTTTACGTGAAAATGTGATTCTAGCAGTACTGTGCACTGCATAGCCTTTTCCAAGGTATTTGTTCAACCTCACTTTTTTCATTCACATTTCATTCATTCTATTACTCAGAAAAGACGATGATATAAGAAACATGCAGAGCTAGTTGTAGACACATACAAATAAAAAGGTGAGGCTTGTCCTAAAGACTTCTTTAGGACATTGCTGCAGGAATACAAACCAGTATAAAGTCATTTCATGGTGTCGTAAGACAACTGGAAAAAAAAAATGAAGTTCTTTTCCATGGTTTGGTCTTGTTTGAGTGTAGTTCTAATAGGTAAGCCACACTGGAGGAAAGTGAGGCAGAGCAAAGGATGGGTAATGCATTGGTATTGAAAAAATAATTTATTTTTTTCTTTTTTAAAATCAAGTAGCTCAGTAGTGAGGAATAGGATTTACTACATTGACTATTGCCTCTTTCACAGAGTAGATAAGAGGATCAAACAAATAGTAAAGACTAAAACCTGCAATAAACAATGTATTCCAAGTAATTTTTAAATGCGCATTGATTTTCTACATGTCTAGAATACAGAGTTTTAAAGTAAATTCATATCTGTTGGAAGTGTTTTCACTACATTTACATCCTTAAGTGCCATATTAATTTTGTAGCCCTCCAATGAGAGGAAATTCAATCTCATGATTGCCTAAGTGTTTGTTTATAATTAAGGCAAGTCCAAAAGGTTTCTCTCTTCTTTTTTTTTTTCTGTGAGGAAATGTTCTTTCATAAAAGCGGTAACTGATAAATTAACATACAACATATCAATATGGAAACACTTTAAAACTGAACTGTGAAGGTTAATAAGCAATCATTTCAACAGTACTTTCTTGGGATGTTATTATGCAGATTTCTATACATTTCTTATTTATTTCTAATAATTCTCTCTCCAACAGTTTGGATCTCAGAACATATGTAACTTAAAATCTGCAATTACTGCCCTTTCTTCTATCAACTCCAGGTGGTAAAATATTATTTTAAAATTACATTTTACCATTGAATATTATTTTTAAAAGAACATCTGTGCTACCCACAGCCAGAAGTGATCTATACACAAGCAAACAAGCCTCTCTGTGATGACACATGTTTAAGATTACTCCAGGCCCTCACTCTGCAGCTGAAGATATTACACAAGGTTTTTTTCTTCAGCCATGCCAGAAGAGCTTCAGGGGCATCGAGAGGCACAAAACCCTTCAACTGGTGTTCCTACTGAGAAAATGCTTCGTGTCTCACTGTCACACAGGAGGACTCACTACATCCATCCAAACCTGCACTGTGCCCAGTTGCAAGGGCATTAAAACTCTAAGAGCGCAGCATTAAAATCTTTGTTAGGGTCATTCAGATCTTCCTTACAGTAACCATCTCTTCAGATCCACTCAGTATCCACATGGGAGATTCACAGTTCTCTCTGGCTCCTGTGTCCACATACTGCTACAACAATCTTAGAAGTTCATTATTAAAAAAATCTTGACCTAATAGATACTCTGGTGGTTAAGACACTTTTGACCACTATAATGCATTAGAAATGAAGAAGAGAATTTCCTTTCTAGGTCTGTGCAGCTTATACATTATAAAACGAGTAAAAAATGAAAGCTTGAAATCAAACAAGCAGGACAACTTTAAAACTATACTGAGTGGTGAAGAGAGAAAAGCATCAATTAAACACTTCCCATGGCCAGTGGTCACACTTACTTTTTCATTTTCTTAAAATGGGGTGCTAGTAGGGAGCCTGTAATTCTGTCAAAAAGATATAAAAACCCTCTGATTTCCCCTTTTGACTTCTGAAATACAGTGCAAGTCTTCACCATCTGTTATTTTAAAGTAGAAACAGCAATGAACATATGGGCTTTCTTTCTCAACCAGCTGTAGTGTAGTTAAAGTTATAATAATAGCCTTTCTCTAAGATAAATTTACATTAAAAACCCGGCCAGTAAAACAACAGTGCCCAGCTTTACATTCTTTCCAAGTGAATTCCATAAAGTCTGGAATTCATCAATGATGTACTTAGTAACTGCAAAACATTTCCCCACAGAAAGCTACTTTCATGAATGCAACTGGTCCATCACAGTTCAAAACAGGAATTTTAGTTTAACATAAAATTCTTATCGCTTATTCTTCCTTATTTTTCAAGAAGTTTTTTGCAAAGTGTGAAAAACTGGTCCCTGAGCTCATAGTCTCAAGTGAAGCAGCACAAGTACAGATAACGACTTTAAAGAAAAATGAGTAAAACTGGTTCATAAAGCTCAGTTTATCTGAGAGAAGACACACAGAAGCTCAAGTCAATAAATAAACAACAAACATTTGCACTTGATGTGGTTATTTACACCGTAAGAAAACTTAAAGGATCTCATTTAAGCCTCTTCCTTTCCAGCCCTAGTTAAGAAAAGTAATAATTATTTACCTTTATCAGGATGATTCAAAATCATGATTTTCCTATGCGCTGTTCTGATTTTGTCCTTGCCAGCAGATGGACTGCAAAAACAAACTGAAGTGCTTACAAGAAAGGCTAGAGCACTCAGGCTAAAAATTAACAGTTAATACTTGCTTCAAAAATAATTAAAACTTGAGATTTTCACCATCTTGTGGACAAAACATAGAACTGCATCTCTAAGGATGCAACAACAACAAAGGCATGTAAAGACACAGAGAATGACATTTTTCAAAAGCCTGTGTATTTGACACATACAAATATCTTTCAGGTTTTTGTAAAATACAATACATCCACTCATTTAAAATAAAAAAATTGAGGGGGAAAGAAAATAGGATATTATCCAGCAGTTCTAGGGTATATCTGGTTGGTTATTCTAGCATTAAATGCAGAAAACACCATTTTTCCTCCAAGAAAATAAATATTTTTATGACCAGTGACAAAACAACAAATATTTAATATTATCACATTTTGTTCTACTGTAAATATTTTTATAGCAGCTATAAATATTTCTTCTTTCTGCTGGGGCCTGAAAAAAATCCCTGTATGTGTTATTTTTGCAAAGCTGTTCAGTGTGTTACATTCAGGGATACGCTGATTTACAGGTGCTACCTACATTATGTTGTTTACTTCAATGACATACATAAAATATGTATTTGGCCTGAATTAAATACAAAATATGTACCTAACCAGATAAATAACCACTTATGGGTGCAGAATGCCAACACAGTAGGGCTCTTGTATGCAAAAGGACAGTCTGAATGCTTCAGTTTTTTCTAATTTGTTAGTATGCAGAAATGAATCAGTGTTTTCCACTTCAGGTGACTTCTTAATCAGTGATGATTCAATTAATTAATCTTTCTGTAGATACAGCTTGAATGCAAGGTATCTGCCCAACTAAATTCCCGAGGTAAACAACCTCTCTAATTATTATTCTGTCACAGTGAAATTAGGGTATGTTGCAAAAATAGTTCACAGAACTGCGTAAGAAAAGAATACTTCATTGAACATAAAGTAACCTAGAAAGTAAGAATCAGACAGAGGGTGAAAGGTCTTGGATTATATAAATACAAAACCGAAACGATTTATCACACAACTATAAATAACAATCATCTATATTTTGATTTGTAAAGCTGTTTTTAATACTAAAAAGGAAAGCTGTTACACCACATTTAGAACCTCAGATGGCCAAAGCATAACTGAGGAGAAGTGGCAATTGCATATTAAAGAAGATCATGCAGGTCCGCTCAAAGAAGCAACTGTGAAAAGACGGGTTTACTTCAAATTTGCTTAGTTTATGAGATATTGCTTACCCCACAGTGGGCTCTAAAGATTCTTAATCACTAGGAAACAAATATATAATGTCAAAATCACATTTTCCTTGACTCGCAATCTGAGTCACACCACCATCATGCTGCCTTCTAACATCACCAACTGGCCAAGAAGTCTATCACTGTGGTCGGAATAGCTGATATGCTGGAGAGCAGGGCTGACATTCAGGGGCACCTCGAGAGGCTGCAGGAATGGGGTGAGGGGAACCCTTCACAAAATTCCACAAGGATGGGTGCAGAGCCTGGTACTTGAGACAAAGTGTCCCTTGCAATGCTAGAGGCTGGGAAATGCCTGCCTGGGGAGTGGCTCTGCTGAAACGGACCCAGGGCACAGCAAGAACAATTCTCCACTGCAGTATGTTACCATGCCTTCAATCCAAACAAAAGTCATGTTTTATGAGCATTTTGTTGTTTGTTTTTTAGTTTAAGAAGAATATTAGAATAATTTATAAGCCATTAGAAGTCTTTTACAAAAGAAGTTATGGTTTTGGCAAGAGTATTCCACATTCTTACAACATGCATCTGCTTCATTCAATACTTGCTGAACTAAAACATATTGATGCAACACACCTACCTTACACCTAAAATAAGACTTGCTTCTCGCCTACTCATTTTCTGTTCAAATCCTCCTTTATAGTACGATGAAAGACTCTAAAAAGAAGAAAGGGAAAAAAAGCAATAATTAGTTCATGGACAAGGTGCCAGGAACGAAACTGTATTTATATGACCTCATTCAGAGCGTTACATTCATCTATAATTTACTTCGAAGGCACGGAATGACCGCAAACCAGATAATATGAAAGGACTTCTCCTATGTGATAACACATACAAAAACCAACTTAAAAATAAGTATCTGTGTTTTCACCATCTTCTACTGTTAACAAGAGATATTAACAGCTACAACCATTAAAATCCCGCCTCCCGGCAAAAAAAGTCCAGAATCAAAGTACATACTAGCATAAGGTGGTACAGTGCATGTGTTGGGGAGGACATGGGAGGAAAGTAGGATAACTGTTGAGAACAGCACTGGTACCATCACAATGGAAAATGTCAAAAGTGACAATACTTTGGCATCCACGGATGTTATGGACAATCACTCCAGATATTTCTACAAAGAAAGCAGGTAAAAAAACCCAATAGAGATAAGAACAGATTTCTATGTGAAGGAATGTTACTTTAAAAATGTGTATCATGAAGGAAACCTGAAAATAAACAAAAAGGAACAAGAAAAAAAAGAAGGCTTAGCATAAATCCACAACCTCTACTTCACGAAATCACTGAGCTGGAGAACACTGGAAAATAGCGAAGTATATGGGGAAATCCTAAGCCTTTACATCCTTCCTTCAGAACCAATGACTGACAACAGATAGAGGATCTGGTGTTAATTTTTTTAAACTCTTTGTCATGTGAAACTTTATCCACTGTTTTAAGAAGGGAAGAAAAAACAGTGGGAAAAGAACATTAAAAAGGAGACTGACATGAGAGTAAATCATCACAACAATTAATCATCATAGAGAATGGACTGAAAGCGTATTTGTCAACAATAAATCTATTTTAAATTATGAAAAGAAAACCAACGGAACCACCAGTGATGGTTAGCAGTGATCACAATTGAATGTTTCTGTAAGTCTCAGAGGTAGCAGATATAGCTCCAAGCCTTGGGGAACTGGCACACAGAAATCACTCAACAAGACTGAAGCTTTTTCCTCAATGCAAAACCTATCAGCTGGGGGAAAATAAGCTTCTTTTGTTGCTATCAAAGGGAAGTCTGGCCCAAGAGCTTAGACTATTTTTAAGTATTCCTTTTACCCTGAAGTAAAATGTGCCTGGCCCTTAATAAAACACTCTTCTCACTAAATATAGCCATTCATATTCAGTGAGAATTTTGCCTTATGTCTACACAAATTCTCTTATATTATTTCAAAAGCACTACAGCATTTAAAGGGCTCTGTCTATGATATCTAAGCAAAGCCTTTAACTAAGCTTAGGAGAGATATTCGCCCAAAAGCATGGTTCAGAAATACTTCACCCACTGCCACCATAAAGTCACATGCAACCACGGAAGAGATATTTTTAGTGTGCTGTTATGATCTAAAACTAATTTTATCTTCCTTCTTCCCACTCCAAACCATGAATGAAGTAACCACTACTGTAACACCACAGGTATCAAAGCTGAAGTAACTGTGGATGTGCCATGCCTACAAGGAGAATCCGTGGAAGGGCCACTTGTGTAACTACAGGATAACACAAACCAGGTCTGTAATAGTGCATATGGACATGACAGATTAGAGGGTGCAGCACTAAGGGAACACACAGCAACTCTCTGGTTCTCCGAAGGAAATGATACCAATAATTTAATGGGCAACAGGTAACACCCTTGAAGAGCAGAACTACACAGAAATTTGCAACAAAGCCCAATAATTACTACAAGCAAAAGAGAAAAGCACACTTTAATGTTTTCTGAAAGCTTTTCCAAAAACAGTTGCTCCTAAAGCAGTCTAGGTGCAGATGGTTTCCTGAATTCTTCTCTGCCCCTCAACTCTGACATACAACTCTAACGCAGGAGAACACTAGTTTGCTATTCATGTAGTGAAGAGCAATATTTGAATTTTCTTTAACACAATTTGTTCTTGGTAGATTTCATCTACAATACTATTTAAAATGAGAGACTAGGGAGGGATGGCTGTAGGCTTACATTCAGAAGTACTTTTTCACGTTTTTAAAGCCTACTTCCTTGACACTGTTCTAACCTTAGGAAGCCTTGGTTCACCTCCAAGAGGAATGAAAAAAGAAATTCTGTTGCCTGTGTCCTTTCACATACAAACAAAAACAGTTTGTTGAATCGGTCTTCAAGAAAAAAATATTTTCTTCTCATAAGTGAAGGATGTAGGAACAACAAACAATTCTTAAATTAAGATCTCCATCCTAAGCAGAATTTAAATTAAAAGGAAATTACACATAAAAGCATTTTTCCTGTTGGCTAGGAAAAAGAGGAAGAAACACTGAGACTTCATTTTAGGGAACACCTTGGCAAACTTCTATTTCCCTAATGAAAGCACTTTTGCATGCTACTCAAACTAAAACATTTTTTTCCTAGCTGTAAATTCTAAGTAATGGCTGGAAAGATATTTTTCTGTTATGAGAACTCCTTGACGAGCAGGCAGTTCTAGACACTTGATTATTTATTAGCTCCAGCAATTGCAAAGAAAATTTTGTACTGGAAAAATCATTGAAATGAGCTCTTCATTTCTTTGTACTATTTGGGGGAAGGGGAGGAGGTACCATTTAATTTACTTAATTTCTTTGCACATTATTACTGTTTAGCAATTTATGTAAGTAAGTCCTCCTTTCTGAACAAATGCTATTAATAGATTTGGGGCATAGGGAGGGACAGAACATGGGTGCACTTGCTTTGCAAATGTCTATTCAGTCTTGCAAATTTTCGCAAAAGCAAACAGATAAGAAAATCCAATGCATAGGGACCATGACATCTTCAAGATACTACTTCTTTCATAGCACAGGGAAAGCATAATCACTGCTTCCATGCCAGTTAAGAGACAGAAAACATCAAAACTGAGACCATACATTATATGACATGGAGTAGTGAATTTTTCTGAAAACTGTATGTTGCTGTTCCAGGACCAATACAGTCCTCCACCAAAAAGGTAACAAACACCAGAGGAAAAAAAACTAAACACAAAAACCAAACTACAACCACAAACTATTCAGAACCTGTGATATAACATATGATTTTGCTAATATCAACTTTAACTTCCTTAACTTTAGTTAGAAAAGAAACCTTATAAAATGGACTGCGTTATTCTCTGGAAACCTTATTTTCAATTAAGGACAAGAGAGATAGTTGCTACCCTTACCTCTCAATTCAGAACTCTGAGTCTGAGCAGAATCAGATCCAATAAGGGAAATACAGTGTGAAAGCCTAATGATGTGCTACGGAAGACATACTTTTCTTATGGAACACAGTATTTCATGATTGTGGGATTTGAGTATTTTGACAGTTCATTTGGCCTAGAATTGCTGTTTCTGTCTTTAATATCTTCTATCTATCTATCTATCTATCTACCCTCAATATCATTGATTCCACAAAGAAAGGTAATGAATGCTACAGAAATACTTGCTTTTTTATTTCACACGTTAAGGAAATATTAATATTATAATTAATGGCATTAACTCTGAGGAAGAAAAGCCAAATGACTACTTAGAGCTATGCACCTTCTACCAGCAACAGACCCTTCTCACTACACACAGAAACAAAACAGCGTCACTGGCATTTGTGACACCAGTGACAAAACTAGGCTCAAACTAAGAAAACATTTCTGTGGGAGCAAGCATAATGTATGACTTGTCATAGAGTGGAAATGACAATGTTTCCTCTAGTGTCTTTCTCCACTGAATGAAAGACGGTAGAAAACATCAAGACTAAATGACAGCAGCATTTACAAATGTATATTCTTAAGTATGAAGCAACTGTCTTAATTGAATAAAATATATATAGAATAAAGGATAACACTTTTACTTGCCTCTACTTACTATTTTTGACTAAAAGATAAGTGCAGTTGTTGACTGTACACGTTACTTATTCACATAAGTAAATAGGAAGTGTAAAATCCTCAAGATACAGCAAGCAGCATTTTAAATGATCACTTTGTAATTGCTCAACTTGACCTTTCTCAAGTCATTTATTAGTGAGCAGACAGCAAGAATAAACAGCATCTGTATTACCTTGCGTGACCGGGACGGACCAACATCAAGTGTGACTTCTACTGCAAACAGAGAGCGGGACAAATTGTAAATGGAGGAGGAAGAGTGACGGCTTACAGAGGGAGGCAGCTAGCTTTTAAATAGGCAGCTGTTCACAGACTCTCAAGAAAAATGAGGCCATGAGGGACAAGGTTTGATTCTAGAAAGCTAGAATAAGCACTGAAAATTATAGTGACCAAGTTAGGTGCCTCCAAACACCAAACAAACCCAGTAAAGTAACACTAAGCCCAGACACTAAAGGTCACAAGATGCTTTTTCCAGCAAGCACAGGTAGAAGTACCAACTGCTTGGTATCGTTTGTCAATACAGTGTAAAGGGCAATAAGCTGTCAAGAAATGTGATGGAAGTGCTAATTCACAAATTATACTCAAATTCCACAAAGTCATGTAAAACTACTAAAATAAGAAGTTTGGAGAATAAGTACCTACATAGGAATTTTGCATTTAATGTTTTCTCTATATTTTCAAAGGAAATGATTCATTGTTAAGGGTGAGAAGAAAAAACTATTAAAAAATACAAACCAAGAAAGTAGTAGCTGTAGAGTAGTAAAAAGCAAATGATCTTGGCTAAGAATTATACAAGGATCTTCCACTTGGACCATGGTTGTAGAAGAAAAATATTATCACCATCCTCATAAATATAAAGCTGGCAAATATACACAGTAAATGGCAAACAGGAAGAGAGTTTTTACTGTCTCCAGTAGATCTCATCTTACACAGAAAACCTGTATTTTCAAGTTCAGAAATAGAATAGCAGAAGAGATACCCTACTGGAAATCAACACACAATTCTGGGCAGAAAGGCAGGATGTGAATGCAGACAGACGATACTGCTCCAGGGACTAGGAACACTTAGAATGCAGAAGCTCCTGGTTTGCTCTTTATGGTTGTTCACGAATTCTGCAGGACTCAAAGCCACCGTGGTAAAAAGGAGATAGGTCTGTAACGAGCTTGGCTCAGTCAGTATTGAGGGGTACAGCTTCCTAGGAACAGACACCTCTCAGTGCAGAAGCATGCCACATTTCAATATGTTAAAAAGAGTCACTGCCTGCTTTCTTATGTGAATGTATCTGAATTTAGATTCTCTAGCCTGTATCTACAAATGGATAGAAAAAGAACTGCTGGAGTAAAACTGCTAGGGAGGGAGGGAGAGAAGGAGGGTGAAGACAAGCACTCCATACTCTGAAGCCACATGTACTGCTAGCTACATCTAGCAAGCCTGCAAGTCAGCCTGTATCTGTATCATGTGAAAGCAATTTAATTCACAGTACCTAAAGTCCCCTCTGTTGTTTTGGCAGGCAACACGGGAATCTCTCAAAAAATTATTTTGAAATAGCAAAAAAAAAATTGACATTGGTCTCACAACAGCAATGCAATAAGAGGGACAGAGAGCAAAAAAAGTGATCCAGGAGCACCATTTCAGGCTGAAACACATGGCAAATAAAAACAAATGTGGAGCAGCCCCAAGAGGACAGTTGAATCTTCTCCTACCTAGGAAGCTTGTCGTGATCAAGCTTGCACCTTCAGCACTTGAACACCAAGCACAGATGGCAAATGAATTTGGACCGTGGTGTCTGTCTAGACAGGCTCTGTGCTGCAACTGGCCTAACATTAGTAGGTACAATGCTAATATCATGTTTCTAAAAAACCTACCTTTAGTATATTTTTCAGGAAATCATGATCTGCAACAACTGATTACCCTGAACACACCCACCTATCAGCATCAAGAAGGGAATAGCACTCTTTTACTATGGGAAAGCATACATAGACTATGAACTCTGAAGGAACACACTGCTACAAGCAGACATCTACCTCACTGGGAATTACTTCAATCAAACAGGAACGGAACATATGTATTTATTTACCAGAGGAAGACATAGCCACTGAAGCAGTACGTAAATGCTCTCCAATATTCCCTGCATATGGCCCCCTCACAACACTCTACTTCTTGGTTTTTTACCCCATTATTGTATTTTTTAAAAAGTAGGGCAAAACCAAAGAAAAAAAACCTGGTTAAAAGTTCAAATTAGCTGGTGAAGAAGAAAAAGACAACTCATGTGTTAACCAGACCACAAGTTCTCCCATCTCCATGGCAACCCTTCCTAGAAGTTCATCAGTTTGTCTTCTTGATTTTTAACAAGTCTAAAAGACTAAATTCTTTCACTTTTAGCTGCTTGAAATGAAACCGAATGTCATCACTTTGCAATATTTAGGAATCAGTGAGTTTCTCACAGCACACTTGAACAATTTATCTTTACACTTACTAGTAAAGAGTTCCAAAACAAGGAACATCAGCAGAAAAAACTGCAACTGTTTATCAAACTCATAAATATCTTTTGATACAGCTTCATCCATAGGGATTTAAAATATAGCAGACAACATGCCAGTAAGGCATGTAAGGAGCAGTAAGGAGCAGCCCTACCCTGGGAAAAAAACTGTCTACATGGCACTTAACTGTATTTAATGTAAAATGTCTCCTTTCTGAATACTTGAAACACTAAATCATAAATTTAGCATAAAATAGTATCTAAACTTACAGAGGTTGAAATCCTCTTTGCTGCCTCTGTAATTGCCTGTTCCAATGGTTTCCAAACGCGGAAAGCATAACGACCTGAAAAAGATGGATGTTAAATGAGATATTCACTAAAACGCAAAAAAAACCCCCACAAACAACCTCCAACTTACATTCATCAGCTTACAGCAGAAAGAATTTTGGTTTTAAAAAACCCCATACTATTGGGAGAAGGAGAAGAATTTTAGTATACTGCATCTAGAAACATAGTCATGGACTGCAAAGATCCATTGCGTTTACTCACTATTTAACTCACTAAATAGATTTAAATACATTTCAGTATGATAAATGAAGATATCTGCCTTGTGAGCTTTAAGAAAAAGGGCAGTTTGAAACATTAGCTTTGGATATACATTATTTATTAAACACCGTTCAAAGGTTATGTCTTCAAAAAAAGAAATCCATGTACTACACATTTCTTGCTGTGATGCTGTATGCTTAATCACACACCTTGTAAATACAGCATTTTTAATTTTGTTACAAAAAGATGATCTTCTGGGATTCAGAGCCATTCAGCTCCCCACTAGCACTGAATGTCGATAGCTAGGAACTGCTAGAGGGATTCCTGTAAGACTGTGTTCCCAGAAGTACAAAGCAAGTCTGTCAACTTCAGAATCAAGATTTATGCCATGTTACTGGAGGATTTTCAGTGTAAATCTCTCTCTCCAGTTATTGTTTTGATTAACTATTCATTAGCCATGTAACCTACTATTACACACAATGGAAAAACTGTTTATAAAATGTGGCTCTGCTTCATTCAAATAGCATCTTGCACTCATTCTTAAAACACAAAATGTGTCCATAAGTTTTAGTGATCTAGGCCTGTGCCTATGTTAACAAAGACATTAAAAACACACTTACAGTACCAATGTTGAAATGCTCTGATGTACCATTACCTCACTCTCTTCTTAGTGCTTTCAGTTAACCACTATTTTGCTAGTTGCCATTAATTCTTCAGCTCAACCAGCAGAAGAAATTCTATGAGCATTACTCTCCTGCTTCTACGCAAACATGTAGATAAACCAACTGCTTAATCGGTGAACAAAACCAAAGGTCTTGTCTTTCCTTCCCTTAAATCACAAAAACAACATAACTGTATCCACCAAACACCTGCTGAAGTTTTGTGCAACTTGTTCATCTATTAAATCTATTCTTGGTGCGTGTACTTGTATGTAGCTGACCATGGCTGGTTTTGTATGCTGAAAACAACAGAAATCGATCTGTATATTTCAAAACAAGAACAGACCACAGTTATCTAGACCAAGTAACCCAGAGTATAAATCATGTTAAACTCATGTCCTCTGTTCAAACTAGAACCTATTTTTCAGAGTAACAAACAGTCCAGATGCAAAGAGTTCAGGTAATAAACAATGTAGTATGGAAACAGTTGTTTGATAAATCACTATAGTCACTAAAACCTTTTATTTTCCTCTATTTGGATTTGTCGAGCATCACATTCGCATCACAGAATCTTGTTGCACTCTTCTGTACTAAAGTGCCTCCACACTGCAATGTTAAGTAAATAAACTTTTCACCTTCATTTTGCAAACAAAAAGCAGATGGAACCTTTTAGCTGCTGTCCATAAAATTACATCTTCCAGCTTTCTCCACCTTTTTCAAAAAGAATTTTGGAATTTATGACTTTGAAGGGACAGGAACTATAGGTGGACACAATTTTTCATAGTCCTCTCAAGCAACCTTTCCACTTTCCACTATTTATATTCATAAATACTTCACTAACCCTTTCGGAAACCACAGCTCACAAGTGAGAGTTCCACTGCTAATTTACCTTACCTGCAAATGCAACAGTTGCAATGCCAAGTCCAAGTGCTATCATAGTCCTGGCCTAAAGGAGAGAAACAGGAATCAGAATAACATGCAAATTCTAATTTGATATATACACACCTTCTACTTTAACAATGAGTATTTCTGATGTCTGATGTGGACATTTCATATATAACTTACGAGAAAGATGAAAGTAAGTTCCGCATTCCACAGGCTACATTAGATGTTATACTTCAGTCCCATTAACCCACGCCAACGCATCAGGTTTAACTTGAAATACCCACCAGCATATCAGTGAACACACACTGAAATCAGCTCACAGTATGCACTGATAAAAACACAAGGCACACAACTATACAGGATTATTTTAAATTACTTGTGCAGACTAGTTCAATACAGTACATAACAGAAAGCATCAGTTTATTACAAAAAACATGAAGAACTAACTCAAAACTCTCATATCAGGTGTGTGTATATTCCTACACAGTGCTTGATAAAAAGTCAGGCAATTCAAGGATAATAAGAAGTATCCCCATATTGACCAAGAAGCTGATGAAAGGTATGAGGTAAACCTTGAAGAAAGGACTGACTTCTCACATGTTTGCAGAATTCAGGAAGGGTAACAAGCTCTCCACTTCTGAAAAGCCTCCATGAAATCTTTGAAACAAAAGAAATAGTCATCTGTGGCATTACCTGTCTTATCATATGACAGTTCAATAACGCCTTGAATTTTCCCCTGGGAAACCTGAGAAATCAGATTAGGCTTGTTTATCTTGAATTCAAAACATAATGATAGCGAAAATGCTTTTATCACCAGACTGTCTCTTCTATATATGACTTACTTCTGCAATTATCCCATAACTGGTTTATATGTTTTTGTACAAGCAATTCTGACAGAAGGACTTAAAGCTCCAATTTCAATGGGAATGCCCTAATAAGTGGATCTGGAGCCAAGATGCCTTTGCCACTAGGATCTCTGGGGCTAAAATACTGTCTTCAATTGCACCCCATCTCATTTCTAGACAGTGGGAGTAGGGGAAGAGTTCGGAAATACTGTTTTCAAAGCCTTCCTAGAGCTGGCTTACTAGGGCCTAGATAATGGGTTGGCAACTTGCCCAGCGAACAGGCAGCTGTACAGGATGCAGGCACTGCCCTCACACCCAGTGGCTCCTACAGCTTTGGCTCTGAAGGCGAGTGGCTGTGACTGCTGCCTGTAGCATTGAGATCAGGACAGAGTCATTGCTGTCTCTTCTGAGGTCACTGAGAAGCAGCTGTATTCCTCTGAATCTGGCTTCTGGATGCTGTAGGTTTTAACTAAGTACCTACCTCCCACCTACCTGACGGAGAATTCTTGCTTTAAAAGTCTGCCCATATATCCCATTTTAGTAATCTAACTCTTCCATTTCAGTGTAGTCTTCAGTCTCAATACTAGCATTCATTTCTGAATGTAAAAATAATGTAGTAGTTTTGTGTCTGTTGTTCCTTTCAGTTCCACAAAATTTCCTCTCATCTTTTCCCCATGAAAAAGTTTAAGCATGTTATCTTAAATGGCACATGATGTAAAACTGCAAGGCATACAGTTCATCTCCTCACTAAACTAAAACTCTTCTCATTTCTTCTCACAAATCAGTTTTCCCAGGCTCTCAGTATTCAAACATTCAAAAAAATTCCTCCAATTCCTCCATTTAGACATGAACCACAAACAGCCACATTTCTGAAAATATCATAACCCTATAGCAATTCTATATTATTCTGTCCCGTGGTTTGTGACCATGGACTAATATTCAAGAGTTTCCTTGACTTATTCATACTGACAGCAAGAATCTTTTACTAAGTGGTTACAGTCAATTAAGAGCTCAACAACATGTGAAATAGATCACACTGGCAAAAAAAAAAAAAAAATTATTAGCCTGTGATGGTCCAAATTAAGTTTTACTTGCTTTGCCACCAAGAAAGGTGGCTTAAGCCAGCAGTTTGCTGACCAACAAACCAGCAGGTTCCAACAAGGCATTAGCAGCAGACACCTCATCACAGGCAAGACCAAGCACAGAGACCAGACTATTAAATAATACCAGGATTCTGTCAGTTCAGTGCAGAAGCAGCTTAAGTGCTTTTGCACAGTAATCTGGGAGCACAACGCAGGGACCCCTGAGGGCCGTTGACAGAGTGACCCATGTCCGCTGGAATGCATTAGTCCAATCTCAGCGGAAAGCAACGGCAGTTAGTGGAGAGCTGCTGCTGCTGGGTATTCAGCAGGTAAAAACGAACCATGGCAGCAGCTCTTCAATAGGAGCAGCATGCAGGATCGAGGGGAAAATGGAGACAAGACAAAAAACTTGGTAAAAGTGGTAAAAAGCTCAAGCCAGAGAGGAACAAAAGACTGTTCACACATTTAATTGAGGTACAGGCACCAGAAAATCTGAGAAATACTGGTTTATGGTAACTCACCTTATTTGCATTATGAGCACGTCAGGGAAGAGTCACTTGCCACATATTAGCAAAAAAGTGATGACTTGACACATCAAAGGATCTTGAATGTTTGTTATGGCGTGAATATATCCTAACTATACATATGCGATGAAAACGGAATTTGAATCAGTGTGAGATTGCCAGTTTGGCTTTTACTTGACACAGATTCTCATAAAAGCAGTGGCAACTTCAAGTACTAACCAGTAAGTCCTTTAGGTCCAACTTGACTCAGTTGCCTTCTCCATGCTCACTTAAATCAGTTTAATATTTAAAAGAATCAGTCAAGGTTAGCCTGGTGCTTTGAAATGTAAAGTCCAAAGCTTTAATTAAATGCACTCCTTTCACGTCAATATTAAATGAAAGCAACTCACTCTCTCAGTGGAAGGCAGCAGTTCATTTACAGCATGCTAATACAACTACCACCATGATCATTTTTGTCTCCTATTCCTTGAAATTGCATTTCATAAGGGATAAATAAATAAATACATACACACTGACTTTCAATTATGATAAAATCGACCTTCCCCTCCCCTCCAAAAATGCTGTTAAGAAACTTCCAAGATGTGGATTTTAAATGAAATCATTATATTAAGATCCAAGAGGGAAAAATAAAGAAATAAAAGATTAAAAACTAACATCTGTCCCTTTCTTTATTCAATGAATCAGCTCCCAAAGGTTAATCATCAACTCCATCCTATTCTGCTGATCTCAGTATTTTAATTTTACTATGTAGTTCAGTTTTCAGTAACAAAACCTGTCAAAGAAAACTAATGAAAAAGTTATTCTAAATCTGCAAAGCCTGAGTTTTCTTAATTCTTTTCAGAAATGTGTATAAGAAAACACAAGCATTAGAAAGGCAACTGCAAGACCTGATTCACCCAAGCATTTGGCAAACAAAATAGCATAAAGCATATTAATTAACACACAGTATGTGGAGAGGTATACATCACATACTGTTAGAGAACAGAGATCTTCTGCCTATTCCTTTAATATTTAATTCTCCAGTAGCCTTAATTTTTTAGCAGAAGAAACAAGGGAGGATGAGACATTTTTTTGCAAATCCCCAATGTACCGTGTTCTTCTAACATACTCAAAAAATATAATGACATTTGTAGTTCTTAGCATTAGAGTTTCTCCTTCTATGACGTAGAAAAAAATTAAATTTATAAAGAAAAGGAGAATTTCAAATGCATAATTTTAAAACTTCAGCACAACACTCTTACATCTGACAACGGGCTGCAAGAGCCACCTTTCCAAATGTTAAAACCTATCTGCCTGCATAGGATTTGGATTTTATACTGGTTCTTCTACCACAACCAGTGGAACACCCTTCTTAGTCAAATGAAAAATACTTTGCTCTCCTCACAACTAAGTCTCACACACGTAGCAAAAGCCCTACAGTCTTTTGCCTCGGAAACCTACAGTGAGCAGAACAGAATAAAAAGCACAGAGAAAATAATAGTATGTTCTCACGGGCTGAATGACATTTTGCAATTAATCCATGCTTAATCATGGACCAGCAAAATAGGAAGTATGTACCTTTATTCAAATAAATACACAAGTGTAAACTGCTTAACTAAAAATTTTTAAGGTTTGGTTTGTTTGTGTGTTGTGGGTTTTCTTTAGTTCTGTACACTGCAAAGAAGTAGGATACACAAGTATATTAACCAAGAGTACAAAAATATTTCTGAAAATAGATTTTCCCTTAAATAAAAATCCTTGACTTGAAATATAAATTATTGTTTGGTATGGAAGATAGAATAAGGCTTCTATTCCTCAGAAAGGTAGCTATAGTTTCTTGGAATACTGCTCCAGAGCAAACCACCTTACTAACACTATATGGAGGCAGAACCATTTTGAAGTGGGATTATATTATAAACTCTATGCGACCCATTTGATTCCATAATCTAGTGTTTTCCCTCCAGTCTTACCTTCCCGTGAAATTTAATTGGTTTTCCAACAGTGAATTACAAGTAATTTCAGCTAGATGCTGTTCCCCATACTGACACAATTCTCACATCATTTTGTTTCCTTTAATGTACAGCGACATTTTTGGCTTAGGTATAAAGCTACGGCTACAGTTCCGGACAGTTTTTGATAGGAAACTGAACCAGAGCAAGATTCACTAATAGAACAGTTACCACAAGTTATTCAAATCAATCTTCTTGAGTACGTATTAATTAACAAAGGCTCTCGTGGGTGATCTTTGGGAACAGATTCCTCATGCTTCCACTGCTGCTTTTCCATTGCTCCAAACACTTTTGTAAAACAACTGCAAGAGTAAACGTGACCATGATCAAGTGACTTTCAGCTAATACCCTGGACTAACCAATAAATTTCAATAGAAAACTGTAGCCATCCAGATTTTAGCCCTCTAAAGACCTACCTCAGTCTCCAGACCTCAGTAAGAACGTGACAATACTCACATCAAAGCAAGCCATGCTAACCCCAAATGCAACTTTTATCCCAGATGGGTAAGAAGGCCCGAAGAACCAAATTCACTAGGAATTCCCTGCTAGCATTCCACAGGGAGAATGGCCGTGATAATAATGAGTTTCAGAGCCAGCCTCTTAAGATTACACATGTGCTGTTAAATACACAGGAAGACTCTTCTGTGGGAGAAAAAAAAAGTCCTAGACTGTAGTAACAATGAATAAATACCCTAGAGAACTGTGATTTTTAAAACTGTGTTTTAAAAAAGTAGAAATATTGTAGAGACAACTTCACACACAGTTAGGTTAGGCAAGTACGGCTTTTAAGCCATTTAAAAAATGTGAAAACTTCACCATCTGGGGCTTTAAGCCGTGTGTTTTTCCCAATTCTCTTTTCCAATGGGAACTCTCTGTTCCCTGAACAAGCTGAAGTGACAAGAATGAAGAAGTGGGACAAAGTCTCAGCACCCTTTTCTCTAGAGCACGATACAGGATAGGAAACTTTGGAGACACTCTGCCTCCACATCCAGCCTTTCCCACATTACAAAGTACCAGATGAGAATTACTTTTCTGAAACAGAGCTCTACAAAACCTTCAACACTCAAACCTGCCTGTGGTAATACCGTTTGCACAGTGGGTGAAAATGCCTCAGGTATCACCTCTTCATGGCAGGGAAACAAAATTTTCAGCCTTGTTTGCAAATGCTGGTGCCAAAGTGTTGCCATGTACCCTGCTGTGGAATCCCAGAAGATAAGGGGCTAATGTGTACGCTCCAAACACCCACCGGCTGTGGAGCCAACCAAGGATAATATGTAGCGGATTATATGTCTTGGTAGTGACAGTGCTGGTAATAACCAAGGATTGTTGGTATTAACATGCCGTGGGAAAGAACAAGATGTGGCTGGAGAAGGGGGCCATGCAGAGGAATGGCAGCACTTTTCCTTGTTCTAGTTCCTGGAGGTAAACACAGCACAGTACAGTGCAAGGATGAGGCGAAGAAGTGGGCATGGACTGTACGGGGGATCAAGACCACTAAAGACTCCCCAAGTCCTCCAGCCCATTTCCAGAATGGCACAGAAAGTGAGAAACCTATCTTCTGGGCGGGAAAAACCCATCCATAAAAAAGTATCCCCAGGTGCCCCCAGGACATTTCATCAGCTGGACTGAGGTGGAACCAGGACTGGTGATCTCGTTTACGCTCTCTCTATTTCTCTCACTTTTCCTCTCTTTCCTTCTTTTTCTCTTTCTATTTTTCTTTAATTCACATCTTCTTTTCTCTCTTCCCCTTCACCCTACCCCTTCATCCAAAACGCGCTGCCGTGTGCTTACACAGTAGGTCAGGGGCCAACATTTCCACGCCAACCGTGTAATGCACTATTAAAACTTTCTGGTTATTTGCGAACCCTCTGACTTCCGTCGTTCCTTTGGACCACGAACATTTACGAACCTTGGGTGCGCCCTTCCCCTCCCGGGTGGGACGCCACGCCCGCTGCCCACGCTGCAGCTCCCCCCGCGGCACCGGGACAAGACTCTCTGCCCCCCAACCTCCCTGCCCAGCTCGGAGGGGAGCGGAGAATGCCTGTCCCCGCAGCCCCGGCCCCCGCCCCGCTGACACACGTCACCCTTCACACGTGTGAAGGCCCGGGGTGAGAAGGGGGCAGCAGCGGCCTCACGGCCCCGGGGGTGGGGGTCCCGCCATGCGCTCACCAGCCCCCGGTCCAGCTCGGCTTGGCCCTTGCCGGTGCCCGTAGGGGCCCGGGTGTACTCGGCGTAGCGCAGGCCCTCGGCAGACGCCGCGGCGCCCTCCATGATGGCGCGTGGAGGAGCGAACACTACGGGTCGGCCGGAGGGACAAACGTTGCGGCAGGACGGATCGCGAAGCGGCTCCTCTCGCGGGGCCAAGGCAGGCATGCCTCAATCCGGGAGTGAGGCGGGAAGGGGGAAACGGAGAGATAAGGGATAATCAATGCAGAGATTAGGGATGATCAATGCATTAACAAATAGGATCAAGAGGGGGGAAAAACACTCAGGCCACACGGAAATTATGCGTGCCCATCCTCAGAATACAGGATTTTAGAAAGGTGGAGGGGAGGACATATATAAAGGAAAGGATAAAGCATAATTAATTTGGGGGAAAAAAAAAACCACTAAAAATGCAGTTTAAAAATTACATGTTTGCACCTCAGTTGATGTCTGTATATGTTTCCCTGTATTTATACTTTGATTCCCTGCAAATGCTGCCACTTTGGATCGTAGTTCACCCTTCTGGAAGTGCTCCTCAGTTGATGCCTCCCTGTGCAGAAGTTGTCCATCGCCTTTCGTCCCGTACCACAATCAGGAAAATGCTCAGCCCCGTGTCCGCACAGCAGCGCAGCAGCTCTTCCCTTGTGCTGGCTTTGCTTCCCTCCTACCTGGTAGTGCTGGCGATGGAATTGGATCATCTGCGGGTTGCTAAGCGGTGTGACTGGACAGAAAGAATTACTCTTCTTACCTCCTATTTCAAACGACGATTGCTCTTCTGAGCATCTCTTAAGTATCTTTTTAAAGTAACATAGAGGTGAGCTGACCACATGCAGCATTTCATTAACCTTAGAAAGACATATAAATTTAACTTTCTACTGAACAGAAGTCATTGGAAGTTGTACGATGATCCATTTGTCAAGAAATGCATTCATTTTTACTTCTTCGTTGGACATATAACTTACAATCGTGTGTGATTAATTTTTTAAACCTTCAGTGGAACTGGATTTCTTAGAAACTTAAAACTTATCTTAGAATCAATAAAAATTGCCCCAACTAATCATTTTTAAAATTAATTTATTTCCACAGAAGTGATGCAGAATAGTATGTCATTTGCTACTTTCTTGATTACCAAACCCAGCTTAAGAAACATAAATGGAACGTTTTGGAATTTAGGGTCTCTTCCTTAGTTTTCCAAGCTGATCTCTGAGACGCCTTAACAGGTCAGATTCTGTTCTCATTAATCCAAAGCTGTGATTCTGCTATTTTGCCCTAATACTACAGTCTCATGGTCACAGCAGCCAAGTTCTTCCTCATTTGTAAGTATCAAATCCAGAAAAGCATCTGCTCTTGGCAGGTGCTTGATCACCTTTGGAAGGAAATTATAATCTATGAACTCAAGAAAGATTTTATGTCATTGTAAAGGTAGCAAAATTGGGCCCTTAAAGACCCTGGGTCATACTATGGTCCATACAAACACATCCAGGCACGCTCTGAGATGGAGAACAGTGTTTGAAACATCTTTTTCATATCACCAGCCGCACTACTACTGCTGCTTTCTGGACAGAGAGCCACAGGAAGCATATCCATTACACAGGGCAAACCAGACAATTGACACAAGGAAAATATATCTTCTGCCAGGAGTGAAATAGGGTAGTTTGTTTTCCTTGGAAGCAAGGAGGGGAGGAATTAAAGCAGCTGGGTCTTTGGTTATGGTTCTCTCCCGAAGCTCCTCTCAGTGTGGCACAGCTGTGTGCTACGTTATGCACAGGATGGTGCTGGTAGAGACAATCTGTCCATTACTGTTTAATTCAATCCTAAACACTGGTGTGTTCCAGCATATTGTCACTATTAATGTGTAGCAATGTTGTCCAGATTTGTTATGCCATTTAAGTTAATTGTCTGCATGCTTTTCCTATAAATTGTTTTCCTAAACAGTCTGTGCTGCAATATTCCGTGTTGCAGTCAGGATCAATCCTGGCATGAGTCTCTGTCAGGAATGAAGGAGAAATCTAGACATGGATACCAGGTTAAATCTTGTGAAATTGATAACAAGGAGTGTCTCTGTGTGCGTGTGTTTGTGTGTATGTGTTTGGGATTTTTACCACTGCGAATTTCCAAAGTACCTGTAAATGTAGCACCTGATCAGTGAAATTAGAATGGCAGGGACTGAAGTTTCATCCTAAAGATGAACGTTTCTGAGGTCAGGCAGAGAAGAGAGTATAACTGAAAGTTATCAAGGAAATCATGAGGCATATCATATAAAACTGGTAAAGTCAGTACTTGAGCCTTGCTGAATTGTCATGTGCATACAAATGAATGAGGAATAAATCTTCCCAGCCAAGATTAGAAATTGGAAGAGTTAATTCTCCTACAAGCATTTGCGTATTTAATTACCACAATATAATATAAAAGTAAAAAAAGGCATGAGCTGTGGACTTCTACTAATTTCTTTAGGTAATGTATTTGGAAACATAACACAATAAAGAATGTAATGTTCTTTCTAGATACTGTAATTGACTGTATGACACCTTTGGTTGACTAGGTACCACAAGGCAGTATATTATATAAAATCCTAAGCTGGAACTAATCATGGCCTTTAGGAATTCAAAGAGTGTAATTATTCCTTGAAGAAGATGGTATATATGCAAAAAAAGCTCATGTATCTTTTGTGAATAAGTAAATCTATGCTTTAAAAACTGTTAAGAAAAAGATCTATTCAGGAATATTGCAAATACTATTTTAATACTGCCAGACTTCTCAAGGACTTTTTCCTTCTGGACACACAGCTGGAGCAATAGCTCCTAGAGATCTTTGTTTCTTATAGCATTTAGGCAGTTTATACCAGTTAATTTTGCCTTTTCCAATAGATTTGTTGCAGGCGTTTTTAATGGTAGAAAACATTCCTTTGTAGTCTTGATTGTTTTTATAACATCAGACCTTTAAAATAGCCCTGCTTTATTATTTAGTGTTACTAATATTGCAATACAGATATGCATAGCACTCTCCAGGCATAAGAATACTCCTAAAATGTAGCAATAATCTTCAGGCACTGCTTCTGGACCTCAATACAGAAAATTCTGGACATCAGGTTAATTATATTTTCAATCCCCACTTCCGTTTGCTGAAGCAGTATTAGCTAAAGGAGAGGTGGACCTGCTGTAATACTGAAGGGTACTGTAGAGAAAGCAAGGGTCAATTTTCTTTTACAGGGTGGAAGATGATGGTTTTTGACAGGTACCGTCAATTTCAGCTTTTTGCAATAAAATGGGAAGTGTGTGCAGCATTTTACATCTTCTAAATAGATTACCCAACACATCCACACACACACACTTGTCAAAGCTAATGGCATTCTTTCTGCTGAACCTGACAAATTCCAGTCCTAAATCTAAACAAGAATAAATCTTAGCCAAATGCTGACATTTTACCCACCTTCTGGGGCTCCTCTCCAGGGAGCAGAGAAATTTCTCTTCTCTAGCATCCTCAGCTGTAACAATTAGTGCTATCAACCCTGCAAAAAGCAATCAACCTAATTGTACAGCAAGGTAGAGTACTCAGCCAGAAAAACACTGGTAAAGTAAAATGCATCTCTAAAAATTCAATTTTTATTTTGCCATCATGGCATAAAAACTCTACAAGCATTGCTAATTATAGATATTCCTCTAGGGATATTTGCCATTATTTGTCATTGCCCAAAAATATAGGGATATGTTCCCAATGATCTGTATGACTCAATATGCTCTGTAGTATATTCAGCTGTGTGTCTTACCTACTTAGCCAGAATATCCAGGGAAAAAATTCTGTATGTGAACCTTGAGTATCTTTATAGCATATTCAGGTGTTGGACTAAGTGTTTTAGTGCTGATGACAAAGGAAAAAGCATTTCTCCAGCAACTGAGACCTTCTAATGCCATTTCCTGGCTTCTGGAAAAAATAGAGAGTGGGCTGTACAAAAGCTTGCCTGTCCTGACTGTCCTTTCAAAGGTCTCCTGCAGTTTGATACTTTTCTTCAGGCTTTAGGCTTCTAGTATCATTGGATTAAATAAAAATCTTAGCTTTTAATGAAACATGTCTGTTGTTGTGGAAAAAAAAAACAAACTTAAAAACGCAAGACCTTAAAATGCCATAAACCAACAGTGAAATAATGAAGAATGAACAGTTGTCTTCAAGGAAAGAAAGATCGCGAAAATTACATTGGTTTAATTTTATGGAGATTTTAACACTATTTCTTTCATAGAAGAGAGTTTTATCCTATCTAACATTCCCAAAGAAATGATGACATGGCTGACCCAGATCCTTTATAGTAAGAAAAGGTCTCTGATACCTCTCATTTTTGGCGTAGTTCATGGTGCTGCAGAGTTGGAAATAAAGGTTCAGTACAAAATGTTCCTCTACAGAAGTTATTTTGGTTTATTATTGCAATTTCATGAGAAACACAGGTGAGGGAGGGAATATGACGATTCTTAGTATTTCACATGTCCACTGAGGAATTTTCTCAGAGCAAAAGAAAGATCATTTTCTATCTTTCTGTCTCCCACAAAATAAAAGAAAAAAAATGTTGTTAATAGCTGGAGGCAACAGAGCTTTACAGACAAAAAAAATTTATTTCGACAAATGAATTTTCTCACTCCTCTTCCTGTTTTCTCCCCTGTCATACTGGTGGGGAGGGAGGGAGCCACCAGCTGTGGTGTGCACCACTTGATAGCAAGGGCCCGTGCATCGCAGCCTCAGATCCAGTTAGGGATGTGAGACAGCGATAAGTGTAGCCCCTCAGATGGAATCGTCAGCCAGTATTTGGTGGGTCTACAAAAATATAAGTACTGAACTAAAATCCTTATGAACTATTTGGGAAAGGTTGAGATTTGGTGGTGTTTGCATGTTTCAGGAGACTGAATACATTGGCATTCTGACGTTTTAGGATCTATTTAACATCTACAACACTAAATAAAACAGGGCTAGAGGCTGATCCTTTTTCCTAAATACAGCTAGTACAGACTTATATATATGCTGCTCAAGACTAGTGTCCATTAGTCTAGAAGCAGCTAAGTGGCTGGGTTGATCCTAGTGGAGGCAATATGCATGTCCTTACCAAACTCCAAGTGTCCTGGGAGCCTTAGGTTGTACTGCCATGATGCTAAAACTTGATTATTATTTTGGGAATATTTCAGCTCAGTGCGTCTGAAGCAATGTGAGGGACGGGTTGCAGCCTGTGAAATGTTGTGTTTAATAGCATGAAACTGAAGGGCTGATGAATGATACACTGGAGTGTCACACAGAGGCTGTGGGATGAGTTTGAGATGCAGAGATTGCTGGGATGGTGATGAAGAGATGTTTAGAGTGAACAAAGTAAATCTGGTACACTTGTTAATACTGACTTTCTGGGGGCCATGTCTGGCATGGACTGTCCTTAGAGCCAGACCTGGATGTTGTGCTGGACAGAGTTAGTTTGGATTGTCCACAGCAGAGCTATGAACTAAATGAGCATGGAAGCAATAAAAGTGATCAAGCTTCTAGTGCTTGGGTTCATTTCACATCCCTCTTTTTTGAGCAATATAGATGTAAATATTTAAAATCTACAGTTACTGTTTTCAGCCAAAAGTTTCTAAATTTCAACAGGAAAACAACACTATATTTGAGTTTTACATAACATTGTAGGATTGAAGATACCACAGCAGTGGCCACATTAATTATAATCAATTTTTGTAATTAAATATGGGTTATTAAGACATCAATCTGCGTGGATAAGAACACTCCAGATGTCAAAGCTGGATTTTTACCAGATAGGGTGTATGTAGGCACAGCTGTTATCCCACAAATCTTTGCAGTCCTCAGACATGACTTTGCTATAATTTCTGTGCTACTTCTAGTGCTTCTGCATCTCCTGTATTGACCCTGCAGTTCTATGGAAGGGAGTAAGCTTGATGCTTGCTTTCATTTGCCAGCACCTTGTACATTAACTGTATATATACATATATATATATATAACTATATATA